>CAXKVI010000001.1:74485873-74960270 GCA_964058755.1 Campiglossa producta
TACAACAACAACAAACAACGGAAATAGAGATCTAGTCAAGCGGGTATAAAATTATCGGACATCCTAGCTAGGAAATGCTTTACGAATCAATCCAACAAAGTACGGAGCGCTCAAAGGAAGCGAAAAGGGACTCCGTCAAAACTCTCTTGAATAAATCCTAATTGAAGCATCTACGGATTTGAAAAGAGGAGTCAGCAGAGTCCTTCCAGGGAGTGATTCTTGAAGGAACACTTTTTCCACTATCTGATAAACGCACCTTAAAGAGTCCTAAATAGGTAGGTATACCTTATAAGCGCACCGCGCATGGAGTCTGAACGGAGCGCATTGTGGACTCTTCTAGTTGGATGGGATGGAACACACAGGTTTTGCTCTGGGTGTTGGTAATGATCAAGAAAAAAAGGTCTAGGCGAATTCATGCCAATTAAAATTGCTACAATTTCATTGATGAAAATTTTGTGAAAAATATATTAAAATTTTATTTCCAAAATTTTACCTCAAAATCTGACATTCGTAACAAGGTTATACAAAAGTTGAAAGATGAGTTGAACAAAAGTCGGCTGGCTACCAACTTTGTTGCATGCAATTTTGCAAGACCCGTTCAGAATCAACATGAAATTGAACGAAAAATCGAGCAATGTAAACGGGACTTTACTCTGAAGTATCTGATCCCACACATAAGTAATTCAAAAACCGACTATAACTTGTGGAAAAGGGGTATGAAAGTAAGACGATAAAAGAATTTCATATTTTATACATATGCGATTTCGTCATCCAGATGACATTAATTAACTAATTAATTAATTAATCCAATCGACGAAATACATCTTTTTATACCTTTTCCACCATTTATAGTCGATTTTTTAATTATTTATGTATGGGATCATACATTACAATTACATACGTGTTGAGCAAAAAAAAATAAAAATCAAGCATAATTATTATTCCCGAGCGAAAAAATAAAAATCAGAGAAAAAGAAAATTCAAAAAATCGAAAATAATAATTATGGTTGAGCAAAATGATAAAAATGAATAGGTAATAATTATGCTTGAGTAGAAAGATTAAAATCAACACATAATGATAACCTTTGATTAATATGGATAACACTCAAAAAATATAAATCATTGCAGATTACTAAAGGTTCTACCTGTACAAGTATGGTGGTATTTGTAAAATTGTTTCCCCTCCCAATCCAGGGTGTTACGCGATACCGTGCCCATTGGACGTTTGCAGCCGGGAGGCAAATAGTGGCTGTAGTCGAACGGTGCCTCTCTGATACCGGACCGCCTCAGAGAGTAACCATGGTCTTACCGCGGTATGGGGCTCTGCCGTGGCGGACGACACATTCCCCTTAATCCACCCTTGACCCCAAGCTGGCCGTGTCCGGCGAGGGGTCGTACGAACAAGATGAATACAACTCAAAATTCAAAACAATCAATAACTTCGTTTACTCCGCAGCAGAGGAGAACTATGCTGGAGCAAGAGAAATCACAACGCCGGAGGACAAACTCTATTTCAAAGTCAACTGGGGGACCGACAACGATGGTAACTACGGGTCGGTCATCCTCGAAACTGCTAGCAAGTGAGAGTGACTTGATGAAAGCCAGCACCAGTGCGGCTGCATACGCAGGTAAGCAGAAAACGGCGGATGCTAAACTTCCATCAAGCGCCGGCACGAACATCAACCTCTCAATGTCTGTGGCAATGGTCTCGGGACCTGGCCTCAGTGATCCGAAAGAGAAGGAAGACGCAACTAAGCTTCTATCAAAGGGAGTGACCGCGATGGCAACTACGGGTCTGAACTCCTCCCAAAAGACATCTCCCCGACGCTTTGCGTACTGGGATAAAAGGAAGGCTGCAAGGATCCTGAAGAAATATGAGGGAGCATCGCAGGATACACTATCGCTGAATGAAAGGAAGATGGTGGAGAAAGCGAAAGCTCTGATACCAAATTTCCAAAGGCCCTATGCGCCTAAAAGGCTGAACGGGAATCCCTTCAAACGCCAGAGATCGGACGGAGAGGTGGATCCCCATCCGAAGCGGCATCAGAATATCCCAGTAGTGGGCAAACCCAGCTTTGCTGAAGTGACCAAGGACAGGATCCTTATAGGTGTCATTGATCGAGGCAACGACCGTTGGTCCATCCCTAGAGACCGGTGGCTGTATGTCCGGAACGAAATTGGCAGGGCCCTTCTCGACATATGGCGTGAGTCTCCGGGTAGTCCGCCGCGGGGTACAGACGCGGGTTGGCACCAGGGTCAGATTAAAGTTTTCGCGTGTGAGGATGCAAGAACTGTTGCACTGTACAAGGCAGCAGTTGCAAGACTGGGTGAAGTCTACCCAGGGGCAAAAATCGAGGTCGTCGACTGGAAAAACATTCCGGCCCGGCCAAGGGCAAGGGCATGGATTCCTGCCATCCCTGCTGAACCGGAGAATATTCTTGAGATGCTGCAGGCCTGGAATCCGTCTCTCCCGACGCAGGACTGGAGTGTCAATCTGGCCGAGGGTGAGGTTGGGCCTCATAGACAGGTGGTTTTAACTTTGAATAAGGAGGCACTCGAGCCCCTTAAACGGTGCAACGGACGAGTGCATTATGGAATGGGTCAGATCGTGATCCACGTATACCGTGGCGATGCACAACGCGCTGCCATTCCGGCCGCTTCGAAGGACTCGGAAATCGAAGGACCAGAAGAGGAGGCAGGGGTGTCAGACGCGGAAAGTATGGTATACGCCACGTCAAATTGCGAGGAAGCCGTGAACGACTCGGCGATGGAAGATAGCCTAACGGACGCGGAAGACCTCGACCGCACGGTGGTGGAGGGCAATCCGGTGCACACTAACGTTGATGCCGCTTCAGACAGTAGAGATTCCGCCACGCCAAATCGTGCAGATAAATTGTCGTTGAGAGATAGGCCCCGGGACGGGGTAGACCTCCACGACGGTACGACGGTGGTAGGGAAGTGTGAGCGCTCTCATGTTGGTGGTGCTTCAGATTAACCTGCACAAATCTAAAGCAGCCTCAGCTGCCCTAAGCAGTCGTCTTTATAAAGGCGACGTAGACGTGGTCCTTATCCAAGAACCCTGGGTTAATAGCTCAAGGATCTGTGGATTGGGGGCTAAGGGGTACAAGCTCATCCGAGCTAATGAGGAGGGCAAGGTCAGAACCTGTATCTTGGTCAAGTCTGAGCTGAACACCTTTCTCTTACCCAACTATTCAAATGGTGACGTTACAGCTGCCAGCTTAACGGTCGGCAGCACCAGCCTGACGATGGCGTCGGTCTACATGCCCTATGACGCTGAAGAACCTCCTCCACAAAAGGAGGTGAAAGATCTGGTGGAAAATTTCTGCACGGGTCATCTTATTATTGGAGCTGACGCTAATGCTCATCACGTCCAGTGGGGAAGCTCCGATATTAACGCTAGGGGCGAGTCTCTGTTTGACTACCTACTAACAACTAACCTGGTGGTTTGTAACGTGGGTAACGAGCCTACTTTTATCACTAAAGCCCGTAGGGAGGTCATAGACCTCACTATTTGTAGCGAAGGCGCTTATGAGTGGGTTAGGAAATGGCGTGTTCTTGAGGAGCATTCATTTTCCGACCACCGGTACATAGAAATTGCCTTAGATTTTTCTGTTGAGCAGCCAGTTATGAAACGAAATCCACGCAACACTAATTGGCAGCTACATAATCAAATATTAGTTAGGGACCTACCAGTGTTACCCCCACAAGCTCCATCATCAGTAGGAGAACTGGATGATCTGGTTGCGACCTTTACAACGGCGCTCTCAAATGCCCTAGAGCAGGCTTGTCCAGTGCCGAAACCACGCGGTAAACATAGACCACACTGGTGGTCCTACGACTTGGATTCGCTCCGCAAGTCCTGCAGGAAGCAATTTAATAGGGCCAAGAGCCTCGGTACGGAGCCTGAATGGCTCGAATATAAAGTTAAACTGAGGGCCTATAAAAGGGCCCTAATGCAGGCGAAGAGAACTTCGTGGAGAGATTTCTGCACCGGGGTCGAAAAGGTCGATGATACGGCGAGACTTAGACGAGTGCTCTCAAAAACTCAAACAGCCATTAGCTATTTGCGGAATCCTGACGGATCGTGGACTAGCACGGAATGGAAAACCCTGGAGCTGCTATTGAATACACACTTTCCGGGGAACTTGCATGAAGCACCTTTAGCATCTGCAACAAATATGGCAGTGAATATACCCATCACGGAGGAAAGGGTAAGGTGGGCGATCAAAAGCTTTGAGCCGTTCAAGGCTGCTGGGCCAGACGGGATTTTCCCCGCACAACTCATTAACACGTTGGAAACATCGGCTAAATGGCTGGTATTTCTCTTTTCAGCCTGCCTGGCTCTCAACTACATTCCGCACTCCTGGAGAAGCGCCAAGGTAGTCTTTATTCCTAAGGCTGGGAAGGCCTCACACTATGAGCCTAAGGACTACAGACCGATCAATCTCTCGTCCTTTGCACTCAAAACCTTCGAGAGGATAATTAGCGATTATCTCTCCTCTACTATTGATAGCAACCTTATCTCTAGCTATCAACATGCATACACCAAAGGTAAATCAACGGAAACTGCGCTTCACAGCCTTGTCTCTGTTATTGAAAAATCGTTGTATGAAAAAGATTACTGTCTCGTGGCCTTCCTAGACATTGAAGGTGCCTTCAACAATATAAGCCCGGAGGCTATTAACACCGCTCTAACTAATCTGGGCATAAGCAGGTCTCTTATTGGACTAATTGATAAGCTACTAAAGGGAAGGAAAATAGTTTCTACACTGGGCACAGTTGATTTCTCACGCTATGTCACAAGAGGAACGCCTCAGGGTGGTGTTCTCTCTCCGCTTTTATGGAACCTCACTGTAAACTCGTTGCTACGAGACACAAGCTGGGGGGGCGGGAGGATAGTTGCATATGCAGACGATTTAGCTATTGCATACAGGGGCAAATTCCCACAAACCCTGTGTGACTTGATGCAAGTAGCACTGCGAGCAGTTTCCTCGTGGTCATCTCGCTGCGGACTTAATATCAACCCGGGAAAAGTGGAGCTTGTCCTTTATACTAACCGGTACAAAATACCAACGCTAAGCCTACCAGAACTAAATGGCGTGCGCCTGAACTTGGCTGACAAAGCCAAATTCCTAGGCATAGTTCTGGATAGAAAGCTTAACTGGAAGGAGAATGTCATCCAGCGCCAGAGGAAAGCGTGCATTGCACTTTACACCTGTAAAAGAGCCATTGGCAAAAAATGGGGGCTCAGTCCCAAAATCTGCAGATGGATTTACACTGCGATAATCCGGCCAATTATGCTGTATGGAGTCGTGGTATGGTGGCCTGCGCTGAGCAAGGCAGCCAACCTAAACCTGTTAGGTAAAGTCCACAGATCTAGCATGATCTGTATAAGCGGCGCGTTGAGAACAACGCCCAACGAAGCTCTCCAGGCCATTCTTGGCATTTTGCCACTCGATCTGGAAGGGTACCGGGCAGCGGCAGCATCGGCTCTGCGTCTACGGGAAACTTCCGGCTGGGGCGCAGGCACTACTGGACACTCCGGTATTCTGGATTCTTACAGCTTTCTCCCTCCGAGCACGGACCGAACATTCCCAGCAGGGAAGACTGGGAGAGGACGGATCGGTGTCCTGCTACTAATGGCGGCATTTCCATATACACCGACGGTTCGAAGTTGGACGGCAGAGTTGGAGGAGGGATTTATTCCAAGGATCTGGACCTTGAGCTTTCCTTCAGACTGCCTGATCATTGCAGCGTCTTCCAGGCTGAGGTCTCAGCAATCATGGACGCCGCGGCTTGGATAGGGCAACACGCTATCGGACAGAATATCGTTATTTTCAGCGATAGCCAAGCGGCAGTCAAATCCCTTGGCTCTTACTTGTTCAACTCTGAACTGACGCTCAGTTGTCGTCGATCTCTTCAGGAGATGGCCCAACAGAACCGCGTGAGCCTCACATGGGTCCCGGGACACAGGGACATTGAGGGAAACTGTAGGGCAGACGAACTTGCTAGGCAGGGCACGACCAAGCAGGTTCTTCAGGATAAAGAACGCTTAGGTATGCCCTTTGCCACATGCAAGCTAATGCTGAAGGAGCATACACTCCGACAAGCCAATGAAAGATGGCTTTTATCGCCAGGGTGCCGAGTATCCAAACAATCCTGGCCAAAATGGGATATTAAGAGGTCTAAATATATTTACACCCTAAGAAGAAGGGATATATCTATATTAATAGGGGTTTTAACCGGGCACTGCCTTATTGGAAGGCACGCAGCAAGGCTGGGTGTACCCTACCGACGATGCTGTAGGAGTTGCAAAGATGATGAGGAGGAGGAAACGGTGGAGCATCTCATCTGCAACTGCCCGGCTTTAAGCGGCGCGAGAAGGCGCTTTTTCGGAGTTCCCTTCCTGGATAGCCTACGCCAGGTAGCGGAGCTGGACATAAAGGACTTGATGGCTTTCATCAAGTCATCTAAATGGTTCGAGGAGGTGTAACGGTGTCGGTTTTAGGAGTGTCAGTCCCGGGATTCTGCTATGTGGAGAGTCCCAATAGCACTGGGATTTTCCATATGGCCGGGTCCCGGGACTGACTTTCCTAGTGTTGATGGTATCACAACGGGCCTTTTAATACTGGCCTAGGTGTGCCTTTGCGGCAGCCACTTCTACCTAACCTAACCTAAAATTGTTTTGCGATGTTTGGAACATTTTGATTTTTTTAGTCGAAATAGTTAAGAATAATAATTTTTTTTTGCGTCTCTGCTTAGTAGCAATATAGAAGTATTACATATATGATTATAATACATTTTATTTTATACAATGAAATAATAATTGCTGATTTATTATTATATTATTATATTTCATTAACGCAAGAGGCATTTACTGCGCTAGTGCTACCTGTGAATCCCGTTCTGAACAGTCCTGCACCGGATATTGCTGAAGAAGAACGCACCTTACCAAGGGAGACAAGAGTCACCTTGGCACAGCTTAGGTCTGGATATAGTGTAAGGTTAAACTCCTATTTATCCCCCCATGATACTCTACATCTCTTCAATTGTTCATCTGAACCTACTCTTGTAACCCCTCTGTCCCTCTGGACAAACCCTGTTGAAACGGCACGTTTCCTTGGACTTCCCTTAGAAGAGCTTGATGAAGATCTTCGGAATGATCATACACTCTAGACAGGGCATTGTTAACAACAACAACAACTGCGCTAGTGCAATATCCTAGCGCATCACAGCAATACCACCCTGATCGTCAATCATGAGCCAACACTGTAAAATTGAGCTAGCGTCAAATTGAATTTTAGATTTTGGTCAATCAGCGCCGGCAGAGACACGACGACTGCCGAAGACAAGTATATGTGACACGAGGACAGCCGAATGTTATATGTATTAGTAAAACGCAGCAGAGGCATGAAGTCAGTAAAGCTGCTCGGCGACTTCAAGCATCCGTTGATGGTAACCGCAGCAACGAGTACATGTGTGAGTGTCGGGTGCTTGAAGCTTGCCCGGCGACACGCAAGCATAAAGTGTCAACACCATTTGCAATACAAATTCGTACCGAAAGGTTGAAAGCATTTTGCAACCGGACGATGATTTTGTTCATATGCATTCTGATTATTCCTTGATTTTTGGAGAAACTATAATTTTTATCAAATTAAAAATCATTAAAATAATAATAACCCATATTTCATGTTGCATTACATCCAGAGCTGGGAAAAATCAATTCCATTACAATTACAATTACATTCCTCAGTAATTGAAAAATGTAATCAATTCCTTTCATGAAAAGTTACAAGGTTAAATACAAATAAAAACAATAAACAATAAGTACATTATTTTTGGAAAAGTAAAGTATTAGTAGTAGTATTAGAAAGGTAAGAAGAATAGTTACAACAACACACAACAGCAGTATTTTTTACAAAAAATTATTGAATAGACTATAAGTAGCTAAACTCAGATTCTAATTTGCACACTCCTTTCCGAAGAAAGAATATATAGCATTCAAGGACTGAACCGAAACCGAAACCGTAACCGTAACCGATTAAACCCGATTCATTTTTCAAAACCGAAACCGGAACCGTAACCGTTATTTTGATCTGGAAAAGACCGAAACCGAAACCGTTTCAAAAGCCGGAACCGGTTCCAAACGGTTTTGAATTTTTTCAATACCTTACTTCTGTTACCTTTTACAAACAGGTACCATGAAAGTTTTCATGGAAGATTGTCGAGCTACGTTTTGACATCCGTATCAAAATTCTGAAAGAGGAAGTTTGACTATAGTTGAATGAAGCGATCGAAACAAATTTACGAGATCCGAAAAAGAAATGTTCAGGCTTGTCTCGGAAAGCGCCACTAACTTTAATGTTTTTAACGATTTATACATTTCATTTGGCTTCCATTTTAATATTTTTTTAATAAAAAAGTAGAGTTAACTTTAGGAATTTGTTTTGCAGAAATTTCATCCATGCATAGCGTTAATAAATGTATTATTATATTGGAGAAATCCCATCACGGCCACAGGAAAAAAATTATGAAAATTCTTCTACATAGGTACTTGAGTATTTTAGTAGTAAATTTTTTTTTTCGTGTTTTTATTTGGAAACCGGAACCGGAACGAAACCGTAACCGAAACCGAAATAAATTTTGAAGAACGAAAGCGGAACCGAAACCGAAACCGGAACGTTATTTTAATCGGTTTCAGACCTTGATAGCATTCTTAAAGTTGCCTTTACTCAAGCTATTGCGAACTGAATTGGGGATAGAGTTCCATATGCGGATAGCATTGACGAAGAAAAGTCTTGCATAGTTTAGATAATTGTAGCTGGGCACGATCAAATCACTTCTGCGAGCAAATCTAGAGAATAATAGTTTATTGTATAGATAAGTAGGCATTTTATCAGAAATCACACTATACAAAAAGATACAGTTTCTTGCCTTAAGATACTCAGATATTTCGCAAACCAAGAGACTCGTTCCCCATGCGGATATAGCTAACTCGAAGACATACCGCGTTACATGATTGAAAGCAACATCAATTTTATGTGCCGATTTAAGGCCACTTGCATAAAAGCCGATAACGCCTAATCGGTGATTAACTTGACAGCTAACCATACAAAATACGTCAATTAAACTCCGGTTAGTCGTTATCGGCTTTTATTCAAGCGGCCCTTAGAATCCAATTTGCTGTATATACATTCCAAATAGCAGATAATTGGTAATATTAATTGTATAGCACGCCGCTTTCTTATTCCAAGTGGGGTGAAGGCCGCAGACATTCGTAAATTACGTAGCATGTAGTAGACTTTACTGATAACAAGCATTAATATGGTCATCGCAATAAAGGCTAGAGTTAATAACAGCAATATTAGCACAATAAGATCCTGATTGATCTTTAATAGTGCAACAATAGTTACATAAAAGTCGGCATAATTTTTAAAACTTAATACTTATAAATGCATATAATATTTCAGGTACAAGGTTAAAGACAAATAAAAACAATAAACAATAAGTACATTATTTTTGGAAAAGTAAAGTATTAGAAAGGTAAGAAGAATAGTTACAACAACACACAACAGCAGTATTTTTTACAAAAAATTATTGAATAGACTCAGTTTCTAATTTCCGCACTCCTTACCGAAGAAAGAATAAATAGCATTCTTAAAGTTGCCTTTACTTAAGCTATTGCATCCACAGAAGATTGCTCAAATGTTCTCCTAACCTGATCCATTTTCTCATTATTTAGACTTCTCGCATTATGGTGTAAGTGTACGACATTAAACCCCTTTTGCCGACTGCATAAAATATTCATAAGTGCAAGACTATTATCGCCAATGCTATTCGCGTCATTTCCCACTATCATTAGGATAGCAAAGGTGAAAAGCAACTTCAACAGATCAAGATAGTAAGAAAAACGAGAAAAAGCAATAACTGAGTTGTATCTACCCTTACAAAAAATAGTTCACCACAACTAGGACATATACTTAAGACTAAACTAGCGAAACTGATGTATGTCCTCTATGCAGCATATACAAGTTGGCGGGCTGTTCGCAGCACTGTCACTCCGCACATAAACTGCACCTCTTATTGTGAATACTGACTTCAGCTTCCCATTACGTCGCAATTTGGCGGCTACTTGCAGCAGAAGTCTATTCTCTTTAGTGAGGCTTTCATAGATGTGAAAAAAACCCATCATAACCAAGAGGATGCAGGGGAATAGCCGGTTATAACCTTTTTCGGATGCTCACGAAAAGCTCGCAGGGTCCGGTTTCGGTCGAGAGGTGAGTGAAATTTTAAAAATAATGGCACTATTTGGATTCGAATTTGTGGGTTTTGTGCGAAAAATATCCCTTATTTGAGGAGACTGGAAGTCGATGGAGTTACACACCAGGTTAAATACCCGTTTTAAGTTTTCACCTTCAATATACGGGATGCCAAGCGCAACCGCATCAGCGGATATATCCGACGCAGCACTCTGTTCCATGACACCAGCTATCATATTTCTCATACAAGCCATGTCCTCCTCAAATTTGATCGCATTAGCTTCCAAAACACTTATTCGAGCAGACGAGTCAGCAATCGTAGCAGTAAGCACAGCTATTTCCTCCTCCATTCGCTTAGACAGTTTGTTTTCCACCTCTGTTATCCTATCTGCAATTCTTCCGTATGCTGTTGAACTGTCACTTCAAGATTGTTCAGCTTGGCAAAGACAGCTGCAAGGGTGACACCTTCATCAACCTTAGCCACCTTAGCCTTTGGAGAAACAGAGCTCATTCTACGTTTGGGTGCAGCAGATGAGGGAGCAGCAAATGGCATCGCAATAGATATTACGTAGAGTACTTTTATTTCAATCAAATAATAAACGTCTGGTTACCTTTATACTATCTGACCAACAGAATATCTTCACACATAGGTGGCGCTCGTATCAGCTTATCACATAAGTTAGTAATGGCGCGAAGTAAATTTACTTGTACTTGCATTCAATTTTAAAATGCACTTGTTGCAATGTAATTTAATGTTTTAAGTTGCGTTTGTGTAGGCTAACAAGAAGCAGGCTAGAGAGCACAATACGTCCATTAACTTCCGATCAACAGAAAGCATATAAGTATTGATTTGATTATTGATTTTATTGAACCTCTACTTTTGAGCTATGATAATATCATCATCGCTGGGGATTTCAACTCCAACCTTCTCGTCGACTCCAATCTAAAGTTAAGCATGGAGTCTCTTGGACTTTTCCCCACCAATTTAACTTTACCTACACACTTCACCGACTCAAATTCTTCCTTGTTGGATTTATTTTTTGTGAATGATCCCCTGAAATTACTTCATTTCGATCAATTGTCTGCATCCTGTTTTTCAAAACACGATCTGATATTTCTAAGTTACAACTTTCAAACGTCACAAAGCCAATGTTCATTTACGTATCGTGATTTTAGGAGCATCGATTACAGTTCCCTTGATGCCGCCGTGGAGGCGATTGAATGGAGTTTGATTCGTACGTTGACAACGGTCGACGAGCAGGCATTATTCCTACAAAGTCATATCATTACGCTTTTCGACAACCATGTGCCAGTGAAATTCAAAGTAGCTACACACAATAACAACCCATGGTTTAGTGCTAATCTAAAACACCTCATTCACCAGCGTAACCTTGCTTTTTCACGGTGGAAAAGATACTAAACCCAGGAGGCACATCACTGCTTCAAAGCAGCAAGGATCGCTGTAAATAAAGCCACAAGGTCAGCTAAACAGAATTTTTATAAAAACAAGTTTAGTTCCGCTTTGAGTTCGAAGGAAACTTGGAAGTCGATTAAAGATATCGGGATGTGAAAATCTAAATGTGACATCTCTGCCCTCCCTGATTTAGACGTCAACGAGATAAATATAAATTTTGTTAATCTGCCAATCTCTACTGATAATATATGTGCTGATAATTATTGTACTCGTGCTAATGTCGATTTTGGTCCTCTTGAGTTTGTTAGTGTCGATGATTGTGATGTCGTACAAGCCATTCTTTCTGTAAAGTCTAATGCTATGGGGTTTGATGGTATATGTCCGAAATTTTTAAAAATTATTCTTCCTAAAATCTTTCCCTGGTTAACCTACTTGGTCAACTCTGTGTTGACGACCTGTGTTTTTCCCAAATGTTGGAAAGCTGCTAAGGTAATCCCTATCCCCAAGCAAAACAATGAGGCCTATAGCCATTCTGCCTTTCCTCTCCAAGGTCGTCGAACGAATTTTGCACTGCCAAATAAATACATATGTGCAGAATAATAAACTCCTCACAGATTCCCAGCCTGGATTCAGGTCGAATCGCAGCTGTAAAACAGCGCTCCTATCGGTGATAGAGGATTTGCAAGAACAAGTTGATAAAAATTGTACTGCCTTCCTAACTCTTCTCGACCACTCAAAAGCGTTTGATTCTGTCGACCACACGATTCTCTGTAAAAAGCTGGACAACCTTTTTAATTTTTCCAATTGCGCAACAACCCTCATCAGATCCTATTTGGCCGAGCGAACCCAGGCAGTAAGTGTTGGTAGCAGAAAGTCTGACTTCGTAAGTGTTGTAAGAGGTGTCCCACAAGGCTAAATCCTTGGTCCCCTGTTATTTGTTTTGTATATAAATGACTTGCCTTGTGTTCTTAAGTATTGTAATATTCACATTTATGCTGCCGACGTACAATTGTATATGTGCTGTCCTAGTGATCGTACCAGTTCGTGTATTAATAACTTGAATTATGATTTGTGTCAAATTGGTTCGTGGGCTTCTATGAACGGCTTATGTCTTAACCCTAAGAAGTCAAAATGTATAGTAATCCATAGAAAGTCCCTGGATAAAAGTGGATTGGAAAATTTAATTTTGGACACCACTATTATAGAATACGTCGACACGGCTAAAAATCTAGGTGTAGTTTTCAACAATACTTTGACATGGAAAGATCACATTTTCCGCACGGTGGGAAAAGTGTATGGGATGCTTCATACACTCTGGCTAACACAATACTTTACTCCCTTACATATTCGACTACTAATAGCAAAAGCGTACTTGATACCTACGCTCCTTTATGGCTGTGAGATTTACTCTAACTGTGACTATGTATGCAAAAAGAAACTTAATGTTGTATATAACAACATTGCTAGATACGTTTACGGGCTGAAAAGACTTGACCACGTGTCTCAACACGCTAAAAAGTTGCTAAACATTTCTCTCGATAACCTCATAAAAGTAAGAACGCTTACCACTCTCCACAAACTAATATATACGAAGGAACCTGAATATCTAGATCGGAGGCTTAATTTTCTTCAAACTTCTCGATCGGTGCTTCTCACCCACTTCAGATATCGAATGCTAATATCTGATCGCCAGTTCTTCACAACTGCCATTCGCCTTTGGAACTCACTCCCTGCTAGACTAAGACTTATAAGCAATGCACTGCACTTCAATAAAGAATTAGCAAATTTCTATAACGACCAAGACAATTAAGATGTTAATTTATGATAATTTTTGTGTACTCTTGCGCTCGTTTTTATTTCTATTTACTTTTATCCTCTCTCCACTTTCTATTGCTGATCTGACACATCAGGACCTTCAAACCAAAGCGCAACATGTGTGCACCTATCCAGTGTACACTTGTTGCGTTTTGGTTTGGAGCTCCTCATACCTACCTATCTTTCTATCTCTCTATCTATCGATCTACCTATATATGTATGTATTATTCTATCTACTTTAAGTGTAAAATGTTCCTATTTTTATAACGTTACCGACTACCACTATAAAATAATTTTATCAAATTGTTGTGCCAGGATAAATTTACCAAATAAATACAAATACAAATAAAAATATATTTAGCAATTCTCACAATTTTTTGACACTTTAAATCAATTAATTAAATTTTTCAAATAGACGAGCAAAAAACTTTCGACTTACTTAGCCAGAGTTACCAGATAATCAATTACAAGGAATGAAAAACGAACTGAGAATTTCTCATTCCATTCCTTAAAGGAATTGGAAAAGTAATTGAAATGCTAAATGTTAATTGGTGTATAAAAACGTATTGCGATTTATGTAAATGGAATTTGCGGTCCATGCTCACTATTGAGGTCATTTTGTGGTGATATTGGGCTCGTTTTGCGTTCAACTTGGGGTCACTTAAGGATAATTTTGGGGCCATTTTAGTATCGTTTTCGGGTCAATTTGGGATCATTTTAGCGTCTTTTGAGATCATTTTGGGATACTTTTTTGGGTATTTTGGGATCATTTTGCTACTACATTGCGATCATTTGAACGCAAAATGATCCCAATATGACTTCAAACCGACCTCAAAAGGATCCCAAAATGATCCCTATATGACCCCAAAATGAATTTCAAGAGTAAAGCTTTCGGCAGAATCAGTCCGTCACGTACTTGCCGGAAAAGGAAGAAACTGACAGCCGAGTAGGATGTGTGTATTTTGCATGTAAAACGCTAGATTGACAAAGTATCAGTCAACGGATCCGGCATCCTTTGCCAATTTTCTATTTTGACGGAACGGCAGCTGCGTTACAAATGTCAAAATCAATTTTACCGCCAATTTGACAACGCGTTTGTGAAAATTATCAAAAACCAAATTTAACCAAAGTAATTCCGATTTATATTTTTATTTATAGATTTGCGGTTTGAATGCTTGGTTAGTTTTTCCCTAAGCAGGTTCAGCAGTAGATCAAATATGGGCTTCTCCATTCTAATATTAATTCTGAACTCCTCAGGGAATGCAAAATTCACATCAAAAAAGCCGTGGATGTTCCTGTCCTGTAAAGATGGCCGTACCCACCATCTGCGGTTGTAAAGCCGCTTGAAAAGCTCCATTGCTTCTATTAGCATCACTATAACAAGTATTACTTGTATATTTTCCATGTTTTTAACCGAAATTTTGCATTTGTTATGTTTTTTTTTAATAATTTTCGTTTTGCGCCAATTACTTTGTTGACATATCTGTGTACTTCAACATGACGTACGTCAATCGCTATGTGCCATCCCTGTGCGGCACGTACGTTTTGTCACGACGTACGTCACGACGGACTGATTCTGCTTAACGCTTAATGAAGTTCAATTACTTTTGCAATTTCTTTGAGGAATGGGAAATTCTAAAGTACATTTTCCATTCCTTGTAATGTAATTGAAAAAATTCAATTCCTTTAAAAAGTAATGGCGCGGCAATTTCTTTTCAGAAAAGGAATTGATTACTTTTCCCAGTTACATGAAATGGGGAATTGGGAGTAATTTAATTCCTAAAGTAATGATTACTACCCAGTTCTGATTACATCGCATACAACATAAAAGCATTTCCAATTTTTCATGCGCATATGAATCGTTTATTTTCAAAACCGCTATCTCCACTCAATTCGTTTGTGAGAAGGCCGGTTTTAAAAATAGATGATTCATATGTGCTCGTCATGGCAGTCGCGATGCGACTAACAAACTAATGCTTGTCAACGCTTTGTCCCACTATCAAACAGACCGCTTGTCAAGCGAAAAAATAAAAAAAATTTCCATCAACGCGAGCCAAACAACAAGTACGTGTGACCCGACGATGTCCAATTGCCTCGGTTGCTACGAAAACTAGCGATTTTCAAATTTTTTACGAAAACTAACACTTCAAATTCTGTAAGACCCAACCGGTCTCAACTTAGTTAAGTCGATTTTTTTACTTTTTCAGTTTAGTTGTAACCAAGCTCGCAGCTGACTAAAGCGGGAAAAAGAATCAGTCCGCCAATACGTCAGTTGCGTGACGTGCGTCAATTTTAGAGCAAATTCTATTTTGACGTATCCGTGGTATCTGGCAGTATTCAAACAAACACCCGCAGTCCACTTTGCTGTCAGTAATCTCGACGTACTGACGGACTGATTCTTCTGAACGCTTAATTCTCAACTAAGTCAAAATATCGTGTAAGATATCAATTGCGGTAGCAAAGCATAGACGTCAAAAACAAAAGCTCTGTAGCCCGTTTCTGTATCCTTGTGATACGAATTATATCGCAAAATGCAACCCTGATTCATGGCTATCGCAAGGTAGTGTTTCTGTATGAGTGGTGAGTATGTATTTTCGATATTTCTTGCGTTATTCATTTCACTAGCTCCGAAGGTCGTGATATTATACGTTAAAAAGAAAATGAGTGAAGTTCGTTGGTAACTAATTTAGATTTTTTGTTTTGTAATTAATTTTTTATTTTATAGAAGAAAAAAAGTGGAAAAATTACAAAAACCCAAAAAGTAAAACTTTTGGAGCTAATGAAGGCCAATAAAAAAGTGGCAATGGGGATTTTTGGCGGTCCCAACAGTGCCTCCATGAGCCACTATGTATGGGAAGCCGCTGCTCTGGAGCCAAATGCAGGGGGGAGCTTTCAAGACAGCCGATCAGTGGAAAAAGTGCGTATATACTATGGAACTAAACGTGATGTATAAATGCCTGTATCGTAATATTTTATGGTATTTGTTTCCTTTAGGGTCAACTGCTAATAAATTAGCTCAAATTAAGGGAGATAGCTCAAAAGACGGGGTTTGGCCTCAGGATCACGAATCCGCCTTTTTAATATTTTGCTTCTCTGAAGAGATACGAGTATTTGCAATCAAAGTTGCAAGTTTTCATGTGCTTGTTGTAATTTTATTAGGCTGTACCTTAAAACGTGCGAAAGGTTTTTTTAATTTTTTAATTTGTTGAAAAGTTATGGTCAAAATACCGGAAAATTACCCGGGTTCGATACCAAAATTGGGGGGGAATCCATGGTATTTGTGTGCGACACACCTTTTTGAGTTGGCGGCCTTCGGCCACGCTTATCAAAAATAACCCTAGGCTACGCCATCCCAAGTCCGGCTGGTTGCCTGAACCGTGGCTGGCGCCTCGGTACGCATTTTTTCGCAGGTTTTTAGGTACAGCCTAATCAAATTACAACAACCACATGAAAACTTGCAACTTTGATTGCAAATATCTCTTCAGAGAAGCAAAATATTAAAAAAAAAAAGCGCTTCCGGATTCGTGATACTGAGGCCAAACACCGTCTTTTGAGCCCCCTTCCATTATTTTAGCTAATTTATTAGCAGGTGACCGCTATAGTAGGCAATTTGGAAATTCACTGCGCTTTGTTTGCTATTATACTTTTTTGCTATTAATTACAGCTGCTATTTTCCATTTCGATTATTCCATCGATATGATAAAAACTCAACACTATTTTATCGCAAGGTGAATTGAATGTGTTACAGAAACCTTTTTCATATCGAAAGCGATACGAGCCTTGCAACATAAAGTTTATACTTTTATTATACTTTATATCAAAAAAAAAAACACAAAATTAAAAACTTAAAACTAGTAAATTTTATTTAGTATACAGAAAAATTTTGAGGTAAGTATCTTCGAAATGAGAAATTAGACAGAGAATGAAAACAAAAGTTTTTTTTTCAATATCCCGTTTGCACTAACCAACACTTTATATGGTAGATAACAAACTGGCGGCTAGAGTTAATGGGAGATGCCAACAGTTTTAAGTTGGACCTTTACACTTATACGGAAGTTGTGAAAGTCACATTGGAAAAATCTGGTTACCTTTTTATATTTGGAAACATGTATGTACGATTTTTTGGATAGATTTACTATCAAATACATATCTTAACAATTTCACTTAAATGAATGCAACGAGGCTATAACTATATAATAGGACACCTGCACAAAGAAGGCTTCAAACCCCGGGTCAATTTTCGTTTTTTGACCATAAATTTCCACAGACACAAAAAATTAAAACAAGCGCTTCCGGATTCGTGATCCTCAGGCCAAAACCCGTCTTTTGAGCTATCTTCCTTAATTTTAGCTAATTTAATTCTAATAATTTTATATAATTCGCTGTTATTTATGATATTAAAAAAATCAAATTTCTTAGTTTTAGCGAACTACTTTTTTATGCAACCCTGTCTTGTGCAAATGCGCATACACAAAATGAGTATATTTTTAAAACGTTTTTCAACGTTTTCTTCAGGCGGCGACGTGCCACAATTTTTTTAATCTATTGATTTTTTAGTTGATTTATTAATATATTTTCTCTTTTCAGATTTAAGAAAAAGTAGCAAACATTTTTTAAAGAGGAACTGCTAATAGTTCAAAATGTGAAACTCTTCCATCAATATTTTTCATTTTTTTAAGTTTAGAGAAAAATTGCACTTTCATTTACTACTAATTTTTTATACCAAATCGAATGCAACTTGGCGCAAAATGATGCTCTTTTTCCAAAAAAGCTACTCTGATGAACAGGTGTTAAACTCATTTTGGAATTTTGACGTCTACGCAGAAGAGTTTACACTTGTATTGGTACACTATGCTTGCGATAGCAAATCGATCGGTATTATAACGAAAGGTTATAGAAACGGGCTACTGATCCCTTACACCAATTTGACAGTCAGAAACAGTCACGAACTACAGGAAAGTGATCGCGTACGCCACTTTTCTGACTGATGAGAGCAGAAAATTGAGTTCTCTCCAGTCAGAGAGTTGCAAGATTTAGTCAGCAGATTATTTGCTGGTAAATTCTGACTACTTGTTGTAGAACTGTCAAGCGATCAAGTTTGACAGTTGTACTATTTTAGCGATCCCGTACTCTTTGGTGGTGCTCTCGCACTGAGAGTGGATTTTCAGTTCTAGCAATTTGTCAGAAAAGTAAGGGATCAGAGCTAAAAGCATTAGAATTGGTCAGCTGTTGTTCATGTGTCTCTTTCTAACATTCGTAAAGATAGGACTTTCTTTCAAAAGACACCATTTTGGATTGCGTGCGATGCGTGAAAACGTAAGAAAAAATACGACCATGTACAAAACAACTGACTGGGTTGTTGTGTGCGAAATTATTCAAGTCGCTCATTTGATGAAACCCAGAAGTAATAGTACATTTACACTGCACCAAATATGTCGAATTTGAATGAGTCATTTCGAACCTGTTTACACTGGCAAATTTGCATTTGGCTTCACCTTCCCTGCAAGAATCTTCTACCAGAACACAAAGCCACCGAAAGAAAATGCTCCACCGTGATGTTTTAAACACCTGTAGAGTAATAATAAATGAAGAGTCAAGAAGGCTTCTGTCTTTTCTTGGTATAATTGGTCCATTTTCTTAAAAAAAAACTAGTTGAAATTGTTATTTGCAGCTGTTCATAATGCAAAAGTTATCACTCGTTAATTACCCATTAAGGTTCTTGCTGGGCAATTCTAAATGTGGAACACAGGCAGGGTTTGCTATTTTGAGTAACAATGGATTGCATTCTTCGGCGAATGAGGCCAAATGTGATGGAAATCCAAATTTGGAAAATGAGATTTGTATGGAAAAAAGCGCCAAAATTGCAATTTTTCGCCAAATTTGCTAAATTTGGTGGGGTGTAAATGTACTATGGGGTGTGGTTGCTGAGTGACCGCGCTCAATCCCGACTCTTGCGTCCTCGTTCGTGCACTCTGGGCAACGTTGAGCTACCTAGGCTCGCGGCAGAAAGAGAGGGAGCCCCGGGGGGGCCACTCTGACATACTTGGTTTAAGGGCTCACCGGGGTCTTTTTCGCAGCGTCTGTACACCAAGAGGTGCGGCCGTAAGCGGGCGTCTGTCTTGAAGCAAGCGGCTCGCTATATAAATGTGCGAAACTTTTCCCTGCCAATCCAGGGTGTTATGCGATACCGTGCCCATTGGACGTTTGCAGCCGGGAGGCAAATCGTGGCTGTAGTCGAACGGAGCCTCACTGGTACCGGGCCGCCTCAGGGAGTAACTATGGTCTTACCGCGGTATGGGGCTCTGCCGCGGCGGACGACACACTTCCCCTTACACTACCCTTGACCCTAAGCTGGCCTTGTCCGGCGAGGGGTCGTACGAACAAGATGAAGAACACACAAAATACAAAGCAATTAACGACTTCGTTTACTCCGCAGCAGAGAATAACTATGCTGGAGCAAGCGAAAACACAACGCCGGAGGACAAACTCCGCCTCAAAGTTAACTGGGAGGCCGACAGCGATGGAAACTACGGGTCAGTCATCCCCCAAACTGCTATCAAGTAAGAGTGACTTGATGGGAGCAAGCAACAGTGCGGCTGCCTACGCAGTCAAGCAGAAAACGGCGGAAGCTAAACTTCCATCAGGCGCTGGTACGAAACCCAATCTCTTCACGTCTGTGGCAATGGTCTCACGACCTGGTTTCAGAGTTTCGAAAGAGAAGAAAGACGCCGCAAAGGGAGAGACCGCGATGGCAACTACGAGTCTGAATCCCCCCCAAGAGGCATCTCCCCGACGCTCTGCGTACTGGGATAAAAGAAAGGCCGCAAGGATCCTTAAAAAATATGAGGGAGCATCGCAGGAGAAGCTGTCGCCGGAAGAAAGGAAGATGGTGGAGGAAGCGAAAGCTCTGATACCAAATTTCCAGAGGCCCTATGTGCCTAAGAGGGTGAACGGTAATCCCTTCAAACGCCAGAGATTGGACGGAGAGGTAGACCCCCATCCGAAGCGGCATCAGGTCAACCCCGTAGTGGGAAAACTCAGCTTTGCTGAAGTAACCAAGGACAGAATCCTTATAGGTTTCATTGACCGAGGTAACGACCGTTGGTCCATCCCCAAAGACCAGTGGCTGTATGTCCGGAATGAAATGGGCAGGGCCCTCCTCCACTTAATGCGTGAGTCTCCGGGTAGTCCGCCGCGAGGTACTGACGCGGGCTGGCACCAAGATCGGATCAAAATATTCGCGTGCGAGGATGCAAGAACTGTCGCACTGTATAAGGCAGCAGTTGCAAGACTGGGTGAAGTCTACCCAGGGGCAAGACTAGATGCCGTCGACTGGAAGGACATTCCTGCTCGGCCAAGGGCAAGGGCATGGATTCCTGCCGTCCCTGCAGAACTCGAGAATATTCTTGAGATGCTGCAGGTCTGGAATCCGTCTCTCCCGACGCAGGATTGGGGCGTCAATCTGGTCGATGATGTGGTTGGGCCCAATAGACAGGTGGTTATCACTCTGAATAAGGAGGCGCTCGAGCCCCTTAAACGGTGCAACGGACGAGTGCATTACGGCTTGGGTCAGATCGTGATCCACGTATACCGTGGCGATGCACAGCGCGCTGCTATTCCGGACGCTCCGGAGGACTCGGAGATCGAGGCATCGGAAGGGGAAGCAGAGGAGTCCGACGCGGAAAGTATGTTATCCGCCACGTCAAATTGCGATGGTGCTGCGAACAACTCGGCGATAGAAGAAAGCCTGCTTGACGAAGAAGGCCTCGACGTCACGATCGTGGCTAAACCTGAGCACACTAACGTTGATGCTGCTTCAGACAGCAGGGTTCCCGCCACGCCAAATCGTGCAGGTGCTCTGAACAACTCCTCGTTGAGAGACAGCCCCCGGAACAGGCCAGACCTCGACGACACGCTGGCGGCAGGGAAGTCTGAGCTCTCTCATGTTGGTGGTGCTTCAGATAAATCTGCACAAATCTAAAGCAGCCTCGGCTGTTTTAAGCAGTCGTCTTTCTAAAGGTGACGTAGACGTGGTCCTTATCCAAGAGCCCTGGGTCAATAGCTCTAGGATCTGTGGATTGGGGACTAAGGGGTACAAGCTCATCCAAGCCAATGATGAGGGTAAGGTCAGAACCTGTATTTTGGTAAAGTCTGAGCTAAACACCTTTCTATTACCCAACTACTCAAATGGTGACGTTACAGCTGCCAGCTTAACAGTCGGCAGCACCAGCCTAACGATGGCGTCGGTCTATATGCCCTATGACGCCGAAGAACCTCCTCCACAAAAGGAGGTGAAGGATCTGGTGGATAATTTCTGTACGGGCCATCTTATTATTGGAGCTGACGCTAATGCTCATCACGTCCAGTGGGGAAGCTTCGATATTAACGCTAGGGGCGAGTCTCTGTTTGACTACCTACTAACAACTAACCTGGTGGTTTGTAACGTGGGTAACGAGCCTACTTTTATAACTAAAGCTAGTAGGGAGGTTATAGACCTCACTATTTGTAGCGAAGGCGCTTATGAGTGGGTCAGAAAATGGCGTGTTCTTGATGAGCATTCATTTTCAGACCATCGGTACATAGAAATTGTGTTAGACTTTATTGTTGAGCAGCCAGTTATGAAACGAAATCCACGCAACACTAACTGGCAGCTACATAACCAAATATTAGCTAGGGACCTACCAGTATTACCTCCACAAGCCCCCTCATCAGTGGGAGAACTGGACGATCTGGTAACGACCTTTACAACGGCGCTCTCAAATGCCCTAGAGCAGGCTTGTCCAGTACCAAAACCACGCGGCAAACATAGACCCCACTGGTGGTCTTACGACCTGGATTCGTTCCGTATATCATGCAGGAAGCAATTTAACAAGGCCAAGAGCATCGGTACGGAGCCTGAATGGCTCGAATATAAAGCTAAACTGAGGGCCTATAAAAAGGCTCTAAGGAAAGCGAAGAGAACTTCGTGGAGAAATTTCTGCACCGGGGTCGAAAAAGTCGATGATACAGCGAGACTTAGACGAGTGCTATCAAAAACTCAAACAGCCATTAGCTATTTACGGAAGCCTGACGGATCTTGGACCAGCACGGAAGGGGAAACCCTGGAGCTGCTATTGAATACACACTTTCCGGGGAACTTGCATGAAGCACCTTTAGCATCTGCAACAAATATGGCAGTGAATATACCCATTACGGAGGAAAGGGTAAGGTGGGCAATCAAAAGCTTTGAGCCGTTCAAGGCAGCTGGGCCAGACGGGATTTTCCCCGCACAACTTATAAACACGCTGGAAATATCAGCTAAATGGCTGGTAGTTCTCTATTCAGCCTGCCTGGCTCTTAATTACATTCCGTGCTCCTGGAGAAGCGCCACGGTAGTCTTAATTCCAAAGGCTGGGAAGGCCTCACACTATGAGCCTAAAGACTACAGACCGATCAGTCTCTCGTCTTTTGCACTTAAAACCTTCGAGAGGATAATTAGCGATTATCTCTCCTCTACTATTGATAGCAACCTTATTTCTAGCTATCAACATGCATACACCAAAGGTAAATCAACGGAAACTGCGCTCCACAGCCTAGTCTCTATTGTTGAAAAATCATTGCACGAAAAGGAGTACTGTCTCGTGGCCTTTCTGGACATCGAAGGGGCTTTCAACAATATAAGGCCGGAGGCTATTAACACTGCTTTAACAAACCTGGGCATAAGGCATAGTGGCATATGCAGACGATTTAGCTATTGCATATAGGGGCAAATTCCCACAAACCCTGTGTGACTTGATGCAAGTAGCACTGCGAGAAGTTTCTTCATGGTCCTCTCGCTGCGGACTTAGCATCAACCCGGGAAAGGTGGAGCTTGTCCTTTATACCAGGCGGTACAAGATACCACCGCTGAACCTACCAGAACTAGATGGCGTGCGCCTGAACTTAGCTGACAAAGCCAAATTCCTAGGCACAGTTCTAGATAGAAAGCTTAACTGGAAGGAGAATGTCATCCAGCGCCAGAGGAAAGCGTGCATTGCACTTTACACGTGTAAAAGAGCCATTGGCAAAAAATGGGGGCTCAGCACCAAAATTTGCAGATGGATCTATACTGCGATAATCCAGCCAATTATGCTGTATGGAGTCGTGGTATGGTGGCCTGCGCTAGGAAAGGCAACAAACCTAAATCTGTTAGGAAAAGTCCACAGATCGAGCATGATCTGTATAAGCGGGGCATTAAGAACAACGCCCAATGAAGCTCTCCAGGCCATTCTTGGCTTTTTGCCACTCGATCTGGAAGGGTACCGGGCAGCAGCAGCATCGGCTGTGCGTCTAAGGGAAACGTCCGTCTGGGGCGCAAGCACTATTGGACACTCCTGTATTCTAAGATCTTACAGCTTTCTCCCTCTGAGCACAGATCGGTGTGCGACCACAACAGTCGGAGATTGTTGTTTTAGAATAAACATTCCCAGCAGGGAAGACTGGGAGAACATAGATCGGTGTCCCGCTACTAATGGCGGCACTTTTATATACACCGACGGCTCGAAGTTAGACGGCAGAGTCGGAGGAGGGGTTTACTCAAGGGATTTGGACCTAGAACTCTCCTTTAGACTACCTGATCACTGCAGCGTCTTCCAGGCTGAAGTTTCTGCAATCATGGACGCCGTGACTTGGATAGGTGAACGCACCATCGGACAGGATATCTGTATTTTCAGCGACAGCCAAGCGGCCATCAAATCCCTTGGCTCTTACTCGTTCAACTCTGAACTGACGCTCAGCTGTCGTCGATCTCTTCAAGAGATGGCCCAACAGAACCGCGTGAACCTCACATGGGTCCCGGGACACAGGGACATTGAGGGAAACTGTAGGGCAGACGAACTTGCCAGGCAGGGCACGACCAAGCAGATTCTTCAAGATAAAGAGCGCATAGGTATGCCGTTTGCCACGTGCAAGCAAATGCTGAAGGAGCATACACTCCGCGAAGCCAACGAAAGATGGCTACAAGCCCCAGGGTGCCGGATATCCAAGCAAACCTGGCCAAAATGCGATCTTAAAAGATCTAGACACATATACGCCCTAAAAAGGAAGGAAATCTCCATATTAATAGGTGTTTTAACCGGGCACTGCCTTATTGGTAGGCACGCAGCAAGGCTAGGCGTTCCCTACCGACGATGCTGCAGGAGTTGCAAAGAGGATGAGGAAGAGGAAACGGTGGAGCACCTCATCTGCAACTGCCCGGCCTTAAGCGGAGCGAGAAGGCGCTCTCTGGGAGTTCCCTTCCTGGTTAGCTTAAGCCAGGTCGCGGAGCTAGACATAAAGGACTTGATGGCCTTCATCAAGTTATCAAAATGGTTCGAGGGGGGGTAGCGGTGTCGGTTAGGAGTGTCAGTCCCGGGTTTCGGCTATATGGAGAGTCCCGACAGCACTGGGATTTTCCATATGGCCGGGCCCCGGGACTGACTTTCCTAGTGTTTGGTGGTATCACAACGGGCCTTTTATTACTGGCCTAGGTGTGCCTTTGCGGCAGCCACTTCTACCTACCTACCTAAATGTATCTGGACTAACTTAATAGTACATTTGCAGAAATGTGTAATCGAGGATTCATCGAATTCGTCACAATTGGTGTCAGAAGCGGTATTGTTAAATAAATTCAAGGACATTGAAAAGAATAACAAGGACATTGAAAAGGATAATAAGGACATTTAAAAGGATAACAAGGACATTGAAAAGGATAACAAGGACATGCAAAGTTGAATGAGTTGAAGATCCAGCAACTCAAAAACGAGTTGGAACGACGTGGATTGGCAACAACGGGCAATAAAGCAGAGATACAATCACGGTTACGAGAGGCTAGGGAAGCAGAGGAAATCAACGTTAACGACCACGTTTATCAGCTTGTGGATGAGGTAGCGAAAATAGAAGAGCAAACGGATTATCCGGATTCAGTGGCAAATGTGGACACAAGCTCTTTATTGGCTGCCTTGGCTCAGATGTCAAACAATATAACATCAACCATGTCATCTCAGTTGGAAGAACAGAAGGCACACATGGCATCTCAGTTGGAACAGCAAGAGGCACGATTGGCATCTCAGTTAGAAGAACAGAAGGCATACATGGCGTCACAGATCAAGGAAGAGTTGATGGAACAGGAAACACGCATAACGTTAAAATTAGAGACACTAGAGCAAAGAGTCTCATCGCAGCTAGAAGTTGTCAGTGGACGACAGCATAAGATCGAGGCCGAGGTGGATGCGTTAAGAAGTTGTATCCAAGAGCTACAACTAATTCGTCCAAACGCCGCATCGAGCTCTCCCAAGGTAAAAACCCCATCCTTTG
Organism: Campiglossa producta; assembly: GCA_964058755.1. Lineage (NCBI taxonomy): Eukaryota > Metazoa > Arthropoda > Insecta > Diptera > Tephritidae > Campiglossa > Campiglossa producta. Next base: position 74,511,695 of record CAXKVI010000001.1, read on the forward strand.
ACGGTTCTGTTCCTTTCCAGGTATTTAAGCTACAATTTAAGAAGACAGCAGCTGTGAACAACTGGGGCGCTGAAGACAAAGTCGCTGCCCTCGTCGTAGCATTGAAAGGACCGGCAGCCGAAATCTTACAGACTATTATTGATGGCGAGCGAAACAACTATGAAGCATTGATGGGTGCTGTGGAGATACGTTATGGTAGCGAGCATCGGAAGCAGATTTACCAAATAGAGCTACAAAATCGATGCCAGAAGCCCAATGAGACCTTACAAGAATTTGCATCGGACATCGAGAGGTTAGCGCACCTAGTAGAGTACACGGAGAGGGTAAAGATACAAAGCTTTATAAATGGAATACATGATGTGGAGACGAAGCGGGCCACCTATGCAAATCCAAAGAGATCATTTGCGGAAACGGTATCACATGCTCTAACTCAAGAAAGAGCATCACCTTCGTGCAAACCAGCGTACAAAGCTCATCGTGTGGAAGTAGAACGACCAGAATGGGTGGACGCAATCCTAGAAGCATTAAACGTAAAGCAACAGAAAAATGAAGCGGCCATTAAATGCTTCAAGTGCGGAAAATCTGGTCACATTGCACGTTATTGCGGATCGGGCTCCAATAATTCCAGCAATTCAGGTGGGTGTAAGCGCAAACCTGAAGCAGATGAGCAAGCCTCCCAATCCAACCAACCGTTAAACTAAAGAGAGTCAGTCGCAAGGGGCGTAGGCTGGCTCCCGCAATTGGATGCCCCATAATCTCTGTCTCACAGATCGGAAGGAAGTCGAGTAATGTTACTATTGGAGGACTCATGGACGGAAAGGAGCGTTTACTGACTATTGATACGGGCGCATCTCACTCCATCATTCGATCTGATTTAGTCAACAAAGAAGTGAGGCCATTACATGGAGCAAAGCTGCGTACGTCGACTGGTGAGAACACCCAAGTCCAAGGAGAAGTAACATGTGAAATCGCAATTGGGAATGTCACCGTACTTCACAATTTTATAGTGGCAGATATTGTTGATGAGATCATAGTTGGTGTGGTTTTCTTAAGCAACCAAGGCATAAAGAATGACATGCAAAACAGGACTATGAGCTATGAGAACATAGATGTGCCAATAAACTTTGGTTACGAGAACAAGTACATCAGTAAGCGGGTCCTCCCCTCGTGAAGAAAGCCTCGTGGAAGAAAGACAACAAATTCCACCGAAGTCGGAGGCGATCGTTTGGGCAAGGGTTGATGGAGAAGAAAAAAAAACACAAAATTAAAAAACTTAAAACTAGTAAATTTTATTTATTTTACAAAAAAATTTTGAGGTAAGTATCTTCGAAATGAGATGAGCAAGTCTCCCAATCCAACCAACCGTTAAACTAAAGAGAGTCAGTCGCAAGGGGCGTAGGCTGGCTCCCGCAATTGGATGCCCCATAATCTCTGTCTCACAGATCGGAAGGAAGTCGAGTAATGTTACTATTGGAGGACTCATGGACGGAAAGGAGCGTTTACTGACTATTGATACGGGCGCATCTCACTCCATCATTCGATCTGATTTAGTCAACAAAGAAGTGAGGCCATTACATGGAGCAAAGCTGCGTAAGTCGACTGGTGAGAACACCCAAGTCCAAGGAGAAGTAACATGTGAAATCGCAATTGGGAATGTCACCGTACTTCACAATTTTATAGTGGCAGATATTGTTGATGAGATCATAGTTGGTGTGGTTTTCTTAAGCAACCAAGGCATAAAGAATGACATGCAAAACAGGACTATGAGCTATGAGAACATGGATGTGCCAATAAACTTTGGTTACGAGAACAAGTACATCAGTAAGCGGGTCCTCCCCTCGTGAAGAAAGCCTCGTGGAAGAAAGCCAACAAATTCCACCGAAGTCGGAGGCGATCGTTTGGGCAAGGGTTGATGGAGAGAAAAAAAAACACAAAATTAAAAAACTTAAAACTAGTAAATTTTATTTATTTTACAAAAAAATTTTGAGGTAAGTATCTTCGAAATGAGAAATTAGACAGAGAATGAAAACTAAAGTTTTTTTGGAATCACGTATCCGGAAGCGCTTTCTTAATATTTTGCGTCTCTGAAGAGCACCCGCGCTTCCGGATTCGGGATCCTCAGGCCAAAACCCGTTTTTTGAGCTATCTTCCGTAATTTTAGCTACCCTAATTCTAATAATTTTATATAATTCGCTGTTATTTATGATATTAAAAAAATCAAATTTCTAAGTTTTAGCGAACTACTTTTTTTATGCAATCCTGTCTTGTGCAAATGCGCATACACAAAATGTTTAAAACGTTTTTCAACGTTTTCTTCAGGCGGCGACGTGCCACAATTTTTTTAATCTATTGATTTTTTAATTGATTTATTAATATATTTTCTCTTTTCAGATTTAAGAAAAAGTAGCAAACATTTTTTAAAGAGGAACTGCTAATAGTTCAAAATGTGAAACTTTTCCATCAATATTTTTCATTTTTTTAAGTTTAGAGAGCAATTGCACTTTCATTTACTACTAATTTTTTATACCAAATCGAATGCAACTCGGCGCAAAATGATGCTCTTTTTCCAAAAAAGCAACTCTGATGAACAGGTGTTAAACTCATTTTGGAATTTTGACGTCTATGCAGAAGAGTTTACACTTGTACTGGTACACTATGCTTGCGATAGCAAATCGATCGGTATTATAACGGGCTACTGATCCCTTACACCAATTTGAAAGTCAGAAACAGTCACGTACTACAGGAAAGTGATCGCGTACGCCACTTTTCTGACTGATGAGAGCGGAAAATTTAGTTTTCTCCAGTCAGAGAGTTGCAAGATTTAGTCAGCAGATTTTTTGCTGGTAAATTCTGACTACTTGTTGTAAAACTGTCAAGCGATCAAGTTTGACAGTTGTACCATTTTAGCGATCCCGTACTCTTTGGTGTTGTCTCGCACTGAGGGCGGATTTTCTAATTTTGACAGTTCTAGCAGTTTGTCAGAAAAGTAAGGGATCAGAGCTAAAAGCATTAGAATTGGTCAGCTGTTGTTCAAGTGTCTCTTTCTAACATTCGTAAAGATAGGACTTTCTTTCAAAAGACACCATTTTGCATTGCGTGCGATGCGTGAAAACGTAAGAAAAAATACGACTGGGTTGTTGTGTGCGAAATTATTCAAGTCGCTCATTTGATGAAACCCAGAAGTAATAGTACATTTACACTGCACCAAATTTGTAGAATTTGAATGAGTCATTTCGAACCTGTTTACACTGGCAAATTTGCTTCACCTTCCCTGCAATAATCTTCTACCAGAACATGCTCCACCGTGATGTTTTAAACACCTATAGAGTAATAATAAATGAAGAGTCAAGAAGGCTTCTGTCTTTTCTTGGTATAATTGGTCCATTTTCTTAAAAAAAAACTAGTTGAAATTGTTTTTTGCAGCTGTTCATAATGCAAAAGTTATCACTCGTTAATTACCCATTAAGGTTCTTGCTGGGCAATTCTAAATGTGGAACACAGGCAGGGTTGCTATTTTGAGTAACTATGGATTGCATTCTTCGGCGAATGAGGCCAAATGTGATGGAAATCCAAATTTGGAAAATGAGATTTGTATGGAAAAAAGCGCCAAAATTGCAATTTTTCGCTAAATTTGGTGGGGTGTAAATGTACTATAAGTTAGCCCCAAATCTGGACTAACTTAATAGTACATTTGCAGAAATGTGTAATCGAGGATTCATCGAATTCGTCACAATTGGTGTCAGAAGCGGTATTGTTAAATAAATTCAAGGACATTGAAAAGGATAACAAGGACATTGAAAAGGATAATAAGGACATTTAAAAGGATAACAAGGACATTGAAAAGGATAACAAGGACATGCAAAGTTGAATGAGTTGAAGATCCAGCAACTCAAAAACGAGTTGGAACGACGTGGATTGGCAACAACGGGCAATAAAGCAGAGCTACAATCACGGATGCGAGAGGCTAGGGAAGCAGAGGAAATCAACGTTGACGACCACGTTTATCAGCTTGTGGATGAGGTAGCGAAAATAGAAGAGCAAAAGGATTATCCGGATTCAGTGGCAAATGTGGACACAAACTCTTTATTGGCTGCCTTGGCTCAGATGTCAAACAATATAACATCAAGCATGTCATCTCATTGGCATCTCAGTTAAAAGAACAGAAGGCATACATGGCGTCACAGATCAAGGAAGAGTTGATGGAACAGGAAACACGCATAACGTTAAAACTAGGGGCAGAAGAGCAAAGAGTCTCATCGCAGCTAGAAGTTGTCAGTGGACGACAGCATAAGATCGAGGCCGAGGTGGATGCGTTAAGAAGTTGTATCCAAGAGCTACAACTAATTCGTAAAACGCCGCCTCGAGCTCTCCCAAGGTAAAAACCCCATCCTTTGACGGTTCTGTTCCTTTCCAGGTATTTAAGCTACAATTTGAGAAGACAGCAGCTGTGAACAACTGGGGCGCTGAAGACAAAGTCGCTGCCCTCTTCGTAGCATTGAAAGGACCGGCAGCCGAAATCTTACAGACTATTATTGATGGCGAGCGAAACAACTATGAAGCATTGATGGGTGCTGTGGAGATACGTTATGGTAGCGAGCATCGGAAGCAGATTTACCAAATAGAGCTACAAAATCGATGCCAGAAGCCCAATGAGACCTTACCCCGATAGTACTTGGGGTAAAGACAAAGAAACGTTGTTGGTAACGTACAAGGCAATTGGTCGGCCGATCCTGAACTATGCGTCGCCAATATGGTCGCCGGGGCTTGCAGACGTTCACTGGAATCAGCTTCAGGCCTGTCAAAACACCGCGCTCAGAACCGCTACGGGGTGCGTCCTTATGTCACCTATATCTCATATACACAATGAGGTGGAATTGCTTCCAGTCAGGGAGCATAATGAAATGCTAAACAAGCAGTACCTACTGAATTGCTGTAAGCCACAGCATCCCGGTAGACAACTGCTTGAACTCATTCCGCCTCCTAGGACCATAAGATCGCATTTACGTAAACATTTTGATGAGATCCGACACTATATAACAACGCCGTTTCCTTGGACTCCCGTTAGAAGATATTGATGACAATTAGGTTAAGGAAAAATACGCGTTGATCAGGACTACACCTCGTTACAACAGCAACCTTACAAGAATTTGCATCGGACATCGAGAGGTTAGCGCACCTAGCAAACGCGGATGCACCTGTAGAGTACACGGAGAGGGTAAAGATACAAAGCTTTATAAATGGAATACGTGATGTGGAGACGAAGCGGGCCACCTATGCAAATCAAAAGAGATCATTTGCGGAAACGGTATCACATACTCTAAATCATGAAACAGCATCACTTTCGTGCAAACCAGCGTGCAAAGCTCATCGTGTGGAAGTAGAACGACCAGAATGGGTGGACGCAATCCTAGAAGCATTAAACGGAAAGCAACAGAAAAATGAAGCGGGCATTAAATGCTTCAAGTGCGGAAAATCTGGTCACATTGCACGTTATTGCGGATCGGGCTCCAATAATTCCAGCAATGCAGGTGGGCGTAAGCGCAAAGCTGAAGCAGATGAGCAAGTCTCCCAATCCAACCAACCGTTAAACTAAAGAGAGTCAGCCGCAAGGTGCGTAGGCTGGCTCCCGCAATTGGATGCCCCATAATCTCGGTCTCACAGATCGGAAGGGAGTCGAGTTGTGAGAACATGGATGTGCCACTAAACTTTGGTTACGAGAACAAGTACATCAGTAAGCGGGTCCTCGTGGAAGAAAGCCAACAAATTCCACCGAAGTCGGAGGCGATCGTTTGGGCAAGGGTTGATGGAGATTACGGGACAAACAAATTTTGGGTGGTAGAGGCAGCAAACAAATCAAAGACGGATATACTAGTAGGAAAAACACTGGCTATGACAAAACAAGATGGACGTTTACCAGTAAGAGTACTAAATGAGTTCAGTTCGCCGATTAAGCTTTCCGAGAGACCTATATTGGGACAATGTCAAGAGGTGGAGGTGGTTATAAATTGTGAACAGCTCCAGGAAAATGTTTCTACCAGCAACATTCTTTCAGATATCACGGCGTGGACGCAAGAGCTCGAAGAAGACCACCAGAATAAGGCAAAACAACGTCCACTAAAGTACTCTAGCATATTTGACAAGGATGGCTCTAGACCAGGTCGAACCAATGTAGTGAGGCATCAAATTGATACCGGCGATGCGAGACCAATCCGCCAAGCTCCTCGAAGTGTTCCCTTGGCCAAACGCCAAGTGGTAAGATAAATTATACAGGAAATGAGTGAGAGTGGCGTGATCGAACCATCAGCTAGTCCATGGAGCTCACCAGTAGTGCTAGTAAAGAAAAAGGATGGAAAAATTCGGTTCTGTGTGGACTACCGGCAGTTGAACGACGTAACGAAAAAGGACAGCTATCCATTACCCAGAATCGACGATACTCTGGACTCATTATCCGGTACGAAATGGTTCTCTACACTGGACTTGAAAAGCCGCTATTGGCAAGTGGAGGTTAAAGATGAGGATAAGGAAAAGATAGCCTTCAGCGAACGACCAACAAGAGAGGAGATGTCAGCAGATAGTCCTGTTGCCAAGTCATATTGGGCACAGTGGAACAGTCTAAAATTGGTATCCGGTTGCTTGCATAGAGTATGGGAAAGCGAAGATGGTCAATGCGCTCGGAAGCTGGTAGTTGTCCCAAGGAAGAAAATCTCTGATGTTTTGAATGAGCTACATAATGGTCCAAGAGGAGGTCATCTCGGAGTCACGAAAACGTTGGAGAAAGTCAAGCAGAGATTCTTTTGGGTTGGTTGCCGGCAGTCGATCGCGGAGTGGATTGCCAACTGTGAGGTGTGCATCAAAGCAAAGGGTCCGAAGTCAAGAAGCCATGGACATATGAAGCAGTACAACACAGGTGCACCCTTTGAGAGGATTGCCATGGATGTAGCTGGTCCATTTCCTACTAGCAAACTCGGGAACAAGTACGTATTAGTTGTTATGGACTATTTCAGCAAATGGCCAGAAGTTTACCCGATTCCAAATCAAGAGGCGAGGTTTGGTGTACCGATGGAGTTACATTCTGACCAAGGCAGGAATTTCGAATCAGTCGTATTTCAAGAAATGTGCAAGACATTGGGTATTCGGAAAACTCGAACAACTGCACTGCATCCTCAGTCAGAAGGCATGGTGGAACGTTTCAATCGAACCTTAGAAGAGCACATGAGAAAAGTAGTGGATAAGTTCCAGAAAGATTGGGATTGATGGCATATCGCTCGGCAATACATGAAACAACGGGCAAAAGTAATTTTTGAATGATCTTCGGTTGCCAGCTGACTTGAAGTTTGGGATAAATGCTGATGAAGGAATAAATGCCAGGAAATCCACTAGCATCTTGGAAGAAGAAATGAGAGAAATACACGACCTTGTAAGACTACGGACGAAGATCATGAGTGATAAGATGAAAGCCAGGTACGACAAAGCAATCAACTCGGAAGGTTTTAAAGAAGGAGATTTAGTGCTGTTATACAACCGAAAACGAAAGAAAGGTTTGTTCCCAAAACTGCAATGTAACTGGGAAGGCCCATATAAAGTAATAAAGCGGATAAATGATGTTGTCTACCGAATACAAACTGTTGGAAGACCACGAAACAAAATGAAGGTGGTTCATCTGGAGAGGCTAGCAACGTTTGGATCGGGAAATGTGTCTGATCGGGACGATCCGACTTAGGTGGAGGGCAGTGTGGCGAATGTTCTCAAGAATCGCTCATCTCCCAACTCTAGCGTATTTCCACCACTAGCGCCACTACGATAACTATAGTTGTTTAGGTACATGAGGCGAGAGCGAGAGAGTGCGAATGTGACACAAAGAGGAGATGACGATAGATAAACGTTTCGAGAACACTGTTGCACGAATAACCCAGAAATGTGTAGACATTTCTAGGTTATGAAGCTGCTGTCGGCTAGGCTATATAAACCGCGTAAAGACAACGCACTTCAATCAGTTTATTTTCAAGTGTTGTACAGTGAAGTACTGAACAGTGAATTAACCCGCGATATTGTACTACGGTTTTTAGTAGTGAATAAAGCGTACTATTTATTTAGCAGAATCTGAGTGTTTTATTTAACGTACAGTGATCGAACTCAAGGAAAATAACCGAGGATTCATCGAATTCGTCACAATATGATAAAAACTCACCACTATTTTATCGCAAGGTGAATTGAATGTGGGTCTTGCGGTGAACGAGGACAAGACGAAGTATCTGCTGTCATCAAAGAAAGAATCGGTGCACCTGCGCCTTGGCAGCCGCTGGCTGGGTCATGTTATGCGAATGGACAAAGAAGCACCAGCACAGAAAGTTTTCCTATCGACACCCGAATTCGGCAGCAGAAGAAGGGGAGACCTCGACTGAGATGGAAACAACAGGTGGAGGATGACTTGAACTCCCTTGGGGTTTCCAATTGGCGTCAGTTATCGCTAAAAAGGGATGACTGGCTTGCTTTGATACGAAACAGCCAAAATCGCCTAGGCGTTTAAGCGTTATTATGACGCAAGCCAAGATTAGAATTGAATGTGTTACAGAAACGTTTTTCATATCGAAAGCGATACGAGCCTTGCGATCATTGTGTACAACATAAAGTTTGAACTCTAGCTTTGACAGAAATGTCAAAACACACTTCCACTTCAAATCACAATTGCAAAACACACATCCATGTCAAAAATCTGGGTTGCTATGGTTCTTTTCGTTGCGGGTTTTGTGCAGCACCGAATATCAATGAGACAGGGTTCTTGTTTGCACAAGAGTGTTGCTGAGTTGCACAACTTTTTCACTCCAGTTTCTAGGACAACTTTTAAGCGAATCTTTCAGTTTATACTTTTATTACACTTTATATAAAAAAAACACAAAATTAAAAAACTTAAAACTAGTAAATTTTATTTATTTTACAGAAAAATTTTGAGGTAAGTATCTTCGAAATGAGAAATTAGACAGAGAATGAAAACAAAAGTTTTTTTTTCAATATCCCGTTAGCACAACACCAACACTTTATATGGTAGATAACAAACTGGCGGCTAGAGTTAATGGGAGATGCCAACAGTTTTAAGTTGGACCTTTACACTTATACGGAAGTTGTGAAAGTCACATTGGAAAAATCTGCAGGCGAATTCCAGAATTCTCCATCCATCTCCATCTCGTTAATGCTAAAATATGCCAAAATGCTTAAGCAAATGAACTCTCAGAATTTTAGGAGATGGCGCTTATTTGCGATTCTGATCCACAACCCGCCTAGCTATGATAATAGTGCGTTATCTGCACTGTAGATGGCGCGCAGGCATCACTGCAAGATGTCAATTTAGTTGTGATCCCTTACAACTCAGAAAAAGCCAGAAGTAAACCGAAACGCCCGAAGTTACTAGCTACCCCTTACTTTTCAGCGTTACTCTACTTTTTATACCCAGCGTGCTAGTACTAGTACAAGGGTATATTAATATTGTTCACATAACGGTTGTATGTAACGGCACATAATAATGGAGATAGATATAGAGTTCCATATATGAAAGTTCTTAGGATTAAAAGAAGAGTTGATTAAGGCATGTCCGTCCGTCTGTCCGGCCGTGTACACGATAACTTGAGTAAAAATTGAGATATTTGCATGAAATTTTGTACACAGGTTACTTTTTGGCCAAGGTAGGTTGCTATTGAAAATGGGCGAAATCGGATGATAACCACGCCCCCTTTTTCGATATCGAAAATTTCGAAAATCACACAAATTGACTTATCTCGGCAGCTGAAATGGCTAAAATGATATAATTTTATAGGTGAATCCCCCTGGTCGTTCTCTTATAAATTTTCCATAAATTTTTTATAGTGTGCGTGGAACCGCCCACTTTTAATGGAGGCATTTTTGAAAATTTGACTGGTCGTAACTCTTAAACTGATTAGGATAGAAAGATGGAATTCGGCACAAAGCATACTAGTATCGTTGGGAGTATACCTGATGAATATGGATAAAATCGCCCTTCAACCACGCCCACTTTCGATATCGAAAATTTCGAAAATCACACAAATTGACATATCTCGGCAGCTGAAATGGCTAAAATGATATAGTTTTATAGGTGAATCCCCCTGCTCATTCTCTTATGATTTTTTCATAAATTTTTATAGTGGGCGTGGCACCGCCCACTTTTAAGGGAGGCGTTTTTGAAACTGATTACGATAGAACAATGGAATTTTGCACAAATCATACTAGTATTGTTGGGAGTATACTTGACGAAATTGGATAAAATCGCCCTCCAAGCACGCCCACTTTCGATATCGAAAATTTCGAAAATCACACAAATTGACATATCTCGGCAGCTGAAATGGCTAAAATGATATAATTTTATAGGTGAATCACCCTGGTGATTCTCTTAAGATTTTTTCATAAATTTTTTATAATGGGCGTAGCACCGCCCAATTTTAAGGGAGACATTTTTGAAAATTTTAATGGTCGTAACTTTTAAACTGATTAGGATAGAATGATGGAATTTGGCACAAATCATACTAGTATTGTTGGGAGTATACCTGATGAAACTGGAAAAAATCGCTCTCCAACCACGCCCACTTTCGATATCGAAAATCACATAAATTGAAATAATTCGGTAACGGAAATTAAGTAAATCCTCCAAGGGCCTAATGATTGTTATCCCGTTCTAAAAATTACCGCTGGGTATTAAATGTTAGGTTCACCCGAACTTAGACTTCCTTACTTGTTTAATTACAAAATAAATTCCATTTTCGGTAAAAAGATTTGTGTTTGTTTATTAAAGTCGGTTAAGAACAGATTTTAAATTGTTATATACACCTTAATTTAATTATTTATTGAGATTTTCTCTATAAAATTGTTATACGGAAACAAAGAATGTTTTTTAGTTATAACTTTTAAAACTTTGAAACTTTGGTGGACTTTTTGACCGTTTGGGAATAATTTTTCTTAAATTATTCTATGTTTTTATTATTAGTGAACAAGATGGAAAAGTAACAACAATTACAAGCTACCATGATTACGTAATTTCGGCCTTGCTCAAGGGCACTTATCAAATGGCTTTGTGTTTAGAAATTTTTCATCACCTTTTCTTGGTCATCGAACCAAGAACCAAGGGGATTAGGAATTTCTAAGCCCGAAGTGTGTACTTCTTACACCAAGCTGCGTTGAAATTATTGCCAGCTTATATCCATCATGTTCACTTAGTATGTATTCATTTTATTTGTTTTTTGTTTTTATACTACCTTATCGACAACTAGAGCGACATCAATCGGCCGCCATTTATACTAGCAGTGTCAAGGATTTTAGTGCACCCCTTGATCATTTTTACTGACAGCTGCAGCTTATTTTCACAGGGTGGCTTTTTTCGCTGTGTCCTTCGATTAAAGTATGCTATGAGTTTGTGGTCATTAATTTGAGAATCTTTGAAACTTTGGTGGACTTTTTGACCGTTTGGGAATAGTAACAACAGGCAATAATTTCAACGCAGCTTGGTGTAAGAGGTACACACTGCGGGCTTAGAAATTCCGAATCCCCTTGGTTCTTGGTTCGATGACCAACAAAAGGTGATGAAAAATTTCTAAACACAAAGCCATTTGATAAGTGCCCTTGAGCAAGGCCGAAATTACGTAATCATGGTAGCTTGTAATTGTTGTTACTTTTCCATCTTGTTCACTAATAATAAAAATATAGAATAATTTAAGAAAAATTATTCCCAAACGGTCAAAAAGTCCACCAAAGTTTCAAAGATTCTCAAATTAATAACCACAAACTCATAACATACTTTAATCGCAGGACACAGCGAAAAAAGCCACCCTGTGAAAATAAGCTGCAGCTGTCAGTAAAAATGATCACGGGGTGCACTAAAATCCTTGACACTGCTAGTATAAATGGCGGCCGATTGATGTCGCTCTAGTTGTCGATAAGGTAGTATAAAAACAAAAAACAAATAAAATGAATACATACTAAGTGAACATGATGGATATAAGCTGGCAATAATTTCAACGCAGCTTCCTAATCCCCTTGGTTCTTGGTTCGATGACCAACAAAAGGTGATGAAAAATTTCTAAACACAAAGCCATTTGATAAGTGCCCTTGAGCAAGGCCGAAATTACGTAATCATGGTAGCTTGTAATTGTTGTTACTTTTCCATCTTGTTCACTAATAATAAAAACAGAATAACTTAAGAAAAATTATTCCCAAACGGTCAAAAAGTCCACCAAAGTCTCAAAGATTCTCAAATTAATGACCACAAACTCATAACATAACTGTTAAATGATAAATAATATTACTTTTGTGACTCCGGATTATGATTTCTGGGACTGAAACTCGACTTTTGATTCCTTTTCCGACCTTTTACGACGTGTTTTTTGCAGTTTTAGTAGGATAGAAAAAAATACAATTTCCAAAATTATGGGCAAATACATAATTAAATATCAATTTTTCTTCTAAATTACGCATATTTATTGTTTTTGAGTAATTTTAGGGCCTACAACAACATATTTCTACCCTTTTTACTATTTTTTTTGCGTTTTAGCAACAACTTTTTTTCGTCGCCAAAATTTGCCAGCTTTTGGAGAAAATTGGAGATTTTACGAGATGGCTAAAATTGCAGAATCGCAAATTTAGCTTAGTAGCTGTCAAAAACAGCTGAGCTACGTTATCTGATTCATTTTGCGTTCATCGCTTTAATATCCCAAAAAATGAAGCAAATATGGAGATTTATAGAGATTTTCTTTCACTGGAATCGCAAAAGTCGCTAAAATTTGGCAAAATGAATTTAGAGATTTTAGGAGATGGAAATTAAGCATTAGCGAAAACTGGAATTCATGTAGGTAGGTAGGTAGAAGTGGCTGCCGCAAAGGCACACCTAGGCCAGTAATAAAAGGCCCGTTGTGATACCACCAAACAGTAGGAAAGTCAATCCCGGGGCCCGGCCATATGGAAAATCCCAGTGCTGTCGGGACTCTCCATATAGCCGAAAACCCGGGACTGGCACTCCTAACCGACACCGCTACCCCTCCTCGAACCATTTTGATAACTTGATGAAGGCCATCAAGTCTTTTATGTCTAGCTCCGCGACCTGGCTTAAGCTAACCAGGAACGGAACTCCCAGAGAGCGCCTTCTCGCTCCGCTTAAGGCCGGGCAGTTGCAGATGAGGTGCTCCACCGTTTCCTCTTCCTCATCATCGTTGCAACTCCTGCAGCATCGTCGGTAGGGAACGCCTAGCCTTGCTGCGTGCCTACCAATAAGGCAGTGCCCGGTTAAAACACCTATTAATATGGAGATTTCCTTCCTTTTTAGGGCGTATATGTGTCTAGATCTTTTAAGATCGCATTTTGGCCAGGTTTGCTTGGATATCCGGCACCCTGGGGCTTGTAGCCATCTTTCGTTGGCTTCGCGGAGTGTATGCTCCTTCAGCATTAGCTTGCACGTGGCAAACGGCATACCTATGCGCTCTTTATCTTGAAGAATCTGCTTGGTCGTGCCCTGCCTGGCAAGTTCGTCTGCTCTACAGTTTCCCTCAATGTCCCTGTGTCCCGGGACCCATGTGAGGTTCACGCGGTTCTGTTGGGCCATCTCTTGAAGAGATCGACGACAGCTGAGCGTCAGTTCAGAGTTGAACGAGTAAGAGCCAAGGGATTTGATGGCCGCTTGGCTGTCGCTGAAAATACAGATATCCTGTCCGATGGTACGTTCACCTATCCAAGTCACGGTGTCCATGATTGCAGAAACTTCAGCCTGGAAGACGCTGCAGTGATCAGGTAGTCTAAAGGAGAGTTCTAGGTCCAAATCCCTTGAGTAAACCCCTCCTCCGACTCTGCCGTCTAACTTCGAGCCGTCGGTGTATATACAAGTGCCGCCATTAGTAGCGGGACACCGATCTATGTTCTCCCAGTCTTCCCTGCTGGGAATGTTTATTCTAAAACAACAATCTCCGACTGTTGTGGTCGCACACCGATCTGTGCTCAGAGGGAGAAAGCTGTAAGATCTTAGAATACAGGAGTGTCCAATAGTGCTTGCGCCCCAGACGGACGTTTCCCTTAGACGCACAGCCGATGCTGCTGCTACCCGGTACCCTTCCAGATCGAGTGGCAAAAAGCCAAGAATGGCCTGGAGAGCTTCATTGGGCGTTGTTCTTAACGCCCCGCTTATACAGATCATGCTCGATCTGTGGACTTTTCCTAACAGATTTAGGTTTGTTGCCTTTCCTAGCGCAGGCCACCATACCACGACTCCATACAGCATAATTGGCTGGATTATCGCAGTGTAGATCCATCTGCAAATTTTGGGGTGGAATTCATGTACTGGTTACCCTTTTATATTTGGAAACATGTATGTACGATTTTTTGGATAGATTTACTAGCAAATACATATCTTAACAATTTCACTTAACTGAATGCAACGAGGCTATAACTATATAATGCACAAAGACGGCTTCAAACCCCGGGTCAATTATCGTTTTTTGACCATAAATTTCCACAGACACAAAAAATTAAAACAAGCGCTTCCGGATTCGTGATCCTCAGGCCAAAACCCGTCTTTTGAGCTATCTTCCGTAATTTTAGCTAATTTAATTCTAATAATTTTATATAATTCGCTGTTATTTATGATATTAAAAAAATCAAATTTCTAAGTTTTAGCGAACTACTTTTTTATGCGACCCAGTCTTGTGCAAATGCGCATACACAAAATGTAGAGTATATTTTTAAAACGTTTTTCACCGTTTTCTTCAGGCGGCGACGTGCCACAATTTTCTTAATCTATTGATTTTTTAATTGATTTATTAATATATTTTCTCTTTTCAGATTTAAGAAAAAGTAGCAAACATTATTTAAAGAGGAACTGCTAATAGTTCAAAATGTGAAACTTTTCCATCAATATTTTTCATTTTTTTAAGTTTAGAGAGCAATTGCACTTTCATTTACTACTAATTTTTTATACCAAATCTAATGCAACTCGGCGCAAAATGATGCTCTTTTTCCACAAAAGCAACTCTGATGAACAGGTGTTAAACTCATTTTGGAATTTTGACGTCTATGCAGAAGAGTTTACACTTGTATTGGTACACTATGCTTGCGATAGCAAATCGATCGGTTGTTGTTGTTGTTGTTGTAGCGAGGTGTAGCCCTGCCTAAATGTCAGACAGGGTCACCCCGAGTGTATTACTCTTGGCCGGGTCGATATAAGAAAACGACCCGGGTCGTTTCGGCACGATGGGTACAGCACAAGTACTGGTACCGTTCTCGTAGAACCGGCAATACAAGAAACTAGCCGTGTAGGCCATGTAGGTCATTTAGCGTTACCCAGGGTGCACCAACTGGGAGGCGACCTACTTTTACAGCCCTATTATAACGAAAGGTTATAGAAACGGGCTACTGATCTCTTACACCAATTTTACAGTCAGAAACAGTCACGAAATACAGGAAAGGAGAGTTCTAGGTCCAAATCCCTTGAGTAAACCCCTCCTCCGACTCTGCCGTCTAACTTCGAGCCGTCGGTGTATATACAAGTGCCGCCATTAGTAGCGGGACACCGATCTATGTTCTCCCAGTCTTCCCTGCTGGGAATGTTTATTCTAAAACAACAATCTCCGACTGTTGTGGTCGCACACCGATCTGTGCTCAGAGGGAGAAAGCTGTAAGATCTTAGAATACAGGAGTGTCCAATAGTGCTTGCGCCCCAGACGGACGTTTCCCTTAGACGCACAGCCGATGCTGCTGCTACCCGGTACCCTTCCAGATCGAGTGGCAAAAAGCCAAGAATGGCCTGGAGAGCTTCATTGGGCGTTGTTCTTAACGCCCCGCTTATACAGATCATGCTCGATCTGTGGACTTTTCCTAACAGATTTAGGTTTGTTGCCTTTCCTAGCGCAGGCCACCATACCACGACTCCATACAGCATAATTGGCTGGATTATCGCAGTGTAGATCCATCTGCAAATTTTGGGGTGGAATTCATGTACTGGTTACCCTTTTATATTTGGAAACATGTATGTACGATTTTTTGGATAGATTTACTAGCAAATACATATCTTAACAATTTCACTTAACTGAATGCAACGAGGCTATAACTATATAATGCACAAAGACGGCTTCAAACCCCGGGTCAATTATCGTTTTTTGACCATAAATTTCCACAGACACAAAAAATTAAAACAAGCGCTTCCGGATTCGTGATCCTCAGGCCAAAACCCGTCTTTTGAGCTATCTTCCGTAATTTTAGCTAATTTAATTCTAATAATTTTATATAATTCGCTGTTATTTATGATATTAAAAAAATCAAATTTCTAAGTTTTAGCGAACTACTTTTTTATGCGACCCAGTCTTGTGCAAATGCGCATACACAAAATGTAGAGTATATTTTTAAAACGTTTTTCACCGTTTTCTTCAGGCGGCGACGTGCCACAATTTTCTTAATCTATTGATTTTTTAATTGATTTATTAATATATTTTCTCTTTTCAGATTTAAGAAAAAGTAGCAAACATTATTTAAAGAGGAACTGCTAATAGTTCAAAATGTGAAACTTTTCCATCAATATTTTTCATTTTTTTAAGTTTAGAGAGCAATTGCACTTTCATTTACTACTAATTTTTTATACCAAATCTAATGCAACTCGGCGCAAAATGATGCTCTTTTTCCACAAAAGCAACTCTGATGAACAGGTGTTAAACTCATTTTGGAATTTTGACGTCTATGCAGAAGAGTTTACACTTGTATTGGTACACTATGCTTGCGATAGCAAATCGATCGGTTGTTGTTGTTGTTGTTGTAGCGAGGTGTAGCCCTGCCTAAATGTCAGACAGGGTCACCCCGAGTGTATTACTCTTGGCCGGGTCGATATAAGAAAACGACCCGGGTCGTTTCGGCACGATGGGTACAGCACAAGTACTGGTACCGTTCTCGTAGAACCGGCAATACCAGAAACTAGCCGTGTAGGCCATGTAGGTCATTTAGCGTTACCCAGGGTGCACCAACTGGGAGGCGACCCACTTTTACAGCCCTATTATAACGAAAGGTTATAGAAACGGGCTACTGATCTCTTACACCAATTTTACAGTCAGAAACAGTCACGAAATACAGGAAAGTGATCGCGTACGCCACTTTTCTGACTGATGAGGGCAGAAAATTGAGTTTTCTCCAGTCAGAGAGTTGCAAGATTTAGTCAGCAGATTTTTTGCTGGTAAATTCTGACTACTTGTTGTAGAACTGTCAAGCGATCAAGTTTGACAGTTGTACCATTTTAGCGATCCCGTACTCTTTGGTGTTGCTCTCGCACTGCGGGCGGATTTTCTAATTTTGACAGTTCTAGCAGTTTGTCAGAAAAGTAAGGGATCAGAGCTAAAAGCATTAGAATTTGTCAGCTGTTGTTCATGTGTCTCTTTCTAACATTCGTAAAGATAGGCATTTCTTTCAAAAGACACCATTTTGGATTGCGTGCGATCCGTGAAAACGTAAGAAAAAATACGACCATGAACAAAACTACTGACTGGACCGAAAGAAAATGCTCTACCGTGATGTTTTAAACACCTGTAGAGTAATAATAAATGAAGAGTAAAGAAGGCTTCTGTCTTTTCTTGGTAGAATTGGTCCATTTTCTTAAAAAAAAAAAAAAATAGTTGAAATTGTTATTTGCAGCTGTTCATAATGCAAAAGTTATCACTCCTTAATTACCCATTAAGGTTCTTGCTGGCCAATTCTAAATGTGGAACACAGGCAGGGTTGCTATTTTGAGGAAATATGGATTGCATTCTTCGGCGAATGGGGCCAAATGTGATGGAAATCCAAATTTGGAAAATGAGATTTGTATGCAAAAAAAAAGCGCCAAAATTGCAATTTTTCGCCAAATTGGAGGAAGAGCGAAAAATTGAGCAAAGGTGTTTACAAAAAAATACGAAATACTGGGCGCAGGCAGTTCGTCCATTGGAATCAACCGCTCAACTACAGCTCCGACTTCTTCACAGCTTGGTGCTAGACAAGTAATCCCAAAGGATTTGCCAACCTTCAACGGGAATCCGGATGACTGGCCGCTGTTCATAAGCAACAACGAAAACAGCACGCAAGTAGCAGGGTACACCGACGCCGAAAACCTCATGCGGCTGCAGAAGTGTCTCAAAGGAAAAGCCTACGAGACGGTGCGCTGCAAATTGTTGCTGCCCTCTATGGTCCCGGAAATAATTCAGACACTTAAAATGTGTTTGGACGTCCCGAGCACATACTAGAATCGTTGGTGGAGAAAGCCAGGGCGATTCCACCGCTGAAAGAAAAACTAGAAAGTCTTATCGACTTCGCAATGTGCGTACAAAACATCTGCTCCACAATGGAAGCCTGCCATATGGAGGCGCATTTGAATAATCCAATGTTGGTAAAAGAGTTCGTAGACAAACTTCCAAGCCAACACAAGTTAAATTGGGCAATGTTGCAGCGGGACGAGCGAGTACCAATTATCAAAGCGTTGAGTGACTTGATTTTCCAAATAGCAGAAGCGGCAAGAAAGGTGATCACACCACGAGTATCCAAAAAGAGTGGGGTAATCAACACACATATGCAAGCAATTGGTGTCGAAAATCATAACAAAGTCGGGTGTGCTTTATGCGGCTGTAGTGATCACAAGATACAGACGTGTGTAGAATTTAGTAAGCTCACTTTGGAGCGCAAGTGGGATGTAGTAAAATCCAACAAATTGTGCCGACAATGCCTCAAAATGCACCGCCGAAAGTGTTACGCGAACAGGGAGTGCGGTGTCGATGGTTGTCAGTCAAAGCACCATAAGCTCCTTCATAAAAACACGCCAAAAAGCGCACCTACTTATGCTGAGCAAAAGCAAAACGCCACACCATCTCTAATAAAAAACCAACTGGTACACACTCATGTAGGGACCGACGAAGATACACCATGTTTTCGCATAATACCCGTTCCCATACACTCAAAGGGCAAATCCATAAAAACATTCGCCTTTTTAGACGAGGGATCATCCGTAACGTTAATGGAAAAAACACATTTATGATTCCTTGGGATTGGATGGCGAGCTAGAATCACTGTGCCTTCGCTGGACCGGTGAAAATACAAGAATGGAAACCGACTCAATGCGAACGTCGATACAGATTTCAAACGCATATGATAATGCAAAATACGAAATAAAGGAAGTGCACACCGTTGCAGAATTGGGCTTGCCGAGCCAGTCTCTTAATATGGAGAAAATAACGAAGTAGTACCCCTATCTACGTGGGCTTCCGATAAAGTCGTATGAAAACGCCCAGCCAAGTACTTTAATAGGAGCCAATTGCTGGAAACTTGCAGTGCCTATCAAAACTCGTGAAGGACACTGGCTTGAATCGATCGCCACTAAGTGTCGCTTAGGTTGGACCTTGCAGGGAGGCGCTACTAATCACTGCGACTCACAACAAATGAATATTCACATATGTGATTGTGAAAAGAAATATGAAAGCCTACACGAAGAGATCAAGGAGTATTTCAGGCTAGAGATGCCGCAAAAAAGAGAATTGATGTCCCCACAAGACTGTAGAGCGACGCAAATTCTGAACTCGACGTGCGAAAAAAGAGAGGGCCGCTATGAAGTGGAATTGTTGTGGAAGCATGACGACGTAAAGTTACCAGCTAGTTACGACAACGCCCTTAAACGCTTCAGATGTATGCAGAAAAAGTTAGCAAAGGACTTTACTCTACAACGTAACATGCAGAAGCAAATAGACAACTTAATTAGCAAAGGTTACGCAAGAAGGTTAACTGCAGACGAAGTAAATAGTTCATACGATCGCGAGTGGTACCTGCCGATATTTATCACACTCAACCCCAACAAACCCAGCAAATTGCGCCTTGTGTGGGACGCCGCGGCCAAATCTGATGGAGCCGCTCTTAACGATTTTCTCCTGTGCGGGCCAGATTTACTCAACTCACTAGTCTTCGTATTACTGACCTTTAGAACTGGGCAGTTTGCTATTTGTGGGGACATTGCCGAAATGTTCCACCAGATTCGGGTAAGAGAAACGGACATGCACGCTCAGAGGTTCTTATGGCACGAAAACTGCGAGGAGTTACATAACCCGCACGTCTACGTTATGCAAGTGCTCACCTTCGGCATCAGCTGCGCACCTTGCATTGCTCACTTTGTGCGAGAAGTACCATTACGTCGATGACTTCATCGACAGCGTGGATACCGAAGAAGAATTTGTTCGTTTCACGTATTGCCGGTTCTGCGAGAACGGTATTTGTACCTGTACAATACCCTTCGTACCGAAACGACCCGGTTTTTTTTTTTATAATGACTCGGCCAAGAGCAATACATTTCGAAGTGACCCTGTCTAACGCGTCACGATTCCCTCACCTATTGTCATCCCCGGAACAGCCCCTTGCAGCACGGCTGCTCCTTATTCTCTTGATCCGGGCTGGCATTGAGCCAAATCCTGGCCCAAGAGAATGGTTCTGCTGCGTTTGTCGGAAGAAAATATATACAAGACGATCACACTCAGTACAGTGTGCATCATGCAAAGGTTGGTTGCATTAATCTAGTTGCTCCGGATTAGATCCAAAAACACATCGGCCCACTAGTTTCTATAAAGTTTTGTGGCGCCCTGCTGTTCACGTCCTAGGACGTCCCGAGGCAAGCGACGCTCATATGTTGCTTTATCGCCCTCTAATAATCAAGTCTCCACGACCTGCAATAATTATATTGCCCAGCAGAATATATGTGTTCCCGGCTGTAGCTTACTTCCTAGTGCATCAACAGCACAAGCACCCACTCATGGCTACTTTCTTCGTAGCACATTAGTTGATGCTTGTAGCACTACTGAGCTTCAGCCCCCGTCTCTCAACTCTTTACTAACTTCTTCCGGCACTAGCACGAATGAAAGTCAAGTCCATCAACTTCTGGTCCCTCACTCTTCGTGCACTGTATGACGGCACAGGATATATGCGTCTGTGGCATCGGTCAAGTGCAACTCCTGCCTAGGCCTGTGTCACCTACGCATATGTTCTGGGCTCGCAAGCAGAAATCTCTGGACTGATGTGTTTGTCGCGCCTTGCTGTCGAGTTGTGCAGCCCTCAACGCCGACGGATGTACACTCATCTAATAGTGAACGAATTCCGCCGGCTTCAGGACTGCAAAGGAGATCAATATCGCGACATAACCTACCACCATCTAGGCGAACACATCAGTCTTTAACTCCCAGAGTGGCCATTGCCTCTCCTTCGCAATTTAAATTGTTGCAATTTAACTGCAACGGCTTGACCGGCAAAATGGCGGAGATAACCACATTTATGCAGCTACATAAAATCAAAATTGCTGCAATCCAGGAGACAAAACTTGGCCCCCACTCGAATCTCCGAGCGAGTGGAGGCTACCACGTACTCCGGCATGATCGTACGGACGGCGGAGGTTGTCTCGCGTTCCTTGTTCACCATACGGTGCAATATAGGAAATTTGATATCAACACTGACCAAAGAGACTTACCCTTAGAGTGTCAGGGTATAGTTATACAAGCTGGTGGTGTTGATCTCGAGCTAATCAATATATACATCCCTCCCGTCACCTGCTGCCCCAGAAGTTATCGTCCTGACCTTAGGGCGTTTCTTTGTGGCGATAACCGTATCATCATGGGCGATTTTAATGCCCACCATGATATGTGGCATTCACACCTTTCTGTGGCCGGCAGAGGACGGGAATTAGCCGAGCAAATTGACACTTCCTCTTTCTGTACTGTGAACGGAGACACCCCAACAAGGATGGCTGTTAACGGCAGTAGCTCCCCGGACTTAACTATTGTTAGCCCGGGGTTAATTAACAGCGTTAACTGGCAACCTATGGTGGCCTTGTCATCCGACCACCTGCCTATCATCCTGTCCATCGATCGTGCCACGAATTTTATCACGTCGGAGAAAAGAACATACGTGAATTTCAAAAAGGCTAATTGGGTCGGCTTTTTGGAATTCACGGAGAGCTCCTTTGGTGATCTTCCCATTCCCACTGATGTACACGTTGGCGCGCGTAACATTCGTGAGGTCATTAAAAAGGCTACAGCCCGTTTTATACCAGCTGGTAGGATAAAAGATATTAGGCCTAACTTCCCAGCTGAGGCCGCAGCCTTGGCCAACGAACGTGACCTCATACGCAACATCGATCCCTCTGACCCACAGATCGGTGATCTCAACGTGGAAATCAGACGGCTGGTTAACGAATACAAACAAACCAAATGGGAGGAGCACCTCAGGTCTTGTAACCTCTCTACCGGTGTTGGGAAATTATGGTCCACCGTCAAGTCCTTGTCGAATCCTTCGGGTCCACCAAAAAATGTCGACATTACCTTTGGTGACAAGACAATAAATGACCCCAGGAAATGTGCACAGGCTTTTTGTCGACAATATGTCCCACACCCTGCGCAAGACAGGACTAGACGTGGTATCTTCAGGCGTGCGCATAAACACAAAAACTATGCCCCCGTTCCCATCACCGCTACAGAGGTTCAAGAGGCCATCCGGAAGGCCAAAAACTCCAAAGCCATCGGCCCTGATGGCATAGGTGCATCTAAAACATATCGGCCTAGCGGGAGTCAAATATTTAACTGCCGTCTTCAATTTGTCTCTGATCACAGCTGTCATACCCGATAAATGGAAGCAGGCAACTGTGATCCCACTACTAAAGCCTGGCAAGCCAGCTAACGTTGGGGAGTCATATCGCCCGATATCACTCCTCTCGCCAGTAGTAAAGACACTTGAAGCGGTCTTAGTCCCGCTCTATATATCACATCTGATGTTAGCCGAGCACCAACATGGCTTCAGGAAAGGTAGGAGCACAACATCTGCTCTAAATGTCATAAACACTCAGATAACTGACGGTCTAAATCAAAACAGGCCTAATGACAGGACGGTTCTAGTTGCACTTGATTTGAGTCAAGCTTTTGACACAGTAAATCATGGGCAACTTGTAGCTGATTTGGAAGACTCGTCACTCCCCCCCTGTCTAAAGCGTTGGACCGCCAATTATCTCAGTGGTCGTCGGTCGTCTGTTGTATTCAGAAACAAAAAATCTAAAGCCAGGTAGATAAAACAAGGGGTTGTTGTTGTTGTTGTTGTAGCGAGGTGTAGCCCTGCCTAAATGTCAGACAGGGTCACCCCGAGTGTATTGCTCTTGGCCGGGTCGATATAAGAAAACGGCCCGGGTCGTTTCGGCACGATGGGTACAGCACAAGTACTGGTACCGTTCTCGTAGAACCGGCAATACAAGAAACTAGCCGTGTAGGCTATGTAAGTCATTTAGCGTTACCCAGGGTGCACCAACTGGGAGGCGACCTACTTTTACAACAAGGGCTACCACAGGGTGGTGTCCTCTCTCCGTTATTGTTTAACTTCTATATTTCGAAGCTTCCTCCTCCACCAGAAGAAGTTACGATTGTTTCTTACGCAGACGATTGCACGATATTGGCAACTGGTACTTCCGTTGATGAGCTGTGCTCTAAAATAAATGGTTATCTCCCCTCTCTAGTCGAGTTCTTCACTGCCCGAACCTTGACATTGTCGCCAACAAAGTCTTCGGCGACCTTATTCACGACGTGGACAGCGCAGGTTGGCATGGAATTAGATATTTATGTAGGTGATCATAAAATACCTACTGTCGCTCACCCAAAAATCTTAGGAGTGACTTTTGACACCATGCACACTTTCGCTGCCCATTCAGCTGCAATTGTCTCAAAATTACAGAGCCGCAACAAAATCCTCAAGTCACTAGCCGTCAGTACTTGGGGTAAAGACAAAGAAACGTTGTTGGTAACGTACAAGGCAAATGGTCGGCCGATCCTGAACTATGCGTCGCCGATATGGTCGCCGGGGCTTGCAGACGTTCACTGGAATCAGCTTCAGGCCTGTCAAAACACCGCGCTCAGAACCGCTACGGGGTGCGTCCTTATGTCACCTATATCTCATATACACAATGAGGTGGAAATGCTTCCAGTTAGGGAGCATAATGAAATGCTAAACAAGCAGTACCTACTGAATTGCTGTAAACCACAGCATCCTAGTAGACAACTGCTTGAACTCATTCCGCCTCCTAGGACCATAAGATCGCACTTACGTAAACATTTTGATGAGATCCGGCATTATAAAAACAACGCCGTTTGATCTACAGGTGCATAAGCAGGCCTTGGGGCATATCCGTACAACGTCAGTTGGCCATTACTCTGCGCTCTGTCCGCTAAACAATGTCTTACATGCCGCAACACCAGGCATTTCTGAAGAGGAGCGTCAACTTCCTTGAGAGACAAGGGTCACTCTGGCTCAATTACGCTCTGGATATTGTAGCAGGTTAAACTCCTACATATCCAGACTGAACCCTGATGTGCCGAATGTATGTCCGGCATGCGGCTCGTCCCCCACAATACCAATCACTTATTTTCTTGCTCTTTTGAGCCGTCTCTTCTAACACCCATCTATCTTTGGTCCAACCCTATTGAAACTGCTAGTTTCCTTGGACTCCCGTTAGAAGATATTGATGACAATTTAGGTTAAGGAAAAATACGCATTGGGCAGGACAACAACATGAGGTAAAGTCTGTAAAATCTAAACTAGCGTGATAGACCTCTAGACTTTAATTTAAAAATCTGAGCAAAGCAGAAAAATATTAGGTTTGTTTTGGGATCCAACTAACGATATTTTTAAGTTTATTTGCAGGTTCTCCAAAATGTAGCTTGGTCCCAACCAAAAGAGAAGTACTCCAGGTGTTGATGTCCATCTTTGATCCTCTCGGGTTTGTGGCACATTACACCATAGGTCTTAAAATACTACTGCAGGATGTATGGCGATCAGCCCTTCACTGGGACGACCCACTCCCAGATCAGCTTTACAGCAAGTGGTGCCAGTGGAAGACATTGTTGACAGCAATAACCTCTATTACGATTCCGCGGTGTTATTCACATCTACTAAAAGACTCCGATGCAACCAACTTCACAGCTTCGTAGATGCCGGCGAGTATGCTTACGCGGCAATTTGCTATTTACGAGTGAAAAACCAAAACGAAGTCGACACTATCATCGTGGCAGCTAAGTCAAAAGTAGCACCGCTAAAGCCCGTATCTATCCCGAGGCTCGAACTACAAGCTGCAGTAACTGGCGTTAGATTGGCGAACAAGGTGACGAAAGCACTGCAAATTCCGATCCATTCTCGTTTCTGGTGGTCAGACTCAAAGACCGTGCTCAAATGGCTCCGTATTTATCCGAGAAGGTATTTGTTTCCTTTAGGGGTCAACTGCTAATAAATTAGCTAAAATTATGGGAGATAGCTCAAAAGACGGGTTTTGGCCTCAAGATCACGAATCCGGAAGCGCTTTTTTAATTTTTTGTTTTAGTGAAAAGTTATGGTCAAAAAACCGAAAAATGACCCGGGTCCGATACCAAAATTGGGACGGAATCCATGGTATTTATGTGCGAAACACCTTTCTAAGTTGGCGGCCTTCGGCCGCGCTTATAACAAATAACCCTGGGCTACGCCATCCCAAGTCCGGACGTGTGACATAACCGTGGCTACCGCCACGGCGGGACTTTTTTCGCACGTTTTTAGGGACAGTCTAATAAAATTACAACAACCACATGAAAACTTGAAACTTTGATTGCAAATATCTCTGCAGAGAAGCAAAATATTAAAAAAGCGCTTCCGGATTCGTGATCCTGAGGCCGAACCCCGTCTTTTGAGCTATATCACATAATTTTAGCTAATTTATTAGCAGTTGACCCCTAAAGGAAACTAATACCTCCGAGAAATTTCAAACAATACGTAATGCATCGCGTGGGGGAGGTATTGGAAGCGACAAACGCCACTGACTGGAATTGGGTTCCCTCAAAACTTAACCCTGCTGACCGGGCCGAAATTTTTATCTTTCGATCAATTCGATTGGCCGAAATGTGACGACCTCGGACCAATGGAGCATACTGAACTCCGACATTTTACTTTTCATATAACCAAAGGCGAAACCACACTACTCTTAATCGATGCTGATAGGTTCTCAAGCTGGCGTCGACTATACTTTACGATGGCGATGGTAATATTGTTCGTAGAAAAACTAAGATCTAAGGTAAAGAAGGAGAAAATACCTACCGGCGTATGTGGCAAGATTATCCACAGGGCCAAGAGCGCTCTCATAAAACAGGCACAGCAGAGTGAATATCGGCAAGAAGTTAGCAACCTCAAATGCGGTAAGAGTATCGAAAGCGATAGCAAACTAATCTCTTTAAATGTTTATTTAAACGACGAAGGTATACTAAGATCACGGGGAAGAGGCGAGAGCTTAAGAACTGGCGATTCCATAATCTTGCCGACAAACAACTTAATCACAGCTTTAATAGTTCGACATTACCACGAACGCAATCATCACCAATTTCATGACACAGTCTTGAATTCGATTCGCGAGCAATATTATATTCCACGCCTACGTGTACTTTACCGCAAGGTACGAAGCTCATGTCAACGCTGCAAGAACGAGGGTGCTAAGCCGAATACTCAGAAAATGGCTCCGCTACCAGCCGCACGTTTGGCAAGCTTTGAGCGTCCATTCACCTATGTCGGCATAGATTTTTTCGGTCCGATACTTGTCTCGATTGGAAGGCGCAGAGAGAAAACGTGGGGAGTAATCTTTACTTGTTTGACCGTCCGTGCAGTTCATCTGGAGGTAGCACATAGTTTAGACGTCAGTTCTTGTATACTGTGCATTTCGAACTTTGTGGCACGGCGAGGCAAACCACGCGAGATTTATACAGACAACGGCACAAACTTTAAAGCTGCAGAAAAGGTCTTGCGTAAAAATGCTAATGGTATCAAAAAACTAAATATAAATTGTGAATACGTCGTTTGGCGATTCAACCCGCCAGGGGCGCCACATATGGGAGAAGCCTGGGAGAGACTAATCCGCTCCGTTTAATCCGTATTGAACGCTATTTGCCCTTCGTACAATTTTACTGATGAAACACTCAAAGGTGCCTTATGTGAAGTAGAACTTACAATCAACTCTCGACCACTTACATTTGTATCTCTCGAAGGCGCAGACGACGATGCACTCACACCAAACCATCTACTCCTCGGTTCTACTGACGGACACAAACCAGTTTTCAACGAAACATCAAACCTACGACAGCCGACAAACAACTTAATCACATCTTTAATAGTTCGACATTACCACGAACGCAATCATCACCAATTTCATGACACAGTCTTGAATTCGATTCGCGAGCAATATTATATTCCACGCCTACGTGTACTTTACCGCAAGGTACGAAGCTCATGTCAACGCTGCAAGAACGAGGGTGCTAAGCCGAATACTCAGCAAATGGCTCCGCTACCAGCCGCACGTTTGGCAAGCTTTGAGCGTCCATTCACCTATGTCGGCATAGATTTTTTCGGTCCGATACTTGTCTCGATTGGAAGGCGCAGAGAGAAAACGTGGGGAGTAATCTTTACTTGTTTGACCGTCCGTGCAGTTCATCTGGAGGTAGCACATAGTTTAGACGTCAGTTCTTGTATACTGTGCATTTCGAACTTTGTGGCACGGCGAGGCAAACCACGCGAGATTTATACAGACAACGGCACAAACTTTAAAGCTGCAGAAAAGGTCTTGCGTACAAATGCTAATGGTATCAAAAAACTAAATATAAATTGTGAATACGTCGTTTGGCGATTCAACCCGCCAGGGGCGCCACATATGGGAGGAGCCTGGGAGAGACTAATCCGCTCCGTTAAATCCGTATTGAACGCTATTTGCCCTTCGTACAATTTTACTGATGAAACACTCAAAGGTGCCTTATGTGAAGTAGAACTTACAATCAACTCTCGACCACTTACATTTGTATCTCTCGAAGGCGCAGACGACGATGCACTCACACCAAACCATCTACTCCTCGGTTCTACTGACGGACACAAACCAGTTTCCAATGAAACATCAAACCTACGACAGCAGTGGCACAAGACGCAAGACTTCGCTAACAAGTTCTGGCAACGTTGGCTGCAGGAATATACACCAATTATCCAAAGTAGAGTCAAATGGTTCAGCAAGCGGGCATCAGTTGCAATCGGAGACGTCGTAGTTGTTGTTGATGAGACTCTGCCGCGAAATTATTGGCCTAATAGTACATTTACACGGCACCAAATTTGGTAAATTTGGCGCTTTTTTCCATACAAATCTCATTTTCCAAATTTGGAATTCCATCGCATTTGGCCTCATTCGCTGAACAATACAATCCACAATTCCTCAAAATAGCAACCCTGCCCAACCTGTGTAAGAGTAGGTCGCCTCCCCGTTGGTGCACCCTGGGTAACGCTAAATGACCTACATGGCCTACATGGCTAGTTTCTTGTATTGCCGGTTCTACGAGAACGGTACCAGTACTTGTGCTGTACCCATCGTGCCGAAACGATATCGATCCGGACAAGAGCAATACACTCGGGGTGACCCTGTCTGACATTTAGGCAGGACTACACCTCGCTACTACAACAACAACAACATAGCAACCCTGCCTGTGTTCCACATTTAGAATTGCCCAGCAAGAACCTTAATGGGTAATTAACGTGTGAAAACTTTTGCATTATGCACAGATCTAAATAACAATTTCAACTATTTTTTTTATGATATTGGACCAGTTCCACTAAGAAAAGAGAGAAGCCTTCTTGATTCTTCATTTATTATTACTCTACATGTGTTTAAAACATCAAGTTGGTGCATTTTTTTTCGGTGGCTTTGTATTCTGGTAGAAGATTCTTGCGGGGAAGGTGAAGCCAAATGCAAATTTGCCAGTGTAAAAAGGTTCGAAATGACACATTTAAATTTGCCAAATTTGGTGCAGTATAAATGTACTATAAGGGTATCATAGTTGATGTCGTAAAAGCAAAAGATGAACAGGTGCGACGTGTAACTATAAGAACACAAAAGGGTCTGATGCAAAGGCCCGCAAATAAGGTGGCAGTGTTGGATGTCACCGGCAATACTTAAGCAAAACTCATCACGGGCGATTCCTTTGCTAGGGGGGGAATGTTGCCGCTGGGTATACTCGTTTACACCGCCGCTGGGTATACTTATCACTTTGCTTTCCACCTTAGTGGATACACAATGGTACATACATTTTGTAAATAGTTAAATAGCCACCATTATATTTTGTAATCATTGCATTAGTGTATAAATAACACCGCCAGAGAAAAATGCTGGGTCTTTCTCGTATTTGACACGGTTATTAACCATACAAAATATTTTTAAAGCGCTGCGCAAGTAGCACATGAATTAGTGTGAATAAAGTTAACAAGCAAAGCTAAAAAATTTATATTTGGGGTATTTGAGAGACAACAACGGTGTTGCATTTACAACTACACCGCACCAAATCTGGCGAATTCAAATGAGCCAGTTCGACCCCGTTTACATTGGCAAATTTGCATTTAACTTCACCTTCCCTGCAAGAATCTTCTACCAAGACAAAAAGCCAACGAAATAAAAAGCATTTCCGTGATGATTTAAACACCTGTGGAGTAATAATAAAAGAAGGGTTAAGAAGGCTTCTGTTATTTCCTGGTAGAACTCGCCCATTTTCTTAAAAAAAGTAGTTGAAATTGTTATTTACAGCTGTGCATAGTGCAAAAGTTATCACATGTCAATTACCCATTGAGGTTCTTGCTGGGCGATTCTAAATGTGGAACCGTCACAGGGTTGCTATTTTGAGGAACTGTGGATTGTAATGTTCGGCAAATGAGGTAAAATGTGATGGAATTCCAAATTTGGGTATTTGTTTCCTTTAGCACCCAACTACTAAAAAATTGGCTAAAATTATGGCAGGGGTCAAAAGACGTGTTTTGGCCTCAGAATCACGAATCCGGAAGCGCTGTTTACCACGCTTTTATTAGGTTCACTTTGTAAGGGCTGATCATTAGTCATTGCATTCCTACAGGGCCATGCCACCGGTTATGTGATCACGTAGTGCACCCTGTGCTGGTAAAAGGTTTGTAGACTTTGCCAGAGGGGTGCCACACGACATCACATGACAGATGACATGCGCCTGTGGAATGTAAATGAAAGAGACCGATAGCCGATAGCCGCGTTGCCATGGTGCTGCTGTCGGCTCGGCCATAACTATTTCATCACCCGACAGCCATCTTCAATATACACCTGACAGCCGACTGAGACACATCCCGCGAGTTTGTAAAAAGTGTTTATAATAAAAATTAAATTAAATTTTGTTTAAATTGTGGTTTCATTTTAAACTTCATTTTAAACTGAGGATGCGGCTAGGAGGATTGTGGAGGCGGCGCCCTCCGAGAAGCAGCCTAAATGGGTAAGCCCAACAACAGCGCTTACCCGAAGGCCGGCGCAATACCAACGTGCACCTGTGGAGGCACAACATGGCGACCGTGCAGCGTGCACGAGCCGAAGGCGGTGGAGTGATGGCGAAATGAATAAAATGGAAAGATTATTAATTGGACAGCAGTTGAAGGAGTAGCGTGGTTTTTCAGTGCTTGTGTGGTGATGAAAATGTGATACAGAAATAATAAAAAGAAATTACATTTTTATAATAATTAAAAAACTAAACAGATACAGAAATAATAAAAAGAAATTACATTTTTATAATAATAAAAAACTAAACAGATACAGAAATAATATAAAGAAACTACATTTTTATAATAATTAAAGAACTAAAAAGGTACAGAAATAATATGAAGAAATTACAAAGACATGGTTATAATAAAAAAAAAAAGTAAAAAGCTACGGAAATAATACTTCGAAACAAAGGAATTTTGCACTAATGTTGGAAATTTTTGAAATGAACTAACTAAAACAGAGATAAAACAAAGTAAAACATATTTAAAAATTTAAAGACATTTAATTAAATAAAAATTGAAAAATAAAAATAAAAATAACAGCACTTCGAATAGCGGTATCAAAAAAAAAAAAAAAGCTGTACCCACGCTACCAATACATAGCCATACAACATCCAGAATAGCAGTTAACGGTAAACCGATCACTCCACCGAATAGTCAAAAACCCCATCGGCTCACCAGCAGCATATTCAAAGTAGCAGCGGCAGCGGTTGAAGCAGCAGCAGCGGTTGAAGCAGAGGCAGCGGTGGTAGCAGCGGCAGCAGAATAAGTATATGTATATATATGTATAGATTTTTTTGCCTTAGGGTTTTTTTTTTTTGCTCTACACATATAAATGTATACTTGTTAACTTTTTTTTCTCTTTTCCTTCGTTTTCCATTTTAACTGTTTAATTTTTTTTGCAAATACGGTGCGTCCGTAGTGACTTACATATTTTTGAAATTTTTTTAAATACGGTGGTCCCGTGAACAACCATATTATTACATTTTTTCTTACAGCGGTGCGTCCGCTTGTACCCAAAACGGTGGTCCCGTACAATAACCACATTACATTTTTGAATAAAAACGGTGCGTCCGTTTCCATAGCCCAGTAAACATAAAACTTGCCATTTCAATAACTTTTCAATAGTACAGTAGTTGTAATTTAAATAGATTTTCTGCCATTTGTAAATTAATTGCATGTTAATGGAATTAAAATACTGCATCTCTACACTGTAAAAATTTTCTTTGTAATCCAAACTTAAATACTACATTTTGCTTAACTAAATACACTTCGGAAAATACGGCTTTGTTTAAAATTGCATGATCCCCTAGTTCCAACTGCATGCTATATCCCAAATTTTTGCATGATTTTCAGCGGATTACAATGGACACACTATGTACATAAGTACAGTGGGACAATCTCAGCAATTGGGTAAACACTTTTTTTGTATTTAATTGAATTTTACATAATATAAATATCATTTAATCCATTCTCAATCAACTTCTATTATTGTTGCCTTATCAGATTTACTACATTGCGCTAAATTAAGCTTCTAAATATTTTTAGCATAAATTTTCGATTTTTTCTAAATATTCACTTCATAAATTTGCAATTTTATTTTTTCAAAATTAAGCTTCTAAATATTCTCCTCATAAATTTTCGGATTTTTCCAAATTAAACTTCATACATTTTAAATTTTTTTTAATTCCAATATACATATATGTCAGAATCCGACTCTGGAAGTTCAAAAGATACCGAAATAGTAGTTTCAGATTCTGAGTCAGACTCTGGAAGTTCATCGTCGGTTAAAACAGCGAAAAAACAGAAAACTAAATTATCACTTTCTGCTGACTTCAGAGGATTCGGAGATTCACCTCCCGCAATTCAAGCTTCAACTTCTTCTAATTTAAATTCAAATCTTAACGAGTTAAACAGTGTAATCGCCTTAGTTTCTTCTATTAACACGGATCTAAACGATCAAAATACTGCAATTTCTTCTATTAATCCAGATCTAAACGATCAAAATATTGCTTCAATTTCTTCTATTAATTCAGATCTAAACGATCAAAATATGGCGACACCTGAGCAAAAGAAGTCTTTGAACTAGTCTTCTATTATTAGAGAAAACTATAGCGGTGATCCGCTAGCACTTGAATCATTTATTGACAAAATTTCATTAATCGAAGATTTAACTGATGAAAATTTAACTACAACTTTTATAGCATTTTTGAAATCCAAACTTGAGGGCAAAGCGCGTGAAACAATTCCAACCGAGGTTAATTCCGTTAGTCAAATTAAAGCCGCGTTAAGAAATAGAATTAAACCCGACAACTCAAAAGTTGTCGCGGGCAAAATCGCGTCTTTACATGTGGTAAACAATAACTATGCGGAATTTGCTAAACGTGTTGAAGAATTGTCCGACTCATTAGAACGTTCTTTGATCATTGAAGGGATGACCCAAACAAAAGCGCACGAAATTGCCGTAGAACAAACAGTTAACGTTTGTAGACTGAACACTCGTTCAGAATTGGTTAAATCGATTTTAGCGTCAACTACCTTCAGTGATTCAAAGGACGTAGTTGCAAAAATGATAGTCGAACGCAACAATGAGGTTAAAGAGCGTCAAGTGCTAGCGTTTCACTCGCGGTCGTATAGGGAAGTAGCTTTCGTGGAGGATTTAGAGGTAACAATTTCAATAGTCGGTACAACAACAATCATAATCGTTTTAATAGCAATGCAGGTAGATATAACAATAACAGAGGTAACAATTTTAGATATGGCAACAATAGCAGAAGAAATAATAATTCTAACAACAACAATAGCAATTCTGGTAACAACAATAGTAACAATAGAAGTAACAGTTCTAGAGCATCAAATGGTAGAGGTAGAAATGCTAATGTCCGCGCTTTAAACGCGAGTGCCCCTCAGGAGCGAACACTGGGGGAGGACGAATACAGCGATTAAGCAATTTTACTTCACCAAAAGCCATTTATTGTTTAAATTTAAATTACTCAGATTTCATTGAATTACAACTTAACGAGTCACAAAAATTTTGTTCTTTCTTAGTAGACACACAAGCAGACATTTCTTTAGTAAAAATCTCAAGCATAGACAGAAATATTCCTTTTAATACAAACGATATTATTAACATTACCGGAGTCACTTCTAATTCTGTTTCAACTTTAGGTAAAATTACCGTAAATTTAAATTTTTCCAACTTTTCTGTTAAACATACTTTGCACATAGTAAATGAAGACTTTAATATTCCATCCGATGGCATTTTGGGTAAAGATTTTCTGAAAATTAACAAATGCACCATAAGTTATGAAAAAAATAATATTTCCTTTTGGGTAGGTGATGAAAAGGTCGCGGTACCAATCCTTCACGGAACAAAAAGCGACAGTTGTGTTTTTACGAGCAAACATTAAGAGTGACGGACAACGACCCGGTATATGTTAAAAACTATCGATTGCCATATTCCCAACGTGAGGAAATAAATCGCCAAGTAAATAAGTTGTTAGATAATGATTTGATTGAGCCTAGCTATTCTAATTACAATAGTCCTTTGATTGTGGTCCCCAAAAAGGATACTAATGGTCAAAAAGCTTACCGTATGTGCGTAGATTTTCGCGGAGTTAATAAAAAACTCATTGCTGATAAATTTCCTCTTGCTAGAGTTGACGATATCTTAGATAATCTCGGTAGAGCTAAGTATTTTTCGACATAAGATCTTTTTTCGGGATTTCACCAAATTCCCTTGCATCCTGACTCTCGCGACATTACTTCTTTCAGCTCTGATCGAGGTGCATTTAGATGGAAAGTCCTTCCATTCGGGTTAAATGTAGCACCAAATTCATTCTCACGAATGATGACCATAGCTTTTTCGGGTATACCACCCAATGTTGCATTTTTATATGTCGACGATATTATCGTCATTGGTTGTAGTGAAGCACACCATATCAAAAATCTTTCAAAAGTCTTCGAAACTTGTAGGTCTTTCAATCTCAAACTAAATCCTAACAAATGCAATTTCTTACGACCAGAGGTAACTTTTCTAGGTCACAAATGTACAGCAAAGGGTCTGTTGCCAGATGACTCAAAAATTAACGCTATTAAAAAGTACACAAAACCGACCAATAAGGATGCGGTTCGACGTTTCGTCGCATTTGCCAATTATTACAGGCGTTTTATACCTAATTTTGCGTCACTGGCAGCGCCTTTAAATCGGTTAATTAGAAAAAGAGTTGAATTTGTTTGGGATGTTGAATGCGAAAGATCATTTTTATCTATGAAAGCAGCTTTGCTTTCACCAAAATTTCTACAATACCCACATTTTACTAAACAATTTATTATTACAGTAGACGCTTCAATAACTGGATGCGGTGCTATTTTAAGTCAGGATCATGAGGGCAGTGATTTACCAATTTGTTTCGCTTCTAAAGCATTTAATAATGCCGAAAAGAAAAAACCAATCATCGAATTGGAACTTTTAGCCATTTACTTCGCAATAAAGCAATTTCGACCATATGTGTATGGTACTAACTTTATTGTAAAATCCGATCATAGGCCGCTAGTATACCTATTCAATATGAAAGACCCCTCTTCAAAGCTTTCTAGAATTAGGCTTGAACTAGCGGAATATAACTTCACTATTGTTTATATTAAAGGTGAATCAAATGTAGGCGCTGATGCACTTTCACGCCTCACAATCGATGAAATTAAAGAATCTAACAAACAAATTTTAGCAGTACAAACTAGGGCGATGGCAAACCGATTAAACGACAAAAACTTACTTAAGGAAAACGTCACAACTATAGACAAACAACAAACTTTACAAGTTTACGATAAATTTTCATTTAACTTCTCAAATAAAATACCGCGTATCAGATCGGAAATCATTTACGATAAAAATAGAAAAACTACATATTTACATATTTTTGCGCATATTAAACATAAAAACTCGAGTTACTTAGTTTTGAGGTTGCTAACGAAATAATGTCTTTAGAGAAATTACTTTCGAGGCTTGATTCAGAAGCCAGCAAACGCAAAATTAAGCAAATAGAATGGCCTAAAAATGATATATTTTTCAATCATTATACTATTATAAATTTAAAAGATCGCGGAAATAAATTACTCAAATTTTTAGAGATTATTTTAACTGATCCAGTCGAAACTGTGACAGACGACGAGAAAAAACTTAAGTTGATGACAATTTACCACGACGACCCTATTTCAGGAGGACACTGTGGTTCCAAAAAACTTTACGCAAAACTAAGAACAAAATTTTACTGGAAAGGTATGACTCGCGATATAGCGAAATACGTAAAAAGTTGTAATAAATGTCTTTTGAACAAGGTGAAACCAAAAACAAAAGAAAATCTCGTAATAACTCCAACACCTTGTAAACCTTTTGATGTATTAGTAATCGATACAATAGGACCCCTACCTGAGTCCAAATATGGTAATAAGTTCGCACTAACCATGATTTGTGACATGACAAAATATTTAGTAACAGTAGCTATACCAGATAAGTCTGCAAAAACAATTGCATCTGCAATTTTTGAAGGCTTTATCTTAACTTACGGTGTAATGAATTCCATAAAATCAGATTTGGGCACTGAATTTAAAAATGAATTAATTGCTGAAATAACCCAACTGTTGAATGTAAAACATGATTTTTCAACTGCATACCATCACGAAACCGTTGGTACAATTGAACGTAATCATAGAGTCTTTAATGAATACTTACGTGCATATTTGAATGATACCCATTCAGATTGGGATACTTATTTAAAATACTTTACATTTTTACACAATACTACAACAAGCACAGTTGTTGACAATAAATTTTCACCTTTCGAATTAGTATTTGCAAAAAAGGCAACTTTGCCAAATGAATTAACAAAAGATAAAATTGATCCAATTTATAATGTCGAAAACTATGCTAAGGAAATTAAATTTCGAATGCAAAATACCCATAAAATGGCACAAAATTTAATAAATAAAAACAAACTACAAACTAAGCATTTTTATGATAAGACGGCTCGACCGTTAGTTACTAAGATAGGCGATAAAGTTCTTTTAAAAAAGGAACCAAGACACAAACACGAAAATATGTATCAAGGTCCATTTGTTATAAAGAAAATTGATGAACCTAACGTAACTATTTTTGAGGAATTAAACGACAAAGAAAAACTGTACTGTTTGTAAAAAATTTCTAAGAGAAACAAAATTTCTAAATTTACACTTATTAAGTTAAGCGTTTTTGTTAATTAGCCATGAATTCAAATTAAAAATGTTTTGAAAATACAACAAAACAAAAAAAA
The DNA here is from genome assembly GCA_964058755.1 of Campiglossa producta. NCBI lineage: Eukaryota > Metazoa > Arthropoda > Insecta > Diptera > Tephritidae > Campiglossa > Campiglossa producta. Next base: position 74,548,366 of record CAXKVI010000001.1, read on the forward strand.
ATATTATTTTTCGAAAGAAGGTACTATTATTAATTATTGTATAGTTATAACGAATTACAAATAATCATTTCTATCACATAGCCAAGAAGGCATCATAAGGAAACAATTTTACAAAATATGTACATAGTTCACAACAAAAAAAAAATTTTCATACAAAGAACAAAATTGTCATTATTTACTTAATCAGAAAAAAAAAACAAATGTTAACAAAGTAAGTTTTGTTATATACATGCAAAAACCAAAAATGTATTCTAAAAGGAAACAAAACGAAATTAAATATTGTACAAACAAAAGAAACAAAGATATTGTAAAGTATTTAATTTTTTTTAATCCGTTAATTTTCAATAAATTATAATATATAAGAGTTAAGCGTTCTTACATTTTAAGTATTAGCAAAAGTTTTGCGAACGAACGAAAAAAAAGGGAGGAACACCCTAATATATAGCATTCGTTCATTCGAACAACTTTAAATCATATGGGCAAGAAGAATCTAGCAAGACTGATCACCTTGCTAAATTCTTCTTTTCCCCAAAAGGGATGATGTAAGGGCTGATCATTAGTCATTGCATTCCTACAGGGCCATGCCACCTGTTATGTGATCACGTAGTGCACCCTGTGCTGGTAAAAGGTGTGTAGACTTTGCCAGAGGGGTGCCACACGACATCACATGACAGATGACATGCGCCTGTGGAATGTAAATGAAAGAGACCGATAGCCGATAGCCGCGTTGCCATGGTGCTGCTGTCGGCTCGGCCATAACTATTTCATCACCCGACAGCCATCTTTAATATACACCTGACAGCCGACTGAGACACATCCCGCGAGTTTCTAAAAAGTGTTTATAATAAAAATTAAATTAAATTTTGTTTAAATTGTGGTTTCATTTTAAACTTCATTTTAAACTGAGGATGCGGCTAGGAGGATTGTGGAGGCGGCGCCCTCCGAGAAGCAGCCTAAATGGGTAAGCCCAACAACAGCGCTTACCCGAAGGCCGGCGCAATACCAACGTGCACCTGTGGAGGCACAACAACTTGTATGTTTGTTTGTTTGCTTGCTTGCTTGTATGTATGTAACTCTCGTTCGGTTTAAGCCCCAGTGGCCCAAAAATCTTACAGACTATTCCTGATGGCGAACGAAACAACTATGAAGCATTGATGGGTGCTGTGGAGAGACGTTATGGTAGCGAGCATCGGAAGCAGATTTACCAAATAGAGCTACAAAATCGATGCCAGAAGCCCAATGAGACCTTACAAGAATTTGCATCGGACATCGAGAGGTTAGCGCACCTAGCAAACGCGGATGCACCTGTAGAGTACATGGAGAGGGTAAAGATACAAAGTTTCATAAATGGAATTCGTGATGTGGAGACGAAGCGGGCCACATATGCAAATCCAAAGAGATCATTTGCGGAGACGGTATCACATGCTCTAACTCAAGAAACAGCATCGGTAGGTAGGTAGAAGTGGCTGCCGCAAAGGCACACCTAGGCCAGTAATAAAAGGCCCGTTGTGATACCACCAAACACTAGGAAAGTCAATCCCGGGGCCCGGCCATATGGAAAATCCCAGTGCTGTCGGGACTCTCCATATAGCCGAAACCCGGGACTGACACTCCTAACCGACGACACCGCTACCCCTCCTCGAACCATTTTGATAACTTGATGAAGGCCATCAAGTCCTTTATGTCTAGCTCCGCGACCTGGCTTAAGCTAACCAGGAAGGGAACTCCCAGAGAGCGCCTTCTCGCTCCGCTTAAGGCCGGGCAGTTGCAGATGAGGTGCTCCACCGTTTCCTCTTCCTCATCATCTTTGCAACTCCTGCAGCATCGTCGGTAGGGAACGCCTAGCCTTGCTGCGTGCCTACCAATAAGGCAGTGCCCGGTTAAAACACCTATTAATATGGAGATTTCCTTCCTTTTTAGGGCGTATATGTGTCTAGATCTTTTAAGATCGCATTTTGGCCAGGTTTGCTTGGATATCCGGCACCCTGGGGCTTGTAGCCATCTTTCGTTGGCTTCGCGGAGTGTATGCTCCTTCAGCATTAGCTTGCACGTGGCAAACGGCATACCTATGCGCTCTTTATCTTGAAGAATCTGCTTGGTCGTGCCCTGCCTGGCAAGTTCGTCTGCTCTACAGTTTCCCTCAATGTCCCTGTGTCCCGGGACCCATGTGAGGTTCACGCGGTTCTGTTGGGCCATCTCTTGAAGAGATCGACGACTGCTGAGCGTCAGTTCAGAGTTGAACGAGTAAGAGCCAAGGGATTTGATGGCCGCTTGGCTGTCGCTGAAAATACAGATATCCTGTCCGATGGTACGTTCACCTATCCAAGTCACGGCGTCCATGATTGCAGAAACTTCAGCCTGGAAGACGCTGCAGTGATCAGGTAGTCTAAAGGAGAGTTCTAGGTCCAAATCCCTTGAGTAAACCCCTCCTCCGACTCTGCCGTCTAACTTCGAGCCGTCGGTGTATATACAAGTGCCGCCATTAGTAGCGGGACAACGATCTATGTTCTCCCAGTCTTCCCTGCTGGGAATGTTTATTCTAAAACAACAATCTCCGACTGTTGTGGTCGCACACCGATCTGTGCTCAGAGGGAGAAAGCTGTAAGATCTTAGAATACAGGAGTGTCCAATAGTGCTTGCGCCCCAGACGGACGTTTCCCTTAGACGCACAGCCGATGCTGCTGCTGCCCGGTACCCTTCCAGATCGAGTGGCAAAAAGCCAAGAATGGCCTGGAGAGCTTCATTGGGCGTTGTTCTTAACGCCCCGCTTATACATATCATGCTCGATCTGTGGACTTTTCCTAACAGATTTAGGTTTGTTGCCTTTCCTAGCGCAGGCCACCATACCACGACTCCATACAGCATAATTGGCTGGATTATCGCAGTGTAGATCCATCTGCAAATTTTGGGGCTGAGCCCCCATTTTTTGCCAATGGCTCTTTTACACGTGTAAAGTGCAATGCACGCTTTCCTCTGGCGCTGGATGACATTCTCCTTCCAGTTAAGCTTTCTATCTAGAACTGTGCCTAGGAATTTGGCTTTGTCAGCTAAGTTCAGGCGCACGCCATCTAGTTCTGGTAGGTTCAGCGGTGGTATCTTGTACCGCCTGGTATAAAGGACAAGCTCCACCTTTCCCGGGTTGATGCTAAGTCCGCAGCGAGAGGACCATGAAGAAACTTCTCGCAGTGCTACTTGCATCAAGTCACACAGGGTTTGTGGGAATTTGCCCCTATATGCAATAGCTAAATCGTCTGCATATGCCACTATCTTCCCGCCCCCCCACCTTGTGTCTCGTAGCAGGGAGTTTACGGTGAGGTTCCATAGGAGCGGGGAGAGAACACCACCCTGAGGCGTTCCTCTTGTGACATAGCGTGAAAGATCAACTGTTCCCAGTGAAGAAACTATTTTCCTTCCCTTTAGTAGTTGATCAATTAGTCCAATAAGAGACCTATTTATGCCCAGGTTTGTTAAAGCAGTGTTAATAGCCTCCGGCCTTATATTGTTGAAAGCCCCTTCGATGTCCAGAAAGGCCACGAGACAGTACTCCTTTTCGTGCAATGATTTTTCAACAATAGAGACTAGGCTGTGGAGCGCAGTTTCCGTTGATTTACCTTTGGTGTAGGCATGTTGATAGCTAGAAATAAGGTTGCTATCAATAGTAGAGGAGAGATAATCGCTAATTATCCTCTCGAAGGTTTTAAGTGCAAAAGACGAGAGACTGATCGGTCTGTAGTCTTTAGGCTCATAGTGTGAGGCCTTCCCAGCCTTTGGAATAAAGACTACCGTGGCGCTTCTCCAGGAGCACGGAATGTAATTAAGAGCCAGGCAGGCTGAATAGAGAACTACCAGCCATTTAGCTGATATTTCCAGCGTGTTTATAAGTTGTGCGGGGAAAATCCCGTCTAGCCCAGCTGCCTTGAACGGCTCAAAGCTTTTGATTGCCCACCTTACCCTTTCCTCCGTAATGGGTATGTTTACCGCCAGGTTTGTTGCAGATGCTACAGGTGCATCATACAAGTTCCCCGGAAAGTGTGTGTTCAGGAGCAGCTCCAGGGTTTCCCCTTCCGTGCTGGTCCAAGATCCGTCAGGCTTCCGTAAATAGCTAATGGCTGTTTGAGTTTTTGATAGCACTCGTCTAAGTCTCGCTGTATCATCGACTTTTTCGACCCCGGTGCAGAAATTTCTCCACGAAGTTCTCTTCGCTTGCCTTAGAGCCTTTTTATAGGCCCTCAGTTTAGCTTTATATTCGAGCCATTCAGGCTCCGTACCGATGCTCTTGGCCTTGTTAAATTGCTTCCTGCATGATATACGGAACGAATCCAGGTCGTAAGACCACCAGTGGGGTCTATGTTTGCCGCGTGGTTTTGGTACTGGACAAGCCTGCTCTAGGGCATTTGAGAGCGCCGTTGTAAAGGTCGTTACCAGATCATCCAGTTCTCCCACTGATGAGGGGGCTTGTGGAGGTAATACTGGTAGGTCCCTAGCTAATATTTGGTTATGTAGCTGCCAGTTAGTGTTGCGTGGATTTCGTTTCATAACTGGCTGCTCAACAATAAAGTCTAACACAATTTCTATGTACCGATGGTCAGAAAATGAATGCTCATCAAGAACACGCCATTTTCTGACCCACTCATAAGCGCCTTCGCTACAAACAGTGAGGTCTATAACCTCCCTACGAGCTTTAGTTATAAAAGAAGGCTCGTTACCCACGTTACAAACCACCAGGTTAGTTGTTAGTAGGTAGTCAAACAGAGACTCGCCCCTAGCGTTAATATCGGAGCTTCCCCACTGGACGTGATGAGCATTAGCGTCAGCTCCAATAATAAGATGGCCCGTACAGAAATTATCCACCAGATCTTTCACCTCCTTTTGTGGAGGAGGTTCTTCGGCGTCATAGGGCATATAGACCGACGCCATCGTTAGGCTGGTGCTGCCGACTGTTAAGCTGGCAGCTGTAACGTCACCATTTGAGTAGTTGGGTAATAGAAAGGTGTTTAGCTCAGACTTTACCAAAATACAGGTTCTGACCTTGCCCTCATCATTGGCTTGGATGAGCTTGTACCCCTTAGTCCCCAATCCACAGATCCTAGAGCTATTGACCCAGGGCTCTTGGATAAGGACCACGTCTACGTCGCCTTTAGAAAGACGACTGCTTAAAACAGCCGAGGCTGCTTTAGATTTGTGCAGATTTATCTGAAGCACCACCAACATGAGAGAGCTCAGACATCCCTGCCGCCAGCGTGTCGTCGAGGTCTGGCCTGTTCCGGGGGCTGTCTCTCAACGAGGAGTTGTTCAGAGCACCTGCACGATTTGGCGTGGCGGGAACCCTGCTGTCTGAAGCAGCATCAACGTTAGTGTGCTCAGGTTTAGCCACGATCGTGACGTCGAGGCCTTCTTCGTCAAGCAGGCTTTCTTCTATCGCCGAGTTGTTCGCAGCACCATCGCAATTTGACGTGGCGGAAAGAAAGAAAGCCAACAAATTCCACCGAAGTCGGAGGCGATCGTTTGGGCAAGGATTGATGGAGATTATGGGACAAACAAATTGTGGGTTGTCGAGGCAGCAAACAAATCAAAGACGGATATACTAGTAGGAAAAACACTGGCTATGACAAAACAAGATGGACGTATACCGGTAAGAGTACTAAATGAGTTTCGATCGCCTCCGACTTCGGTGGAATTTGTTGGCTTTCTTCCACGAGGACCCGCTTACTGATGTACTTGTTCTCGTAACCAAAATTGAGTGGCACATCCATGTTCTTATAGCTCATAGTCCTATTTTGCATGTCGATCTTGATGCCTTGGTTGCTTAAGAAATCCACACCAACTATGATCTCATCAACAATATCTGCCACTATAAAATTGTGCAGTACGGTGACATTTCCAATTGCGATTTCACATGTTACTTCTCCTTGGACTTGGGTGTCCTCACCAGTCGCCGTACGCAATTTTGCTCCATGTAATGGCCTCACTCCTTTGTTGACTAAATCAGATCGAATGATGGAATGAGATGCGCCCGTATCAATAGTCAGTAAACGCTGCTTTCCGTCCACGAGTCCTCCAACAGTAACATTACTCGACTTCCTTCCGATCTGTGAGACAGAGATTATGGGGCATCCCATACCAGACCAGATTTTCCGCACTTAAAGCATTTAATGGCCGCTTCATTGACTTCAGCGTCCATTTTATCCTGCAGCTGTGCAGTCTTTGCATCTTGTGCTTCCAGTTTTGAGGACACCAACACCTCCTGTGCTTCCAACTGCGAAATGATAAATGACCGCTGTTCCTCCATTTGAGCGGAGATCTGTGATGACACCTGTTCCAGCCGAGATGTCATGCAAGAGAGTCCTGTAGCCAAGTCATATTGGGCACAGTGGAACAGTCTGAAATTGGTATCCGGTTGCTTACATAGAGTATGGGAAAGCGAAGATGGTCAATGCGCTCGGAAGCTGGTAGTTGTCCCAAGGAAGGAAATCTCTGATGTTTTGAATGAGCTACATAATGGTCCAAGTGGAGGTCATCTCGGAGTCACGAAAACGTTGGAGAAAGTCAAGCAAAGATTCTATTGGGTTGGTTGGCGGCAGTCGATCGCGGAGTGGATTGCCAACTGTGAGGTGTGCATCAAAGCAAAGGGTCCGAAGTCGAGAAACCATGGACAGATGAAGCAGTACAACACAGGTGCACCGTTTGAGAGGATCGCCATGGATGTAGCTGGTCCATTTCGTACTAGCAAACTCGGGAACAAGTACGTATTAGTTGTTATGGACTATTTCAGCAAATGGCCAGAAGTTTACCCGATTCCAAATCAAGAGGCAGAAACCATTGCAGAGGTGTTCACTAACAATTGGATAGCAAGGTTTGGTGTACCAATGGAGTTACATTCTGACCAAGGCAGGAATTTCGAATCAGTCGTCTTCCAAGAAATGTGCAAGATATTGGGTATTCGGAAAACTCGAACAACTGCATTGCATCCTCAGTCAGATGGCATGGTGGAATGTTTCAATCGAACCTTGGAAGAGCACATGAGGAAAGTAGTGGATAAGTTCCAGAAAGATTGGGATACGCACATCTCCTTGTTTCTGATGGCATATCGCTCGGCAATACATGAAACTACGGGTCAAACTCCGGCAAAAGTAATTTTTGGGAATGATCTGCGGTTGCCAGCTGACTTGAAGTTTGGGATAAATGCTGATGAAGGAATAAATGCAAGGAAGTCCACTAGCATCTTGGAAGAAGAAATGAGAGAAATACACGATCTTGTAAGACAACGGACGAAGATCATGAGTGATAAGATGAAAGCCACATACGACAAAGCCATCAACTCGGAAGGTTTTAAAGAAGGAGATTTAGTGCTGTTATACAACCCACAACGAAAGAAAGGTTTGTCCCCAAAACTGCAATGTAACTGGGAAGGCCCATATCTATATATATAAAAATGAAATGGTGTATAATTGTAACGCTAAAACTCGAAAACGGCTGAACCAAATGAAATACTTCCTTTGGGGGATTTGTTTCTTATTACCACGCGCAGGTCATGTCTTAAAATCAGAACAAAATATTAAGGGGCGTGGCACCTCCCATACAAACTGAATTTTTCAAGTTGAATATCTTCAAAAGTGTTTAAAGTAGGAACATGAAAATTGGTACAGAGCTACAGGATAACAGCACCACTCTCACCTATAAAACCGGGGGTTATCCAATAAGGGGGCGTGGTACCTCCCATACAAACTAAATTTTTTAAGCAGAATATCTGTGAAAGGGTTCAAGGTAGGGACCTGAAAATTGGTATAGACCTATATTATATCAAAAGCCTTCTTACACATAAAAGAAGGGGTAATCGGAAAAGGGGGCGTGGCACCTCCCATACAAACTGAATTTTTCAAGGTGAATATCTTCAAAAGTGTTTAAGGTAGGAACATGAAAATTGGTATAGAGCTATAGGATAACAACACCATTCTCACCCATAAAACTTGGGGTTATCGAAAAAGGGGGCGTGGTACCTCCCATACAATCTTTAATTATTTTGGTTGTTAATCGATATCTATATATATAAAAATGAAATGGTGTATAATTGTAACGCTAAAACTCGAAAACGGCTGAACCAAATGAAATACTTCCTTTGGAAGATTTGTTTGTTATTACCACGCGCAGGTCATGTCTTAAAATCAGAACAAAATATTAAGGGGGCACCTCCCATATTTCATAAAATATTAGGGGGGCGTGGCACCTCCCATACAAACATTTTTCTTCAAGGTGAATATCTCTAAATGGGTTTAAGGTAGGGACCTGGAAATCGGTACAGACCTATAGAATAACAACACCATTCTCACCCATAAAACTGGGGGTTAACCAAAAAGGGTGCGTGGCACCTCCCATACGAATGAAATACTTCATAGTCGATATCTCTGGAAGTATTCATGTTAGACCACTGAAATTTGGTAAGGGATTATATGAGATCAACCCCTACCACCTCCAAAAAAGCTGGGGATAAAGAAAACGGGGGCGTGGCACCTCCCATACAAATTAAATATTTCATAGTCGATATCTCTGGAAGTATTCATTTTAGACCACTGAAATTTGGTAAGGGGTTATATGAGATCGATCCCTACCACCTCCAAAAAAACTGGGGATAACGAAAAGGGGGGCGTGGCACCTCCCATACGAATGAAATACTTCATAGTCCATATCTCGGGAAGTGTTTAGTTTAGACCACTGAAATTTCTTGAGGAGTTAAATAAGATTAATCCCATCATCTCCAAAAAAACTGGAGATAAAGAAAAAGGGGGCATGGCACCTCCCATACGAAGGAAACATTTCATAGCCCATATCTCTGCAAGTATTTATGTTAGACCACTGAAATTTGGTGAGGGTTTATATGTGATCGATCCCTAATACCTCCCAAAAAACTCGAGTTAACGATAAAGGGGGCGTGGCACCTCCCATACGAATATAATACTTCATAGTCCATATCTCTAGAAGTATTTAGGTTAGACCACTGAAATTTTGTGAGGAGTTATATAAGATCAATCCCGGACACCTCCAAAAAAACTGGGGATAAGGAAAAAGGGGGCGTGGTTTCTCCTATATGAAGGAGATAGGGATATGGTTTAAAATAGATATAGGGATCGGGTTAGAGAAACAGAGAGGGAAATAAATTTGTGGCAGGACAACGTCTGCCGGGTCAGCTAGTAAAGTAATAAAGCGGATAAATGATGTTGTCTACCGCATACAAACTGTTGGAAGACCACGAAAGAAAATGAAGGTGGTTCACCTGGAGAGGCTAGCAACGTTTGGATCGGGAAATGTGTCTGATCGGGACGATCAGACTTAGGTGGAGGGCAGTGTGGCGAATGTTCTCAAGAATCGCTCATCTCCCAACTCTAGCGTATTTCCATCACTAGCGTCACTACCACAACTACAGCTGTTTAGATACATGGCGTGAGAGCGACAGAGGGAGAGGCAGCTCGCGTGTTTGCGAATGTGGCACAAAGAGGAGATGACGATAGATAAACGCTTCGAGAACACTGTTGCACGAATAAACCAGAAAGGTGTAGACATTTCTAGGTTGTGAAGCTGCTGTCTGCTAGGGTATATAAACCGCGCAAAGACAACGCAAATCAATCAGTTTATTTTGAAGTGTTGTACAGTGAAGTACTGAACAGTGAATTAACCCGCGATATTGTACTACGGTTTTTAGTACTGAATAAAGCGGGCTACCCACCTGCCAAGAAATGCCTCAAGAAAAAAACGAGCATATATTTCTTGTGCCTGGTCTAGAAATTTTGACGTTTATCAAATTTTCCATTTTTTTGCAAATTACTCTTATAAAAATGTATAAAACATGTTTAGTGAAATATTTACTCACCTTTCCTGTGAATCTGCACGTTTACCTCAAGAAATATATACGAGCATATTTATTTCTTGAGGTAAAGCGGCATTGCCAACCATAGAAAATTGTAGTATTTTTTCTTATGAGCTGAGTATTGGCTCAAGAAAATCTGGCGTGTGAAAACAGTTCTTGACCATTTCTTGAGCGTTTTTTATATGGAGTTTGACATTTCTTGGCAGGTGAGTAGCCCGCTTAAAGCGTACTACTTATTAAGCAGAATCGGAGTGTTTTATTTAACGTACAGTGATCGAACTCAGGGAAAATAATCAAGGAATCATCGAATTCGTCACAATATGATTGCCCAAAAACCTAAAAAAATCCCTACAATGTGGGTATCAAACGAAAGGTGAAGTCCCCAGGTTTCACTTGGATATCGACATATTTCGATAAATTTATCGATAACTGAGTTATCGGTCAAAATGTGGTTGCCCGAAAACCTTAAAATTTCCCTACAATATGGGTATCAAACGAAAGGTGAAGTCCCCATGTTTCACTTGGACATCGACATATCAAAATATGAAAGCCCAAAAGCTTAAATATTCCCTACAATATGGGTATCAAACGAAAGGGGAGAGCCCCAGGTTTCATTTGGACATCGACATATTTCGATAAATTTATCGATAACTGAGTTATCGGTAAAAATATGAAGGCCCAAAAACCTAAAAAATCCCTACAATATGGGTATCAAACGAAAGGTGAAGGCCCCAGGTTTCACTTGGACATCGACATATCAAAATATGAAGGCCCAAAAGCCTAAAAAATTCCCTACAATATGGGTATCAAACGAAAGGGGAGAGCCCCAGGTTTCATTCGGACATCGACATATTTCGATAAATTTATCGATAACTGAGTTATCGGTCAAAATATGATTGCCCAAAAACCTAAAAAAATCCCTACAATATGGGTATCAAACGAAAGGTGAAGTCCCCATGTTTCACTTGGACATCGACATATTTCGATAAATTTATCGATAACTGAGTTATCGGCCAAAATGTGGGCCCCAGGACTTTGGACTTCGATATATTTTGATAAATTTATCGATAACTGAGTTATCGGTCAAAATATGATTGCCCAAAAACCTAAAAAAATCCCTACAATATGGGTATCAAACGAAAGGTGAAGGCCCTAGGTTTCATTTGGACATCGACATATTTCGATAAATTTATCGACAACTGAGTTATCGGTCAAAATATGATTGCCCAAAAACCTGAAAAATTCCCTACAATATGGGTATCAAACGAAAGGGGAGGGCCCCAGGTTTCATTTGGAAATCGACATATTTCGATAAATTTATCGACAACTGAGTTATCGGTCAAAATATGAAGGACCAAAAACCTAAAAAAATCCCTACAATATGGGTATCAAACGAAAGGTGAAGGCCCCAGGTTTCACTTGGACATCGACATAAAAAATCCCTACAATATGGGTATCAAACGAAAGGTGAAGTCCCCATGTTTCACTTGGACATCGACATATTTCGATAAATTTATCGATAACTGAGTTATCGGTCAAAATGTGGGCCCCAGGACATTTGGACTTCGATATATTTCGATAAATTTATCGATAACTGAGTCATCGGTCAAAATATGATTGCCCAAAAACCTAAAAAAATCCCTACAATATGGGTATCAAACGAAACGTGAAGGCCCCAGGTTTCATTTGGACATCAACATATTTCGATAAATTTATCGATAACTGAGTTATCGGTCAAAATATGATTGCCCAAAAACCTGAAAAATTCCCTACAATATGGGTATCAAACGAAAGGGGAGGGCCCCAGGTTTCATTTGGAAATCGACATATTTCGATAAATTTATCGATAACTGAGTTATCGGTCAAAATATGAAGGCCCAAAAACCTAAAAAAATCCCTACAATATGGGTATCAAACGAAAGGTGAAGGCCCCAGGTTTCACTTGGACATCGACATATTTCGATAAATTTATCGATAACTGAGTTATCGGTCAAAATGTGGTTGCCCGAAAACCTTAAAATTTCCCTACAATATGGGTATCAAACGATAGGGGAAGGCCCCAGGTTTCATTTGGAATTCGATATATTTCGATAAATTGATCGATAACTGAGTTATCGGTCAAAATATAAATGACCAAAAACCTAAAAAGTTCCCTACAATATGGGTATCAAACGAAAGGTGAAGGCCCCAGGTCTCATTTTGGACTTCGATAAATTTATCGATAACTGAGTTATCGGTCAAAATATGATTGCCCAAAAACCTTAAAAATTCCCCACAATATGGGTATCAAACGAAAGGTGAGGGTTGTTGTTGTTGTTGTAACGATGTGTAGTCCTGCCCAACGCGTATTTTTCCTTAACCTAATTGTCATCAATATCTTCTAACGGGAGTCCAAGGAAACTAGCAGTTTCAATAGGATTGGACCAAAGAGAGATGGGTGTTAGAAGAGTGGGCTCAAATGAGCAAGAAAATATGTGATTGGTATTGTGGGGGAACGAGCCGCATGGCGGACATACATTCGGCACATCAGGGTTCAGTCTAGATATGTAGGAGTTTAACCTACTACAATATCCAGAGCGTAATTGAGCCAGAGTGACCCTTGTCTCTCGAGGAAGATGACGCTCCTCTTCAGAAATGCCAGGTGTTGCGGCATGTAAGACATTGTTTAGCGGACAGAGCGCAGAGTAATGGCCAACAGACGTTGTATGGATATGCCCCAAGGCCTGTTTGTGCACCTGTAGATCAAACGGCGTTGTTATATAGTGACGGATCTCATCAAAATGTTTACGTAGATGCGACCTTGTGGTCCTAGGAGGCGGAATGAGTTCAAGCAGTTGTCTACCGGGATGCTGTGGTTTACAGCAGTTCAGTAGGTACTGCTTGTTTAGCATTGCATTATGCTCCCTAACTGGAAGCATTTCCACCTCATTATGTATATGAGATATAGGTGACATAAGGACGCACTCCGTAGCGGTTCTGAGCGCGGTGTTTTGACAGGCCTGAAGCTGATTCCAGTGAACGTCTGCAAGCCCCGGCGACCATATCGGCGACGCATAGTTCAGGATCGGCCGACCAATTGCCTTGGACGTTACCAACAACGTTTCTTTGTCTTTACCCCAAGTACTGCCGGCTAGTGACTTGAGGATTTTGTTGCGGCTCTGTAATTTTGAGACAATTGCAGCTGAATGGGCAGCGAAAGTGTGCATGGTGTCAAAAGTCACTCCTAAAATTTTTGGGTGAGCGACAGTAGGTATTTTATGATCACCTACATAGATTTCTAATTCCATGCCAACCTGCGCCGTCCACGTCGTGAATAAGGTCGCCGAAGACTTTGTTGGCGACAATGTCAAGGTTCGGGCAGTGAAGAACTCGACTAGAGAGGGGAGATAACCATTTATTTTGGAGCACAGCTCATCAACGGAAGTACCAGTTGCCAATATCGTGCAATCGTCTGCGTAAGAAACAATCGTAACTTCTTCTGGTGGAGGAGGAAGCTTCGAAATATAGAAGTTAAACAATAACGGGGAGAGGACACCACCCTGTGGTACCCCTTGTTTTATCTTCCTGGCTTTAGATTTTTTGTTTCTAAATACAACAGACGACCGACGACCACTGAGATAATTGGCGGTCCAACGCTTTAGACAGGGGGGGAGTGACGAGTCTTCCAAATCAGCTACAAGTTGCCCATGATTTACTGTGTCAAAAGCTTGACTCAAATCAAGTGCAACTAGAACCGTCCTGTCATTAGGCCTATTTTGATTAAGACCGTCAGTTATCTGAGTGTTTATGACATTTAGAGCTGATGTTGTGCTCCTACCTTTCCTGAAGCCATGTTGGTGCTCGGCTAACATCAAGTGTGATGTGTAGAGCGGGAGTAGGACCGCCTCAAGTGTTGTTGTTGTTGTTGTTGTTAACAATGCATTGCCCTGTCTAGAGTGTATGATCATTCCGAAGATCTTCATCAAACTCTTCTAAGGGGAGTCCAAGGAAACGTGCAGTTTCAACAGGGTTTGTCCAGAGGGACAGAGGGGTTAGAAGAGTAGGTTCAAATGAACAATTGAAGAGATGTAGAGTATCATGGGGGGTCCTACCACATGCAGGGCATGTGTTTGAGATTGTGTCATTAAGTCTGGACAAGTAGGAGTTTAACCTTACACTATATCCAGACCTAAGCTGTGCCAGGGTAACTCTTGTATTACCCTGCGGGTTAGGGGTTTAGAATATGCCCGAGGTAGGCATACCGGTCGTAAGAGGCGACTAATATGCACATAGGTAATTGACGTGCTAACTCGATGGTTGATCTACGGATATGATGCCTCTCACCTCTCATTACCCATCTTCTCCTTCCTCATGGATGGAGGGATGCCATGACCTAGAAGGTTCCACTGGTCATACCAAATCGCTACCACGACAGTCGGGCAGTACCGCAAGGGAGCACCGCAGCGTACCGGGGTCATATCCGGCCAAGGACTGTCAACTTCGGCATCACTCCCCAAAACCTTCGGGGAGTGTTTTGTTGTTAACAACAACAACAACAACAGGGTAACTCTTGTCTCCCTTGGTAAGGTGCGTTCTTCTTCAGCAATATCCGGTGGAGGACTGTTCAGAACGGGGTTCACAGGTAGAGATCCGACAAAAGTATCTACCGACTCGGTGTGGATGTCGGTTAGAGCCAGCTTATGATTCTGCAGATCAAACGGCAAGGTAATATGATGCCGGATCTCATCATAATGTTTACGGAGATGTTTCCTTATGTCTCTCGGGGGCGGATCTATGTCCAAAAGATGACGGTTTGAATGTGCTGGCTTGTGGCAGTTCAGAAGGAATTGCTTGCTCAGCATTTCCGCATGCTCTTTTACATTGAGCAGTTTTGCCTCCTGATGGAGGTGAGACTCGGAAGACATGAGGAGACATCCCGTAGCAGTTCTGATGGCAGTATTTTGGCAGACTTGTAACTTCGTCCAGTTGGTGTTATGTACATTAGGCGACCATATGGGTGCAGCATAGTCAAAGACTGGTCGGCCAATGGCCTTATATGTAGTCAACAACGTTTCTTTGTCTTTTCCCCAAGTACTGCCGGCAAGTGACTTGAGGATCTTGTTGCGACCACGTACCTTTGAGACCATTGCAGACACATGACCAGCAAATGAGAAAGTATTATCCAATGTCATCCCTAATAACTTTGGGTGGCTGACAGTTGGTAGCTTAGTGCCGTCAACGAAAATGTCTAATTCATTTCTCACCTGGTGCGTCCACGTCGTAAAAAGCGTCGCCGTTGATTTAGTCGGAGATATCGTCAGATCTCGCTCTGTGAAAAACCTGGAAAGGTCGCAGAGGTAACCGTTGATTTTATTACAGAGTTCATCAGTATAGGGGCCCTTCCCCGTCGCCATTATTGTACAGTCGTCAGAATAAGAAACGACGGAGACACCCTCTGGTGGTGGGGGCATCTTCGATAGATAGAAATTAAACAGTGTCGGGGATAGGACACCACCCTGTGGCATCCCCTGTCTAATTCGTCTTGGTTTTGATGTTGCGTTTCTAAAGTTGACCGACGCCTGCCGCCCATTCAAGTAATTAGCGGTCCATCTCTTTAATCCATCAGGTATTTGTGTTTCTAATAGATCTTGTATGAGAGTGGCATGGTTGACTGTGTCAAAAGCTTTCGACAAGTCAAGTGCCACTAACACAGTCCTGTGATTTGGTTGGTTTTGATTTAGACCGCTATTTATTTGCGTTGTAATGGCATTGAGTGCGGTGGTGGTGCTGTGCAGCTTACGGAAGCCATGTTGATGATTAGCCAGGTGCAGATTTGCGGTGTAATACGGGAGCAAAATGGACTCTAGCGTCTTCACTACCGGCGACAAAAGTGATATAGGGCGATATGAATCGCCTATGTTTGCCGGCTTTCTAGGTTTTAATAATGGAACCACTCTCGCCTTTTTCCATATTTCAGGAATGACGAAAGTGTTCAGTGAAAGATTGAATAGAGCCGCTAAGTATTTGTGTCCCTCCTGGCCTAGATGTTTCAGCATCTTCATGGCAATGCCGTCGGGGCCGATGGATTTTGAGGGCTTAGCCTGTCTGATGGCTTCCTTGACCTCTGAGGCAGTGATGACAATGGGCGTGTTTTGGTTTTTGTATTTACGCGCCTGTCGCATGGTTCTACGTTTAGCTCTATCGGGTGGGGAATGTATTACAAATTGTCTACAGAAGGAGTTCGCACATCCCCTAGGGTCCTTCTTCACCCTGTCACCGAAAGTAATATCTACTTTATCCTTGTGTTGTGTTGGATTAGATATAGCTTTGACCGTAGTCCATAATTTGCCAACACCGTCAGAGAGGTTGCATTGCTCTAGGTGTTGTTTCCATTTGGCCAGTTTGTGTTTATCGACCAACCTACGAATTTCCGCGTTGAGATCCCTTATACGGGGGTCTGCGGGATTGAGACTTCGCACTTCATCTCTTTCTCTAGCCATGGCCGCTGCCTCCGCGGGGAAATTTGGTCTTATTCGAGATATTCGACCCGCAGGAATGAAGCGTCTAGAGGCCAAGTCAATGATGTTGCGGAAGTCTCGTTCGCCTTTGCGTACGTCCGTAGGAATGGATAGAGCAGCCAAGGATTCGTCCGTATATGTCTGAAAACTGTCCCAGTCCGCCTTGGTAAAGTTGATGTATGTACCATGCTCAGGTGTTATAAAGTCCGTCGGTCGTTCGATGGTAATGACTATTGGGAGATGGTCAGACGCCAACGTGAGTATGGGTCGCCAATTGGTGTTGTTCAATAGTCCTGCACTTACGATAGAAATATCTGGCGAACTATAGCAGTTACCCGATACTCTCGTTGGGGCGTCTCCGTTCAATGTACAGAAAGCCGTATCATCTATTTGTTCTGCGAGTACATGCCCCCTACTGTCTGCTGGCAAGTTTGAGTGCCACATATCGTGGTGCGCATTGAAGTCGCCCAGGATCACGCGGTTATCTCCTCGTAATAGCAAGCTAATGTCGGGGTGATAACCGGTGGGGCAACTTGAGACAGGGGGTATGTAGATGTTTATGATTTGCAGATCGACATCTCCTGTACGGATGGTAATACCTTGGCTTTCTAAGATATCATCCGTTCCTTCGATGTCGGTATCAAATAGATGATACTGTACAGAGTTGTGCGTTATGAACGCTAGACCACCTCCCAGACCTCCTGTTACTCTATGACGGTCCTTCCGGTGAATGTTATATCCACCATAGGTAATGAGGTCCGACCTTGGACTGAGCTTGGTTTCTTGGATTGCGGCAAGTTTTATGTCATATTGCGTCATCAAATTGGTTATCTCTGCGATCTTACCAGTTAATCCGTTACAGTTGTGCTGTAAGATTTGGAAGTGCGCCGGTGGGGTCGATGTCGAGTTAACCAAAGGCGTGAGAGACGGATGTGTTCGCCCAGGTGTTGGTAGGCGAAGACCAAGGCTGTGCCTCAGCCTAGTTAGCTGTGGACCTGGTGTAACCGGGTTGGCTGGCGTCGTAGGCTGAGGCGTGTTACAGCATGGCGCAATGAACGCATCCGTCCAAAGATTCCTGTTCGCGAGCCCAGAGCATAGATGCACGTGGCATTGGCCTAAGCAGTTATTGCATTTGACCGATGACGCGAGCGTGTATAATCTTTGCCGACAAACAGTACACGTCGAGACAGGTGCAAGAAGATGTTGATCCTGACTCACGTGTAAACGGGAGGGGGGGTGTAACGAAACAGACAGAGACTGATGCTCGGAGTTGCTCATGTCTAAACTGCTCCGGTGGGAGCAAGAGTATTGAGCTGCTGCGCGTGATGTTGACGCCATAAGGCACGAGCAACAGTCTGGAATTTGTGTGGCGGGTATAGCAGAAATGCTGCTAGTCGTTAAGACATTATTATTATTAGTATTGCTACTAGAAGGTGGCGGTAGGGGTGCGCTTGAACGGCGCTTACCGCGGGACGCCCGACGGCGCAAACAGCAAGGGGCCACGAAAGTACTAAAGAAAGTACGGGGTCTGTGGATGTTAAGGTTAAGCCCTGAACATCCAGATTTATGGAGCCATCTCTTACACGAGAAGCATTGCACAGAATGCGACCGTTTAATATATATTTTTTTGCAACAGACACTGCATATCCATTCTTTTGGTCCGGGGTTCGGCTCAACGCCCGCCCGTAACAAAAGAATATCTTGCAGCCCTGCTGCAAGGGGGGAGGATGATAGTTTCGGAATGGGACAAAACATACTAAACAGGGTTACATTGAAAGTGACAGTCCTTGGCCGAGGTAAAACCCCGGGTGGTTCCACTGCGCAGAGATCCATGGCGATGTCCTGGGTTTTCTGCTCTGAGAAGTGACTGTACATAGGGAACCCCGCCTCAAGTGTCTTTACTACTGGCGAGAGGAGTGATATCGGGCGATATGACTCCCCAACGTTAGCTGGCTTGCCAGGCTTTAGTAGTGGGATCACAGTTGCCTGCTTCCATTTGTCGGGTATGACAGCTGTGATCAGAGACAAATTGAAGACGGCCGTTAAATATTTGACTCCCGCTAGGCCGATGTGTTTTAGATGCACCATGGCTATGCCATCAGGGCCGATGGCTTTGGAGTTTTTGGCCTTCCGGATGGCCTCTTGAACCTCTGTAGCGGTGATGGGAACGGGGGCATAGTTTTTGTGTTTATGCGCACGCCTGAAGATTCCACGTCTAGCGATGTCTTGCGCAGGGTGTGGGACATATTGTCGACAAAAAGCCTGTGCACATTTCCTGGGGTCATTTATTGTCTTGTCACCAAAGGTGATGTCGACATTTTTTGGTGGACCCGAAGGATTCGACAAGGACTTGACGGTGGACCATAATTTCCCAACACCGGTAGAGAGGTTACAAGACCTGAGGTGCTCCTCCCATTTGGTTTGTTTGTGTTCGTTAACCAGCCTTCTGATTTCCACGTTGAGATCACCGATCTGTGGGTCAGATGGATCGATGTTGCGTATGAGGTCACGTTCGTTGGCCAAGGCTGCGGCCTCAGCTGGGAAGTTAGGCCTAATATCTTTTATCCTACCAGCTGGTATGAAACGGGCTGTAGCCTTTTTAATGACCTCACGTATGTTGCGCTCGCCAACGTGTACGTCAGTGGGAATGGGAAGATCACCAAAGGAGCTCTCCGTGAATTCGAAAAAGCCGACCCAATTGGCCTTTTTGAAATTCACGTAAGTTCGTTTCTCCGACGTGATAAAATCCGTGGCACGATCGACAGACAGGATGATAGGCAGGTGGTCGGATGACAGGGCCACCATAGGTTGCCAGTTGATGCTGTTAATTAACCCCGGGCTAACAATAGTTAGGTCCGGGGAGCTACTGCAGTTAACAGCCATCCTAGTTGAGGAGTCTCCGTTCACAGTACAGAAAGAGGAGTTATCAATTTGCTCGGCTAATTCCCGTCCTCTGCCGTCCACCGAAAGGTGTGAATGCCACATATCATGATGGGCATTAAAGTCGCCCATGATGATACGGTTATCGCCACAAAGAAACGCCCTAAGGTCAGGACGATAACTTCTGGGGCAGCAGGTGACGGGAGGAATGTATATATTGATTAGCTCGAGATCAACGCCACCAGCTTGTATAACTATACCTTGACACTCTAAAGGTAAGTCACTTTGGTCAGTGTTGATATCAAATTCCCTATACTGTACCGTATGGTGTACAAGGAACGCGAGACCACCTCCGCCGTCTGTACGATCATGCCGGAGTACGTGGTAGCCTCCACTCGCTCGGAGATTCGAGTGGGGGCCAAGTTTTGTCTCCTGAGGGTCCCAGGTTTCACTTGGACATCGACATATTTCGATAAATTTATCGATTACTGAGTTATCGGTAAAAATATAATTGCCCAAAAACCTAAAAAATTCCCTACAATATGGGTATCAAACGAAAGGTGAAGGCCCCAGGTCTCATTTGGACTTCGATATATTTCTTTAAATTTATCGATAACTGAGTTATTGTCAAAATCTGAGGCCAAATGCCTTAAAATTCCCTAACAATATGGGTATCAAACGAAAGGTGAAGGCCCCAGGTTTCATTTGGACTTCGATATATTTCGATAAATTTATCGATAACTGAGTTATTGTCAAAATCTGAGGCCAAATGCCTTAAAATTCCCTAACAATATGGGTATCAAACGAAAGTGGAAGTCCTGAGGTTTCGTTTGGACTGCTGTATTTTTCGATATATTTATCGATAATTTCCTAGGACATTTGACTAAAAAGTAAAAAATAAATATAGTTTAAAAAAACTAAAACTCACGCTTTTAGAGAGTATTGAACTAAAAATTTGAAAATAATTTTAAAAACCCTACACAGTAGTATTGTGGAAAAAGCGTGGTCCGCTTTGTCCCATAATTTTCGTATATCGAGCGCTCGACGCTTTTCCCACATAATGCTAGTTTCTTTACTGCGCTTTGTTGTTGTTGTTGTAGCGAGGTGTAGCCCTGCACTTTCATTAGCTTTACTTGTACATACATTCATATGTATTTTTGCTTGTTTGTATGTAACTCTACTTCAGTCTACCCGATAGTGGCATATGATTGTCACAAAAACCTTGAAATGTGCCTTCAATGTGGGTGTCAAACGATAGGAGGTTGCATTTGGACTTCGATATATTTATCGATAACTAAGTTATCGGTCATAATGCCTACTACCTATATCAAACGAAAGGGAAGGTCCACAAGTTTCTATTATTTAAACCAAGGAATATTTCGATATATTTATCGATAACTGACTTATCGGTCAAAATGAGGTTGTCCAATAATATTGAAAATTGCCTACAATATGGGTATCAAACGAAAGTGGAGGCCCGGAGGTTTCGTTTGCACTGCGGTATACTTCGATATACATATATATCGATTACTTCATAACATACTTAACTAAAAAGTAAAAATAAATATAGTTTAAAAGATGCCCCCACCACCAGAGGGTGTCTCCGTCGTTTTTATGCTGACGACTGTACAATAATGGCGAAGGGGAAGGGCCCCTATACTGATGAACTCTGTAATAAAATCAACGGTTACCTCTGCGACCTTTCCAGGTTTTTCACAGAGCGAGATCTGACGATATCTCCGACTAAATCAACGGCGACGCTTTTTACGACGTGGACGCACCAGGTGAGAAATGAATAAGACATTTTCGTTGACGGCACTAAGCTACCAACTGTCAGCCACCCAAAGTTATTAGGGATGACATTGGATAATACTTTCTCATTTGCTGGTCATGTGTCTGCAATGGTCTCAAAGGTACGTGGTCGCAACAAGATCCTCAAGTCACTTGCCGGCAGTACTTGGGGAAAAGACAAAGAAACGTTGTTGACTACATATAAGGCCATTGGCCGACCAGTCTTTGACTATGCTGCACCCATATGGTCGCCTAATGTACATAACACCAACTGGACGAAGTTACAAGTCTGCCAAAATACTGCCATCAGAACTGCTACGGGATGTCTCCTCATGTCTTCCGAGTCTCACCTCCATCAGGAGGCAAAACTGCTCAATGTAAAAGAGCATGCGGAAATGCTGAGCAAGCAATTCCTTCTGAACTGCCACAAGCCAGCACATCCAAACCGTCATCTTTTGGACATAGATCCGCCCCCGAGAGACATAAGGAAACATCTCCGTAAACATTATGATGAGATCCGGCATCATATTACCTTGCCGTTTGATCTGCAGAATCATAAGCGGGCTCTAACCGACATCCACACCGAGTCGGTAGATACTTTTGTCGGATCTCTACCTGTGAACCCCGTTCTGAACAGTCCTCCACCGGATATTGCTGAAGAAGAACGCACCTTACCAAGGGAGACAAGAGTTACCCTGGCACAGCTTAGGTCTGGATATAGTGTAAGGTTAAACTCCTACTTGTCCAGACTTAATGACACAATCTCAAACACATGCCCTGCATGTGGTAGGACCCCCCATGATACTCTACATCTCTTCAATTGTTCATTTGAACCTACTCTTCTAACCCCTCTGTCCCTCTGGACAAACCCTGTTGGAACTGCACGTTTCCTTGGACTCCCCTTAGAAGAGCTTGATGAAGATCTTCGGAATGATCATACACTCTAGACAGGGTAATGCATTGTTAACAACAACAACAATGCCATGCCCATTTCGGGCGTGTGACATAACCGTGGCTACCGCCTTTTTTGCACGTTTTTAGGGACAGCCTAATGTAATTACACAACCTCATGAAAACTTGCAACTTTGATTGAAAATATATCTTAAGAGAAGCAAAATATTAAAAAAGCGCTTCTGGATTCGTAATCCTGGCGCGAAACCCCGTCTTTTGAGCTATCTCCCATAATTTTAGCTAATTTATTAGCAATTGACCCCTAAAGCGTTCAGCAGAATCAGTACGTCAGTACGTTGAAACAACTGACTGCAAAGTAGACTGCGGTTGTTTGTATGCGTAACGCCAGATGCAACGAATACTTCAAAGTAGAATTTGCTCTAAAATTTACATACTTCACGCAACTAACGTATGCTTCGGCAGAATCAGTCCGTCACGTACTTGCCGAAAAAGGAAGAAACTGACAGCCCAGTAGGATGTGTGTATTTTGCATGTAAAACGCTAGATTGACAAAGTATCAGTCAACGGATCCGGAATCCTTTGCCAACTTTCTATTTTGACGGAACGGCAGCTGCCTGACAAATGTCAAAATCAATTTTACCGCCATTTGACAACGCGTTTGTGAAAATTGTGAAAAAGCAAATTGAACCAAAGTAATTTTTTAATATTTTCCATGTTTTTAACCGAAGTTTTGCATTTGTTGTTTTTTTGTAATAATTTTCGTTTTGCGCTAATTACTTTGTTGACATATCTGTGTACTTCAACATGTCGTCGATATGTGCCATCCCTGTGCGGCACGTACGTTTTGTCACGACGTACGTCACGTACATGACGTATTGACGGACTGATTCTGGCGAAAGCTTAAAGCCTCCTGAAAAGCTCCATTGCTTCTATTAGCATCACTATAACAAGTATTACTTGTATACTTTCTATGTTTTTAACCGAAATTTGGCATTTGTTATGTTTTTTTTTAATAATTTTCGTTTTGCGCCAATTACTTTGCTGACATATCTGTGTACTTCAACATGACGTACGTCAATCGCTATGTGCCATCCCTGTGCGGCACGGGGGAAATTTTAGTATAGACTCGCACAGCTAGAAAAAAAACGGGTTTTTCAGGAGGATAGAGGAGCTTTTTCTGAACACAAATATATAATCTTAGCGTAAGGAGCCTTATATTTACTGAGATAATGGTTGTTGAAGTTTTGCAAATTTTGCATGGCACTATAGGTAACTAACGCACAATTTTTTAAATTTCACGCATTTTTCCGCATAATGGTACCATAACACTTATGAATTGCATATGATTAACAGAAAATAATATAAATATGTATAAATATTCATCTATTTTCACAAAATTATAAATTTTCACCATCGCACAGCTATACACAGATATTTCACAACAAATTTGTTGTCAAAGAAGGATGTTGCCACACTTAAACAAAAAATAAAAAAAAAAACATATTTTTTTTATTTCAACACCTTTCCGCGTAGGCGGCCTTCGGCCGCGCTTATTTAAAATAACCCTGGGCTACGCCATCCCATGTCCGGACGCGAGCACCAACTGCGGCAGTGAGTACTTCTGCGTAGTAAACCCATTTGGCGGAGTCCAGACGTGTGCTCTAACCGTGGCTACCGCCACGGTGAGTCCTTCAGCGTAGTACACCCATTTATTTTAGTATAGGTGAGGTTTGCAAACCCTATTCAAATACTTAATTGGTGCGCATGAAAAGTATTGTAAGCCTTATTATTTTTTATTAAAATTTTTTGGATGTGCCAACACTCTTTCAATGTCAAAAACAGTACATACATATATATACATACAAAAAAAGCGTGCAAAATTTACTAACTTTAACAACGTTTTACCGGAGAACTATAAACCGCCTGACTCTAATGGGTCAGTTACATAAAGCTTTATTTTGGCTTTACCTCAAACTTTGGCTTTGACAGAAAAGTTCAGTATACGTATTTAAACGAAGCATGGCAAATTGGAGACCTCAAAGTAGAAGCAAGGTTAGAATTTGGCAAACTCTCAAATTTTGCTTGCTTTGACAATCAGATGTTGATGAGTTTGCTTTAATTAAAGAATAAAAAGTTGGAAAAAATAATAATTAATTCATTTTTTCTCTATTAAATTAATAAATTAACCAAAACACTCTGAATGCAAAAAAATAAATAACGAAAACAAATGTATAAAAGAGAAGCGTCAAGGCGTTCATTGTAGCATACCTCTGAAGTTCGACGCAAAGTTTTGAGGTAGCAAATGTCAGGCGAGGTTAACAAAGCTTTATGTATTTGTTGTTGTTGTTGTAGCGAGGTGTAGCCCTACCCAAATGTCAGACAGGGTCACCCCGAGTGTATTGCTCTTGGCCGGGTCGATATAAGAAAACGGCCCGGGTCGTTTCGGCACGATGGGTACAGCACAAGTATTTGTACCGTTCTCGTAGAACCGGCAATACAAGAAACTAGCCGTGTAGGCTATGTAGGTCATTTAGCGTTACCCAGGGTGCACCAACTGGGAGGCGACCTACTTTTACACCCCTAAGACCTATATATTTGTGATCTGGAGAACTCCCTCTTTCGTTCCATACCAAAAACAGTCCAAAATTCGTGCGAGTCTAAACTAAATCGCACCCTTTGTTGTTGCTATCAATCCCAATTATGGCAGCAGTGTTCATATACTGTATTTGTACCCTAATTGATTAGCAGTTGACAGCTAAAGTAGGCAATTACCGACAGTTTTTTAAGTATTGCTCAAATTGTTGAAAATTTCCGTAATATCACGTCCCAAAAATAACCAATATACAAAAACAAATAATAACAATGCAAATGAATCTGCGGCAAGATATTTATATCCAAATCTTAGGCAACTGTCACATGTTAATGTGGATCGGAATACGTATTGATTCATCTCAAAGGTTTGCTACACGTGCAATATTTGTATTTTTTTGCTTTAAGCTAAGGGTACATCTAGCAGCGCGACACGACGCGACCAAATATTCTTTGCATCTGTTCTTATGGATCAGAGTACACCTAGCGACAGCAGCACCACGCGACATAACAATGTTGATAAAATAGGCAACTATTTGTTCGCGTCGCGTTGTTGTTGTAACGAAGTGTAGCCCTGCCCAGCGTGTACTTTTCCTTAACCTAAATTGTCATCAATTTCTTCTAACGGGAGTCCTAGGAAACTTGCAGTTTCAACAGGGTTGGACCAGAGGGAGATGGGTGTTAGAAGAGTGGGCTCCGAAGAGCAGATAAATAAATGGTTGGTATTATGGGGTGACGAGCCGCATGCCGGACATTCATTCGGCACGTCAAGGTCTAGTCTGGATAAGTAGGAGTTTAACCTGCTACAGTATCCAGAGCGTAATTGAGCCAGAGTGACCCTTGTCTCTCGAGGAAGATGACGCTCCTCAGCCGCGACGCGAGGTGGTTTGGCGTGCAAAACGGCGTTCAGTGGACAGAGCGAGACATAAGACGCAACGGATGTGTCATGGATGTGCTTCAGGGCCTGCGTATGTACCTTTGGATCAAACGGCGAAAGTGTGAGGTGCCGGATCTCATCAAAATGCTCACGTAGATGTGCCCTTACGGTCCTAGGAGGTGGTTCATACTCAAGCAGTAGTCTGTTGGGATGTTGTGGTTTGCAACAGTTCAACAGGTACTGCTTGTTTAGCATTTCATTGTGCTCCAAAACTGGGAGCATTTCCACCTCATGATGTAAATGATGTTTTGGAGACATAAGGACGCATCCCGTGGCGGTTCTGAGTGCGGTATTTTGGCAGGCCTGCAGTCTTTTCCAATGAACCTCAGCAAGCCCCGGCGACCATATCGGCGACGCGTAATTCAGGATCGGCCGACCAATTGCTTTATAGGTTGCCAGCAACGTTTCTTTGTCTTTACCCCAAGTGCTGCCGGCTAGCGACTTGAGAATTTTGTTGCGGCTTTGTAGCTTAGAGACAATTGCGGTTGAATGAGCAGCGAATTTGTGCATGGGGTCGAAAGTTACCCCTAAGATTTTGGGGTGAGAGACAGTAGGTAATTTTTGATCGCCTACGTAGATTTCTAACTCCATGCCAACTTGCGCCGTCCAGGTCGTGAATAGTGTCGCCGAGGACTTCGTTGGCGACAATGTCAGGCTCCGGGCAGTGAAAAACTCAACAAGAGAGGGAGATAACCATTGATCCTGGAGCATAGCTCATCAACGGAAGTGCCAGAAGCCAGGATCGTACAATCGTCTGCGTAAGAGACAATCGAGACTCCATCTGGTGGGGAAGGAAGCCTCGAAATATAAAGATTAAACAGAAGCGGGGAAAGGACACCACCCTGCGGTACCCCTTGTTTAATCTTTCTCGGTTTTGATTTTTTGTTTCTGAAAACTACAGACGATTGACGACCACTCAGATAATTGGCGGACCAACGCTTAAGACAGGGGGGAGCGATGAATCTTCCAAATCGGATACCAGTTGTCCATGATTTACTGTGTCAAAAGCTTGAGACAGGTCAAGAGCAACTAGAACCGTCCTGTGATGAGGGCTTTTCTGGTTGAGTCCGTCAGTTATCTGAGTGTTAATGGCATTTAGAGCAGATGTTGTGCTCCGTATTTTTCTAAAGCCATGTTGGTGCTCGGCTAACCTCAACTTTGATGTGTAAAGAGGAAGTAATACCGCCTCCAATGTCTTCACTACTGGCGAGAGGAGCGATATCGGACGATAAGACTCCCCTACGTTAGCTGGCTTGCCAGGCTTTAGTAGTGGGACCACGACTGCCTGTTTCCATTTTTCAGGTATGACAGAAGTGGCCAGGGACAAATTGAAGACGGTAGTGAGGTATTTTACTCCCTCTTCGCCGATGTGTTTTAAATGCACCATGGCTATGTCGTCAGGGCCCATAGCTTTAGAGTTTTTGGCTTTCCTGATGGCCACTCGAACCTCTGTAGCGGTGATGGAAACGGGGGCATTGTTTTTGTGTTTATGCGCACACCTGAAGATCCTACGTCTGTCCCTGTCCTGTCCAGGGTGTGGTACAAACTGTCGGCAAAAGGCCGTTGCACTTTTCTTCGGGTCACTAAACGTCTTATCACCAAAGGTGATGTCTACGTTTTTTGGTGGGCCCGTCGAATTTGACAGGGATTTGACTGTGGACCATAATTTTCCAACACCGGTAGAGAGGTTACAAGACCTCAGATGCTCCTCCCATTTGGCATGTTTGTGTTCATCTACCAACCGTCAGATTTCCGCGTTGAGACCACTGATCTGTGGGTCTGCGGGATCGATGCTACGTATATGGTCACGTTCATTGGCCAGGGCTGCAGCTTCAGTTGGGAAGTTTGGCCGTATATTCTGTATTCTCCCAGCTGGTATAAAAAGGGCTGCAGCTCTATTTATGACCTTACGTATTTCCTTTTCACCTTGGCGTACGTCAGTCGGTATGGGAAGAGCACCAAAGGAGCTCTCAGTAAACTCAGTAAAGCCAACCCAGTCAGCCCTCCTGAAGTTTACGTAGGATCTCTTCTCAGAGGTGGTGAAATCCGGGGCACGATCAACGGACAGGATGATTGGCAGGTGATCTGATGCCAAAGCCACCATTGGGCGCCAGTTTATGCAGTTTATTAGACCCGGACTAACAATTGTTATGTCCGGGGAGCTACTGCAATTTACTGCCATCCTCGTGGGGGCGTCCGTGTTCACCGCGCAGAATGTGGAAGCGTCAATTTGCTCGGCTATTTCCCGTCCTCTGCCGTCAGCAGAATGGCGTGAATGCCACATGTCATGGTGTGCATTAAAATCGCTCATAATGACACGGTTATCGCCCCGTAGGAAATCGCTTAAATCAGGGCGATAACTTCTGGGACAACAGGTGACGGGAGGTATGTAGATGTTTATCAGCTCGAGATCAACACCTCCAGCTGAAATGACAATACCCTGTCGCTCTAAGGGTATGTCCTCTTGGTCGGTGTTGAATGCAAATTCCCTATACCGCACGGTTTGGTGGATGATGAACGCAAGACCACCCCCACCGTCCGTACGATCATGCCGGAGAATGTGGTAGCCACCACTCGCTCTGAGATCCGAGTGGGTGCCAAGTTTAGTCTCCTGGATTGCAGCAATTTTGATGGAGTTTTGCTGCATAAACTTGGTGATCTCCACAATCTTGCCAGTTATACCATTGCAGTTTAATTGCATTATTTTGAAATGCGGGGGAGAGGCAATGGTCACTCTGGGAGTCAGGGACTGGTGCTCTCGCCGTGGAGGTAATATGCTAGTCCGTGATCGTCGTCGCAGTCCTGAAGGCGACAAATTCCGCTCGTTGGGAAACGAGGTAGAATTTGTCGGCAATGTGGGCTGCACAGCTCGACAACACGCGCAACATACGCATCAGTCCATAGATTTCTGTTTGCGAGCCCTGAGCATATGCGCAGGTGACATTGGCCAAGGCAGATATTGCACTTGACCGATGGCACTCTGGACGCATATATTCTGTGCCGACAAACAGTGCACATAGTGTGAGGGACCAGGAGCTGATGGCCTTGATTCACACTTGTGCCGGTACCGGAAGAAGTAGAGGGGAGGAGAATATTTTGGGGCGGGAGTTGTAGCTCAGCAGTGCTCACAACATCTATAGATGTGCTACGTAGGGAGTAGCTATGAGCTGCTGTGTGAGGTGTTAGCGCGCTAGGGCGCGAGCTACAACTGTGAACACACAATGTTTGCTGAGCAATAGATATATTGCGAAGGGGAGGCGATAGCGCTACGCCGGAGCGTCGCGAGCCACGGGACGTTCTAAGACGTGAACAGCAAGGCGCCACGAAGGTTTTAAAAAAAACTAAGAGGCCGGTGTGTTTTTGGATCTAGTCCGGAGCAACTAGACTTGTGTAGCCAACCTTTACAAGATGTGCATTGCACCGAATGCGAACATCTGGTATAAATTTTCTTCCGGCACACGCAGCAGAACCATTCTGTTGGACCAGGGTTTAGCTCAATGCCAGACCGGAACAACAGAATAGGGAGCAGCCCTGCTGCAAGGAACTGCTCCAGGGATGACAATTTAAGGGGGAGGAATCGTGACACGTTAGACAGGGTCACTTCGGGTGTACTGCTCTTGGCCAGGCTGTAATAAAAAAATACAGCCTGGGTCGTTTCGGTACGAAGGTACTGCGCAAGCACATGTACCTTTCTCGCAGAACCGGCAGTACGTATAAACGTACGTCAGACACGTCGCGTCGTGTCGCTAGGCGTACCCGTACCTTTATTGGCCGAGAGAACGGATCATGGTTTAATAATTGTATATGGTTGTCAGTGTTGCGATTTTAGCCGATTTCCGGCTAGATCTAGCCGATTTCAAATTGATTAAGCCGAAAAAAAAGGAATTAGCCGGAGCCGATTTGTCAAAAAAATTTAACCGATTCTAGCCGTTTTTAATATTTTCCAATGTTTACACTTTAAATATCAGAAACTTTTATTTTGTAAAACGAATATGTTGATTTTTTAGACAGATTGAGGTAAATACCTCAAATTTTCAGCAAGTCAACATTTTTTTGTTTCGTTAAGATAAGATAATTTAATGAATTTAGTCATTTTGGTTTTATTATTTCTATATATAACATTCATTAATTGATACAGAATAATAAATACTAGTATATCCCGTGGCCGAAATTCGACCAATTTAAAATAGTTGAACTTATTCAAACATCTGTAGCCCGATTCCCTAACTTTTAACCACTCGCCAAGCGTTTAGGTTTTCGCCAGGGTTTGGCGTTTGCTCTTAACGAAACTGTGATTCTCTAACTTGCCTTTAACGCATTTCTGGTATTTGATTAGTATAAAACTAGTTAAGTTGACTGCAGGGTATTTACCCAAACACGAAAAAGCATCTGTGAATTACAAGGTAAAAAAGAAGCAGTTACAAGAGAAAAAGAAAAGCAATTGTGCTCTTCTGCATCAGCACCAAACCAATTGGTATACTAGTCAGCCTCTGCATCAGCATTATAACAGTTGATATACTAGTTCATACACAGCCAAAAATGAGCTAAAGGCTCTGAGTTCGATTCTCGGTAAAGTTAACACAAGTTTTTTTGTTTCTAAATTTTTTAAATTATGTAGTTTATTGTATTTTTAATATAATTATTGAATTCAACTTGCAATGGCTCCTTTCAAATTCCGCGTTCGTCAAGTTTGATTAGGTATATAGGTGAAGGCCCAATTGCATTCAACTTTGTAGGATCCACTTTCATACAAAGTTTTTATACCTTTCATGAACATGAAATGGTATTATAACTTTGGTCCGATGTTTGTAAATATGAGAAGAAGAAGAGATAGACCCATCAATAAGTATACCGAAATGATCAGGATGACGAGATGAGTTGATTTAGCCATGTCCGCCTGTCTGTCTGTCTGTTTGAACGCAAACTAGTCCCTCAGTTTTTGAGATATTTGGCTGAAATTTGGTATGCGGCCACCATTTTCCAATATAGGAATCATTTGTCGGAACCAGCAAGATCGGACCAATATAACATATAGCTCCCATACAACCGATTATTCCGATAAACGGATTTGGACTATAACTCCTGTAATTAAACACGAAGGAACGTGAAATTTTATAAGTGTTGCTATTTTTATATGTGAAATATCGATGCTGAAAATCATAGAGATGGGATAAATATTTCACATAGCTCCCATACAATCGATTATTCCGATAAACGGATTTTGGGCTATAACTCCTGTAATTAAACACGTAGGAACGTGAAATTTTGTAAGTATTGCTATTTTTATATGTGAAATATCGATGTTGAAACTCATAGAGATGGGATAAATATTTCACATAGCTCCCATACAATCGATTATTCCGATAAACGGATTTTGGGCTATAACTCCTGTATTTAAACACGTAGGAACGTGAAATTTTGGACGTATTGCTATTTTTATATGTGAAATATCGATGTTGAAAATCATCGAGATTGGATAAATATTTCACATAGCCCCCATACAATCGATTGTTCCGATAAACGGATTTTGGTAGATAACTCCTGTAATTATATAGGTAGGAACGTGAAATTTTGGAAGTATCGCTATTTTTATATGCGAAATATCGATGTTGAAAATCATTGAGATGGCATAAATATTTCACATAGCTCCCATACAATCGACTATTACGATAAGCGGATTTTGGGCTATAAGTCCTGTAATTAAACACATAGGAACGCGAAATTTTGGAAGCATCGCTATTTTTATATGTAAAATATCGATGTTGAAAATCATTTGAAAGGGATAAATATTTCACATAGCCCCCATACAATCGATTGTTCCGATAAACGGATTTTGGTAGATAACTCCTGTAATTATATCGGTAGGAACGTGAAATTTCGTAAATGTTGCTATTTTAGAATGTGGAATGTCGATGTTAAAAATCAATGAGATTGGACCAATATAACACATCGTCCCCATATAATCGATAGCTCCGATAATTTCGGTATGAGCTAAAGTTAAATTCACACAGGCTGTACTGGGGATCAAACAGTGAAAATCGTGACGCTTATTCATGAAAGGTATTTAGCCTTCGGCACAGCCGAAGACAGCTTTCCTTACTTGTTTAAACGTAAAGCGAAGATAAATTTTTGCAAATGCTCAAAAACGAGGCGCGCATTTGTCAAAGTTTTATATAAATGGGGCTTTGGAGTTGTATTTTTAGGTAAGGTAAATTAACCCTGGAATTCTGTAATTTTGTCTAATCTCAAGGCACAACATTGAGATCTGTCATTTGAGGTTTGTAATTGGACAACATGGAATTGGAACACGAATTGTCTCTATTCGTTACTATTGTCTCTATTAGTGACTATTGTCTCTATTAGTGACTAGAGACAGCTTACAGAATTCGGCGGTAAGAATGCTTTTCGGGGTTACTTAAGGTTAAGTTAGTCGTCCACTGCGGAGTTCCGGTCCCACATCTTCTATATATATAAAAATTAAACCGTTTTCGCGTTGTAATGAACTTTACGGAGAATGGCTGAACCGATTTTAACCAAACTTTGCCACATTACAGAGACATATGTGTAGAAGGTTTATAACTAAAAAAGGGGGTTATCAGAAAAGGGGGCGTGGCACCTCCCATATAAACTAAATTTTTAAAGCAGAATATCTGTAAAATGGTTGAAGGTAGGGACGTGAAAATTGGTATAGACCTATATCATATCAAAAGCATTCTCACACATAAACAGGGGGGTTATCAGAAAAGGGGGCGTGGCACCTCCTATACAAACTCAATTTTTTAAGCACCATATCTGTAAAAGGGTTCAAGACAGGGACCTGAAAATTGGTATAGACCTATATGATGTCAAAAGCATTCTCACACATAAAAAGGGGGGCTATCAGAAAGGGGGGCGTGGCACTCCCCATACAAACTAAATTTTTCAAGCAGAATATCTGTGAAAGGGTTTAAGGTAGGGCCCTGAAAATTGATATACACCTGTATGGCATCAAAAGCATTCTCACACACAAAAAGGGGGTTATCAGAAAAGTAGGCGTGGCACCTACCATACAAACTAAATTTTTCAAGCAGAATATCTGCGAAACGGTTCAAGGTAGGGTCCTGAAAATTGGTATAGACCTATGTGATATCAAAAGCATTCTCACACATAAAAAGGGAGGTTATCAGAAAAGGGGGCGTGGCACCTCCCATACAAACTAAATTTTTCAAGCAGAATATATGCGAAAGGGTTCAAGGTAGGGACCTGAAAATTGGTATAGACCTATACGACATGAAACGAATTCTCACACATAAAAAGGGAGGTTATCAGAAAAGGGGGTGTGGCACCTCCCATACAAACTAAATTTTTCAAGCAGAATATCTGTGAAAGGGTTCAAGGTAGGGACCTGCAAATTGTTATAGACCTATATCATATCAAAAGCATTCTCACACATAAAAAGGGGTTATCAGAAAAGGAAGCTCGGCACCTCCCAAACAAACTAAATTTTTCAAGCAGAATATCTGTACAATGGTTCAAGGTAGGGACGTGAAAATTGGTATAGACCTATATCATATCAAAAGCATTCTCACACATAAACATGGGGGTCATCAGAAAAGGGCGCGTGGCACCTCCCATACAAATTAAATTTTTCAAGCAGAATATCTGCGAAAGGGTTCAAGGTAGGGACCTGAAAATTGGTATAGACCTATACGACATGAAAAGAATTCTCATCAACCCCCTGCGGGTTAGGGGTTTACAATATGCCCGAGGTAGGCATACCGGTCGTAAGAGGCGACTAATATGCACATAGGTAATTGACGTGCTACTCGATGGTTGATCTACGGATATGATGCCTCTCACCTCTCATTACCCATCTTCTCCTTCCTCATGGATGGAGGGATGCCATGACCTAGAAGGTTCCACTGGTCATACCAAATCGCTACCACGACAGTCGGGCAGTACCGCAAGGGAGTACCGCAGCGTACCGGGGTCATATCCGGCCAAGGACTGCCAACTTCGGCATCACTCCCCAAAACCTTCGGGGCGTGTTTTGTTGTTGGGCGTGGCACCTCCCATACAAACTAAATTTTTCAAGCAGAATATCTGTAAAATGGTTCAAGGTAGGGACGTGAAAATTGGTATAGACCTATATCATATCAAAAGCATTCTCACACATAAAAAGGGGGGTTATCAGAAAAGGGGGCGTGGCACCTCCCATACAAACTAAATTTTTCAAGCAGAATATCTGCGAAAGGGTTCAAGGTAGGGACCTGAAAATTGGTATAGACCTATACGACATGAAAAGCATTCTCACACATAAAAAGGGGGGTTCTCAGAAAAGGGGGCGTGGCAGCTCCCATACAAACTAAATTTTTCAAGCAGAATATCTGTGAAAGGGTTCAAGGTAGAGGCCTGAAAATTGGTATAGACCTATATGATATCAAAGGCATTCTCACACATAAAAATGGGGGTTATCAGAAAAGGGGGCGGGGTACCTCCCACACAAACTAAATTTTTCAAGCAGAATATCTGTGGAAGGGTTCAAGGTAGGGACCTGAAAATTGGTATAGACCTGTATGATATCAAAAGCATTCTCACACATAGAAAAGGGGGTTATCAGAAAAGGGGGCGTGGTACCTCCCATACAAACTATACTTTTCAAGCAGAATATCTGTCAAAGGTTCAAGGTAAAAAGGGGGTCAGCAGAAAAGGGGGCGTGGCACCTCTTATACCAACTAAATTTTCAAGGATAATATCTGTGAAAGGGTCTAAGGTAAGGACCTGGAAATTTCTATAGAGCTATAGGATATCAAACCCGTATGTAGGGATTATGTGAAAAGGGAGCGTGGCCCCTCCCACACAAATTTAATTTCTTGAGGTTGAATGTCTCTAAATGGGGTTAAGGTAGGTGGCTGAAAGTTAGGATAGAGATATAAGTAGGGAAACCATCGTTATTGTATATTTATACACCGCATGAAAATAAAACCAAAAATGTTGTGTATCAGAAGGCTTTAGAATAAGTAGTTAGTTTACAATAATTACAGTAATGTGAAATTAGTATAACAAACTTTTTAAGTTGATGTGGAACCCTTGAGTGCCGAATATCAATTCTTCTCTTTATTAATAAAATTCAGCTTATTTGTACTCTAAAAAGTCTTATGTACTAGCTATTTACTATCATATATATTTACTTCTAATTCTTACAGGCTAAACATGATGCTATGCACATATGTACACATATTCATATGGGCATAGGTCCGAGTATATCTCAGTGCAGTCACCAACGTGCACACAACCATATCTGTAAGTGGAGCTGCTAGCAATGCAGTCACATACATACATATATGTATGTTGTTGTTGTTGTTAACAATGCATTGCCCTGTCTAGAGTGTATGATCATTCCGAAGATCTTCATCAAGCTCTTCTAAGGGGAGTCCAAGGAAACGTGCAGTTTCAACAGGGTTTGTCCAGAGGGACAGAGGGGTTAGAAGAGTAGGTTCAAATGAACAATTGAAGAGATGTAGAGTATCATGGGGGGTCCTACCACATGCAGGGCATGTGTTTGAGATTGTGTCATTAAGTCTGGACAAGTAGGAGTTTAACCTTACACTATATCCAGACCTAAGCTGTGCCAGGGTAACTCTTGTCTCCCTTGGTAAGGTGCGTTCTTCTTCAGCAATATCCGGTGGAGGACTGTTCAGAACAGGGTACATATATGTATCAAACGTGGAGCTGTCAATAATGCAGTCGCTCATATCCACAAATATGTGGCTAGCGTATGCAAACTGATAGGGTGAATATGCCAGTAACCGGACACTTAACTTTTTTTTTGTGTTTCTACTCTTCCATGAGACGTTCCTCTAGTGATATTATAAAAACATCATTTTGTTAGTGACAGTTGACTAATTCTCAATCTGATAAAATCAACTATTTACATAGAAAAGCCTTCATTTTTTTGTAAAAATTATCGATTTAAAACAAGTCAGAATTTGCCAGTATCCGGACAGTTTTTCCAAAAACCGGACAATACAAACCCAGTTACCGCACACTTACTATCCATAATAAAAATAATTGTTTTATAACGTAAGTTTTATTTTAATTCAATATTTAAATAAAATAAATAAGTAAAACCAAACTGAAGCAAAGTTTGACGTCGGGAAGCTGCGCACGACACAGACAGCTGATAATTTCTTCACTCGACTCTTACACCTGCTGTCGGAGGACAATCCTCCAACTAACGATGTAACCGAGCAATGGAAGCATATCTCTCACTTATAACGTACCGCCGCGAAGAGACCACTATAGGGTTTCAGCGAGCCTGCCAGAACAACTGGTGCGATGAGGAATGCAGCACTGCCTCGGACAAAAAGGACGCTGCATACAGGGAGACATTGCGAACGGGCCCAACCCGCAGTGTATGGTAACGCTATCGTGAAGCAAAGAAGGAAGAGAGACGCCTATTCAGAAAAAAGAAACGTGATGCCGAAAGGTGTGAGTGTAAGATGCTGGAATAATGCCTGAAAATTCTATGAAAAGATCCGGCGGATGGCGGAATAATGGCGACCTAAAATCCGACGTACAGAGTGTACTTAAATTATGGAGGGAGCACTTCTCCTCACTGTTAAATTGCTAGGGAGACGTCGAACCCGATACCCCAATCCCTGATGATGGAAAAGTCGTCGCACCACCTGACTATGATGAAGTCAGAGTAGCTATCTCCCGGCTTAAAGATAACAAAGCGTCTGGAAAAGATGGACTACCCGCTGAGGTGTTCAAACACGGAGGCGAAGAGCTGGTAAAAAGCATGCATCAGCTCTTATGCAGAATATGGTCAGACGAGTGGATGCCTCCGGATTGGAATTTGAGTCTGCTATGCCCAATCCACAAGAAAGGCGATCCCGCTAACCGCATCAACTACCATATTATGTTCTTTCTAGCGTATTGTGTGAAAGACTGAAGCCCATCGTAGCCACCTTATCAGTGTGGCTTTAGACCTGGTAAGTCAACCATTGACTAGATCTTCACGATCCGCCAAATCGAGAAGACCCACGATAAAAGAATCGACACACACCATCTCTTTGTTGATTTCAAAGCCGCTTTTGACAGTGCAAAAAGAAGTTGCCTGTATGCCGCCATGTGTGAATTTGACTTCCCTGCACAGCTTACCTATACGACTTTGCCGAATGACTTGGAGCAATACCAATAGCTCTGTCAGAATCGGGAAGGACCTCAAGTGAAACAATTTTCCGAAACCTTTCCATTTAATCGATCAATGATTGTTGACTTTGGGATGTCAAGGGCCGTTGCTGCTTTCCGAATACTCATCTTCTTTGTCCGAGACCTGTCTTCTCCTCTTTTCAGTAGATTCTTTCGATTTTTGTTGACTCATTCTACAATTAATTAAAAAAAATAAAAAAATAAAAATATCTGCTAATGTAACATAACAGCCGTCCGGATACTAGAAAAGTGGGATATTAAGTGATTTCTAGTAACCGGACACTTTGTCCGGATATTGGAACACACTCATATTTTCATTCCATTATCCGGACAGGTGCATTTAAACAAAAATATAAACATGATCACCAATTTTCGAGTTATTTTGCCAAATTTGATCAATTATTAGCAACATAAAAGTCATTTGCACCACTTTTGTCATAAAATTATTAATAAAAACTTACCTGACAAAATAAAGTGTCACTAGTAAAAAATTAGCAAAACCGTACGTCTTCACACTTCACTTCAAACGCGCAGACTAAAAGAGAAACAGCAAAGATGTTTCTGAGAAAAACGCTAAAAGTAAAATTGCAAAACCGTTATAAATGAATGGCTGCTTCCATTGTTGTTTTTGAATTTTCGATTAAGTCAACGATTTGCTTATTTCAAACGTTTAAAGTCAAAAGTGTCCGGTTATGGGGGGGTGTCCGGTTACTGGCATAACTACCCTATCACTCCATAGCTTGTGCTGTTCTTGTACTTAGCGTGAGAATACGTTGACGCTGCAGAATGTTTACATTCCATGGCATAAGTGCAGAATACATACATTTCGCAAATCAAAAAAATATTTATATGGAT
Source organism: Campiglossa producta (assembly GCA_964058755.1). Lineage (NCBI taxonomy): Eukaryota > Metazoa > Arthropoda > Insecta > Diptera > Tephritidae > Campiglossa > Campiglossa producta. The sequence goes on from CAXKVI010000001.1 coordinate 74,585,882, forward strand.
CGATAGCGGTATTTGCAAAAAGTTGAAACGTATAATTTTTTTTTGGTGCAAATCAAAAATTTAGGGGTAATTCCACTTAAAAGGGCAATTTTTAATTTTTTTTAAATCGAAATATCTTTCAAACTATTTATCGGATTCATCATCATTTATTGGCGCTTAACCGCCTAAGCGATTTTGGCCGTTTCGTATCAAAGCACGCCAGTCATTCCTTTTTAGCGATAACGGACGCCAATTGGAAACCCCAAGGGAGTTCAAGTCATCCTCCACCTGTTGTTTCCATCTCAGTCGAGGCCTCCCCCTTCCTCTGCTGCCGAATTCAGATGACGATAGGAAAACCTTCTGTGCTGGAGCTTCTTTGTCCATTCGCATAACATGGCCCAGCCAGCGGAGTCTTTGGGCTTTAATTCGCTGGACTATGGTCAGATCTGCGTAGAGCTCGTACAGCTCATCGTTAAATTTCCTTCTATACTCGCCGTTGGCATCACGGGAAGGACCATAAATCTTCCGGAGAACTTTTCTCTCAAATACTCCAAGTGCCATCTCATCTTCTCTTGACATTGTCCATGAATCTGAGCCATACATCAGGACAGGTATGATGAGAGACTTATAGAGCGTGATCTTTGTTCTTCGAGAGAGGACTTTACTTCTCAATTGCCTACTCAGTCCAAAGTAGCACTTGTTGGCAAGAGTGATTCTCCGCTGGATTTCTAGACTGATATTATTTTCGGTGTTGATACTGGTTCCCAAATAGACGAAGTCCCTCACAGTTTCAAATTTGTAACTATCAACAGTGACATGGCTGCCAAGGCGCAGGTGCGCCGATTCTTTCTTTGATGACAGCAAATACTTCGTCTTGTCCTCGTTCACGGCAAGACCCACTTTTTTCGCTTCCTTATCCAGTCCAGAGAAGGCAGCGCTTACGGCGCGGTTGTTAAGGCCAATGATATCAATATCATCGGCATACGCCAGCAATTGCACGCTCTTGTAAAAGATTGTACCATTGCGGTTTAGCTCTGCTGCTCGAATTATCTTCTCCAGCATCAGATTGAAGAAATCGCACGAAAGGGAGTCGCCCTGTCTGAAGCCTCGTTTGGTTTCAAATGGCTCAGAGAGGTCCTTCCCGATTCTGACGGAGCTGTTGGTATTGCTCAACGTCATTTGACAAAGCCGTATAAGCTTTGCAGGGAAGTCAAATTCAGACATGGCGGCATACAGGCAACTCCTTTTTACGCTGTCAAAAGCGGCTTTAAAATCGACAAAGAGATGGTGAGTGTCGATTCTCTTATCATGGGTCTTCTCCAGGATTTGGCGTATCGTGAAAATCTGGTCGATGGTAGACTTACCAGGTCTAAAGCCACACTGATAAGGTCCAATCAGTTTGTCTACGATGGGCCTCAGCCTTTCACACAACACGCTAGAAAGAACCTTATATGCGATATTAAGAAGACTAATTCCGCGGTAGATGGTGCGGTTAGCGGGATCGCCTTTCTTGTGGATTGGGCAAAGCACACTTAAATTCCAATCCGGAGGCATGCATTCGTCTGACCATATTCTGCATAAGAGCTGATGCATGCTTTTTACCAGCTCTTCGCCTCCGCGTTTGAACAGCTCGGCGGGTAGTCCGTCTTTTCCAGGCGCTTTGTTGTTTTTGAGCCGGGATATAGCTATCCTCACTTCATCATAGTCAGGTGGTGGGACGACTTTTCCATCGTCAGGGATTGAGGTATCGGGTTCGACGTCTCCCTCGCAATTTAGCAGTGAGGAGAAGTGCTCCCTCCATAATTTAAGTACACTTTGTACGTCGGTTACCAGGTCGCCATTATTGTCCTTACAGGAGCTTGCCCCGGTCTTAAAACCTTCCGTCATCCGCCGGATCTTTTCATAGAATTTTCGGGCATCATTCCTGCCAGCCAGCCTCTCAAGCTCCTCACACTCACGCCTTTCGGCTTCACTTTTCTTTTTTCTGAAAAGGTGTCTCTCTTCCTTCTTTGCCTCACGATATTGTTGCCATACACTGCGGGTTGCGCCCGTTCGCAACGTCTCCTTGTAGGCAGCGTCCTTTTTTTTCGAGGCAGTTTTGCATTCCTCATCGTACCAGTTGTTCTTGCGGGCTCGCTGGAACCCTATAGTGGCCTCAGCGGCGGTACGCAATGAGTGAGAGATATGCTTCCATTGCTCGGTTACATCGTTAGGTCGAGGATTGCCCTCTGCTAGCAGGTTTGAGAGTCGAGTTGTGAAATTATCAACTGTCTGTGTCATGCGCAGCTTCTCGACGTCAAACTTTCCTTCCGTTACTGTGCGCACTTTCTTCGTTGCACAGAGGCGTGTGCGTATCTTGGCTGCGACAAGATAATGGTCAGAGTCAATATTGGGACCACGCAGTGTACGCACGTCCAGAACGGTGGAGCTATGTCTGCCGTCAATCAAGACATGATCAATCTGGTTTCTGGTTCTTTGATCAGGGGACAGCCATGTGGCTTGGTGTATTCGCTTATGCTGGAACCTGGTACTACTGATGACCATATTGCGAGCAGCGGCGAAGTCAATCAACCTAGTGCCGTTGGGGGATGTTATATCGTGGAGACTGAATTTTCCAACTGTGGGACCAAAGACTCCTTCCTTGCCCACCTTGGCATTAAAGTCGCCGAGCACCATTTTGATATCATGCTGTGGGCAGCGATCATAAGTCTGTTCAAGTTTATCGTAGAAGGAGTCCTTCTCTGCGTCGTCCGTCTCCTCAGTCGGCGCATAGGCGCAGATAAATGTTATGTTGAAAAACCTCGCCTTGATGCGGATCGCAGCGAGACGCTCGTTCACAGGAGTGAACGCTAATACTTGGCGGCGAAGTGTCTTTCCCACCACGAATTCTACACCACGCGCTTTGCCGCGTGTCTGGCCACTGTAGTATACGTCACAAGGACCGATGGTCGTCTTTCCTTGCCCCGTCCATCGCATTTCCTGCAGGGCGGTGATGTCAGCCTTTGCGCCTACGAGGACATCAACCAGTCGGGCAGCGGTACCGTCCCTTGAAAGGGTCCGGACATTCCCGGTACATGCCCTAATATCCAAATCGTTATGCCTTATTCGTTTTGCCGGGTCGTCAACATTAAAGGGGGTTCTCATCCGAGGCTTTGTATATTTTTTCATTGGAATTAAGTTTTTTACGTGGCGGGTCCCAAACCCAGCGCACAACCCGTTTCGGGGGTTTGGAAAATATTTACACATTTATATAGCGAGCCGCTTGCTTCAAGACAGACGCCCTTATCGGATTAGAAAATGTTAAATACCAATATTTAGGTAATAAAAATACCTTTCATTTAATGTATAACACTCCCACCTTTATGTAAAATTTTTATATGAAAACTATGTTTTTTATAAAAAAAAACCAATGGAAATGAATAAAACTGTTTAAAAAACGAAAAAATGTCCCGTTAACGGTATCGTTAGATGGTAAAATATTGTAGATAATGCAATAAGCTTTCATTTTATACACATATTGCTATATGAAAATGGTGTATTTCCATTATAAAAAGGTAAAAAAAGTAATCGGCTCAGGGTTAATTTTTTTTTGGAGTAAAAAACAGGAACTAAAAGCTAAACCACTTTCTGCACATAAATACCATGAATCCCGCCCATAGAGGCAACCACCCGGAGTTGGCATGGCGTAGCCCAGGGTTATTTTTTATAAGCGCGGCCGAAGGCCGCCTACTCAAAAAGGTGTTCTGCACATAGTTAAATACCACGGATCCCGCCCATAGAGGCAACCACCCGGAGTTAGCATGGCGTAGCCCAGGATTATTTTTTATAAGCGCGGCCGAAGGCCGCCTACTCAGAAAGGTGTTCTGCACATAAATACCATGGATCCCGCCCATAGAGGCAACCACCCGGAGTTGGCATGGCGTAGCCCAGGGTTATTTTTTATAAGCGCGGCCGAAGGCCGCCTACTCAGAAAGGTATTCTGCACATAAATACCATGGATCCCGCTCATAGAGGCAACCACCCGGAGTAGGCATGGCGTAGCCCAGGGTTATTTTTTATAAGCGCGGTCGAAGGCCGCCTACTCAGAAAGGTGTTCTGCACATAAATACCATGGATCCCGCCCATAGAGGCAACCACCCGGAGTTGGCATGGCGTAGCCCAGGGTTATTTTTTTATAAGATGGCCATTCTAAAAGAAAATTAAGTATTTGATCGTTTTTGAACGAAATTTGCTTTTTTGTTCATTTTTAGTACATAGTGTGTCAAAGGGTTAATAAAGTATACATTGAATGAAAGGTATTTCGAAGAGAAAATTTAGGAACAAACAATTTTAAAAATCCATTTACCATTTTGCAAGATATTTTTATATGAAAAAAAAAATTTTTGACCTTTGACCTTGAATATCTTTTTAACCCTTCGAGTGCACCAAAAAAGAAAAGTACCGTTAAATTCAGCGTAAAACCCTCTTTCAAGCCCATTTTTTTTTTTTTTTTTTGGACAAATGTATGTATTCTGCACTTGTTCCTAATTTTGTTTATATTTTGGACACTTAAGTTTCGGTTTTTTATTTATGACTTACACATTTTGTAAGAAAAGAAAAAACATTTTCTTATGATCGTAAAAATTATTGTGTAATTTATGAGTTAACATGAGCTTAAGTCTATTTTTATGTATTCAGATTTTCTTATTTTCATTATTTAAATCTAGGTTTTCTACGTTATAGGTATTTAAAGTATAGTTATTTTTATTATCAATATTTACTACTCTATAGGGGGTTAAAGTATAGTTATATTTATTATCGATATTTACTACTCTATAGAGCCTTTTGTATCCACTATCTAACTTATGACCTGATTCATTTTTAACTAGCACTAAATCTCCTATATTTATTTCCTTATATTGAATATTTTTATCGTAATTAAGTTTTTGTCTTTCTTTTGCTTCTTTAACTAGTTTATTAGCTCTTAGTTGTGCTATTTGCAACCTGTATTTAATTTCTTTGTCGTAAGCCTCATAATTGTATAATGTGCTTACGGTATTTTCTTGCAAAAATTCGTAAATTTGGGGTTCTAAACCAAAAACTATTTCGAATGGGCAGTAACCATGAATTGTAGATGGGGTTGTATTGTAACAATACGCGAAATATTTAAGATATTCATCCCAGTCATCCCTGTCGATAGATATGTAAGAACGCACGTATTCATTGAAAGTCCTATGACTACGTTCAACAGTGCCTAGTGTTTGATGGTGGTATGGTGTAGATGTTTTGTGTTCAATATTGAGAAGTTTACATAGTTCCTCAAATACGCTATTTTTATATTCGGATCCCATATTCCTTTTTATGGTTTTCATACTTCCATAAACCAAAATGAAATTTTTGAAAATAGCTTTGGCTACTGGTTTTGAGTGTTTGCTCTGTATGGGAATTGCAATCAGATATTTAGTCAAATCACATATTAGAGTAACAGCATATTCATTACCATTCGACGTTCTGGGTAGTGGTCCAATGGTATCTATTTGTATTATTTCGAATGCTTTTGCTGGTGTTTCAGTCAAAATCATTGGTTCTTTCAAGTTTTTATTTACTTTATTTTTACTACATTTTATGCATTTTTTTATATGATTTCTTATATCATTTTTCATACTTTTCCAATAATATTTCTGTTTTATTTTATTCAGTGTTCTATTGATTCCTGGGTGGCCACCATTAACAGGGTCATCGTGATACTTTTTCAATATATTTTTAATTGTTTCTTTGTTAGTCACATGCATAACCTCCGGAGTTAATGCCATTGTTAAATTTTTGAGAACTTTGGTACCAATTTCCTTAAATGTGCTTACTCGAGTATATTTATCTTTAAATAATTTGTCTCCTAAGGACAACTGTATTTTACTTATTTTCAAATTGTCGGCTTCTTTCATTAGCCTGGCAAAGAATTGACCTAAATCATTTTTCGCCTCAACAATTGAATTATTAATATTTGAATTGCCGGCTTCTTTTAGAAAAATGGCAAAGGATTGACCTGAGTCAACCTTCGCCTCAACAATCACATTATCAATATTTATTTCGCTACAAATTTTCTTTCCTTTTCTGAAATATAATTTCGGAGGATCGAAAACGAGCTGGGCTAGCCTTTTAACTTCACATTTATTTAGCGCTTCATATATTTTTGGGTTCTCATTGTGACATTTTTCTTTATTAATATTTTTGTTATTGGATTTTTTATTGGTTTCCGATCGAGTCGTAACCTTCATTATTTGGCATGCTTTTATTGATAAGTCTTTTAAATCATTTATATTTATGCGTGATAGTGCATCCTCAACATAATTTTCTTTTACAGCTATGTACTCCACCTCAAAGTCATATTCCTCCAACTCCAGCCGAACTCTAGTTAATTTAGATGAAGGGTTTTTCATCGAGAATAAATATGTTAGGGGGCGATGGTATGCTTTAACTAAAAATTTTCTGCCATGAACGTATGGTCTGAAATAAGTAATTGGATTGCCGCCAATTCTTTTTCAATTGTTGCTTTGTTGCTTTCACCTTTCGTGAATGCTCTTGACGTATAGGCAATTGGTAATTGTTTGCCTTCATATTCTTGACTAAGAACTGCGCCGCAGTCGAATCCACTAGCATCTGTTGTTATACAAAATTCCTTATTGAAATCTGGATATTGCAAAATATTGGGATTAATTAATGCTTCCTTCAAATAGACAAAAGCTTTTTTGCATTCTTCTGTCCAATCGAAGGAGACATTCTTTTTACATAATCCTGTTAAAATTCTAGAATGTTCTGCAAAATTTGGAACGAATCTTCGGTAATAATTATAAAAAGCTACAAATCTTTTAACTTCATCTGCATTTTTATGGGGTTGGATAATTTAGAACAACTTCAAATTTACTAGGATCAGGCAAAATGCCTTTATTTGTGCAATTATGGCCAAGATAAGTGATTTCTTGGTTAAAAAATAAACATTTATCTGGATGTAATTTTAAATTGTATTTTCTGCAAGTTGAAAATATATCTCTCAAATTTGTTATTATGTGTTTTTCGGAGCAACCTAATACCACCAAATCATCCATAAATAGAAATGCTTGTGATGGTTTGAGACCTGCAAATGCCTGAGTCATCATTCTTTGAAATGAGTTGGGGGCTACTTTTAAGCCATATGGTAATCTTTTGAAGCGATATGTGCCATCGTCTGCCGTAAACGATGTTATGTCCCTAGAGTCTTTATGTAACTCAATTTGGTGAAAGCCGGACATCAAGTCCAAGCATGAAAAATATTTAGCTCTACCCAATTGATCCAGTATATCATCAATTCGTGGCAATGGGAATTTATCTGCGGTTAATTTTTTATTTACTTGTCGGTAATCGACTACTAATCTCCATCTTTTATCATTTTTTCCCGGTAGAGATTTTTTGGGTACAACAAAATTGGGCTATTATATTCTGACATAGACGGCTCTATTATGTCATCTTGTCAACTTGTTTACTAATTTCGCTTATATGGGCTTGTGGGATTCGGTAATTTTTTACATAAACGGGATTATCATCTTTCATACGTAATTTTTGCTTGTAAAAATTATTAGTGGTAATGGGTTCTGATTCTAGTGAAAATATGTCTATAAATTCTGCGCAAAGTGCATTAAGCTGTTGGGAAACGAATTTTGAAGTTTTTTTTATTTAATCTTTATTATTTTCTGCTATTTCATGTTTATTATTTACTACTGTGTAATCATCAAAATTTTCTGTGTTAATTTTGAAATTTTGAATGGTTGCATTTTTATCTGTTGTATTTATGACTCTAATAAAGGTTTGCTTTGAATAATTTTTGATGAGGGATTAATAATTCAGAACTGCTATTTTCAATATGGATTTGTCGGATTACTTCCGATCTTGCAGGAATTCAATCAATGTTATCGTTACTGTAAGCGGACGTGTTTTTGTAGCCCTGCATTTTTTCACGCTTTTAAACGTAATTACTGGCCTGGTAAATTAAGTGATTACTCGTTTATAGTGGACTCTAAGTTCGAGAAGCACCACGTTCTATCCAACTTAAACTTTAATCGATCTATTTCGAGTTTTACCATTTTCCCTAATTTGTTGCTAAAATTAAATAAACAAAATTATGTCTGGAAATAGAACGAGTGCGCGCAATGCTTCCTCCCCGCGCCGTACTCCCGTTCAAAACTTGCAATTAAGTGATACAGGCAGCCCATCTACGGAGAGTTTATTAAAGAGACTGGAAACCAAATTGGAAACTTCCCTTACAAGCATCTTAACTAAAATCGAAGAGAGCGAACAGCGAGTGATGCAGAGAATTGATGATTTCTCTTCTGAGCTTACTAATATGAAGCAAACAATACAATCTATTGAGGACAGAGTTAGTAAGCTTAAAGCCCTATATACACTTATTTTTGAGCGCGAACGTGGGTGAGCGTGAACAATTTTCTTTTGTGTAATATGTTGATATTACTCCACTTTTCCAAAAAAAAATCATCCCTAAGTGGATAAACAACTAAAATATCTTTGATATTACTGCATTTAAACTTAAGTGAAAGTGTTAAATATGCTTTGAAATGCTTATTTTACTATCTCACAGTGAATTGTGTGCGAACGCAAAGGGACACAAACCCTTCGCAAGTGAGTGTTGAAATTTGGCAATTACCACGCCAAACTGTAATTTTTTTTTACATATTTTGGAGAGTTGAAGTCATTTGACAGATGTGCGTGAACGCACAAAAGAATTGATTTGGAATTCTTTTCCTTTGCGTACGCACTCATTCACGCTCACGTTCACACGGAACTGTATGAGGGTCTTAAGGTGTGAAACGAATGTGAGGAACAAAAGAGAGAGATCAACAACCTTCGCGCGCATTTGGATGGAGTGGAAAATGCTATGGTGCCAACGGACATAATTATATATAACTAGTATATCCCGTGGTCGAAATTCGATCAATTTAAAATAGTTGAACTTATTCAAACATCTGATCAACTTTTTGTCAATAGCTGCCTTTAGGACCCGTGGCCGAACCTCGACCAACTTAAATGTATACATTAAAAACTCATCTATAGGCAAAATGAGGCCATCAAAGAATTTAAAAAATATATTTAAAAATATTAAATTACAGCAGCCCTTTCCAAAATTATTTATGGCAAATGCCATGCAAATATTCGGTTTTCGAGATTTTATGTTGCACTTGAATAATCGGATGATGAGATTGTGCTTAACAAATAGCCATTAATTTATGCGATCGTTTTAAGCAGGTGAAGAACAAAAAAATATTAGGTTGAAAATTAAGTAAATTATAATAGTTAAGATTAAAGGTTTTTTAATATAAAAAAAACATAATTTAAGAAAAAAAAGGAATATTCCGCAACCGGGTCTTGCAACTGTGCACACCGTATTCTATACGCTCACCGCCGCGCCATTACCTTATGCACAAAGCAGTTTAAAAATTAACAATATACCAACAACAAAGTTAGACTATTAATATAATAGATAATGGACCGAAGTACTCAATAAGCGAGGGAATGAAAATAATTTCTCTCTCATAATAGGACGTGTTTAATGAGGGAGAGAATGAAGATAAAGAGTGGTTTCCTTTGAAGTTCAGCCAACTTCGAAATATGAGTTTGACGCTATTGACGCTATTGACGCCATTGCTGGTATTTTACACACATATACAAATTTCTCAAAATAAGCTTGGTACTCCAACAACAGGAACCATATTGAATTATTATTTTATTTTTTTGAAACATTTTTTTTGTTTGGTGGTACGCAAGCCAACTTTGATTGCGACATATTTTTTTCAAATTAAAAGTTTGACCATGGTTGCCCTATTTCACATTTTAATAATGGTGTTATGAAAACATAAAACTTTGTAGAATTTCATTTTAAACAAATCTATTACATCGGAATTTTTCCTTGAATAAATTTTTTTAATATGGAATTCTACAATTAAGTGAAGCTTTATTGGGCTTTTGAATCTCTAATTAGATATATACATACATATTAGAGTTTTATGGAAAAATATAATTTTGATTACGTTATCCCAAAAAATTGTATAGTTAAATTACATTTTATTATAAATATATGTAATTGAAAACTTAAGATTTTCAGGATTTTATGGCACAACAATATAACATTTTTAGTTTTTCATTTGTTTATTAGTACTTTGGAATATATGGCGACCATAGTTATTTCATTTTTTATTATAGAATTCTACGAAAAAGATGTTTGATTTTTATTTTTTTAAAAAAGCAAAATTTCATATTATATAAAATTGACGGCAATGGGTGTATCTATTTCAATCTCATTTTTTTTTTTTTTTTTTTGCCTTGATGAATTTCAATACAGAAAGTTAAAACATTGATTGCTTCTTTCCTAAAAATTTTATTTTTAAACTAAACTTACTAAAGCGTGCGAGATATGAGAAAAACAAATTGTCACTTTTTTTTTAATCCTTTAGTACATAACAACACATATTGGGGCAACTCTCATGCGGAAACAAATTGGCTATTCGCTCCGACGCCATCTATTTGGAGTGTAACATTTCAATATACATATATGAGTTCAACGCCGAATCTACTGTTTGAACTCAATGAGCGAGAGAATTGGAGAGTTTACGCATGTATGTATATGTGGATGCAAATAGATATGAGTATGAAATTGGTTTGACGTTTATTTTGAAGGGGTGGAAATTTGGAAATATGAGTTCGTGTAATATTAAAGAATATTAATGAGCGAGAGAACGAAAATAGTTACACATTCATTTTAGAGAAGTATGGGTTGTATTTTTTTTTTAAAATGTATTATACATGGCGTGGTTTTAAACCTTTTTAGTGGGGGTAAATTACAAATTCTGGTTAGGTCAAAAAAAGTTTGAGGGTTTTCTAGCTTTTTTCTTTAACCATAACTTAGCAATATTTAAAAGACACTTTATATGGATTTTTCTTTTGATTTAAAGAAAAAAAAATGTATATTGATTTTTGAAAAAATTCTATTCTATTTGGTCTAGACTTGTTTGGGGCTCGGGTTGCAAATCTGCCCTTTTAAAAGTTAATACATATATACATATGAAAAGCAATTATTTGTTGTCTTCAGTAACATTTAAGATTTCCGCTTATCACTTGGTTTAGTTAAAAATTTAAGTATCCATAAAATATGTTTTCGATTTTTATACTTTGAATAAGGAATTTATCAGCAACTCTATCTCAATCGATAGAAATCGTGAAATTTATCGAAATAATCTACAGAAATTGAATAAACAGACCACTATGTTTGAAAAAAATTCGCAAATTGCAGCTTACATCTTCAAAAATTAGAGCAGTCAGACTTATATTAATGGTAATTTTTTGAAATATTTACCAAAAAAAAAAAAGAAATTGTATAAGCGGTTATAGCATTTCTATAATGGGTGGTATGTATGTATATTTATGATCTAAAATTATTATTTCACATGGCTTTCCGTAAACTAAAAATATTCGCACCAAATTTTTTTTCTCGAAAATAGAGATCACAAACATAAAAATATTGTTTATAAAAATTTTAAAAAGTCAAGATTAGAAATATAAAAATATATACAAAATATAAACAACTTTCAATGACAAAAAAGAAAAAAATTTTGGCCGATAGCTGTAACTGTACTTGAACTATCAACCGCTCGACCACTACCCCCTGACGCTTCCCACTGGGCTATCGCTTTATTTACAAATTGATTGTCAGATAACCAATTCAAGTTGCATGAGAAATTTTCATTCGCTTATTACAGATAAATGAAGCAGTATTGGTTATATATTAGATAATTGTGCACTGCTTTAGAGGTATGCCAACAAATCCATATGCATTTCATAAATATTTATGCATATTTAGTATGGGTTTAAGCTTGGCAATTATTTATATGTAAAATTTGTTAGCCTATTAATATAATAGATATAGATATATGTATAAATTAGTGGATCTACTAGTCACTTCTGTATTTTTGATTTAGTTCGGGTAGTTGCAGATGAGGTGCTCCACCGTTTCCTCCTCCTTATTTTCTTTGCAGCTCCTACAGCATCGTGGGTAGCGCACACCTAGCCTTTCTGCGTGCCTACAAATAAGGCATTGCCCGGTTAGTACCCTTATTAATATGGAGATTTCTCTCCTCCTTAGGGCATAGATCTGTCTAGATTTTTTATGATCACATTTAGGCCAGGTTTGTTTGGATATCCGGCACCTAGGAGATTGCAGCCACCTTTCGTTGGCTGGGCGGAGTGTGTACTCTTTGAGCATTAGCTTGCATGTGGCAAACAGCATACCTAAGCGCTCTTTATCCCGAAGAACCTGCTTGGTCGTGCCCTGCCTCGCAAGTTCGTCTTCCCAACAACTTCCCTCAATGTCTCTATGTCCCGGGACTCATGTGAGGTTCACCCGGTTCTGTTGGGTCAACTCTTGTAGAGATCGACGACAGCTGCAGGTCACTTCAGAGTTAAACGAGTACGAGCTAAGGTATTTGATGACTGTCGCTGAGAATAACAATATTATATTTATATTAATATAATATTTATTATTAATATAATAAAAATATCCTGTCCGATAGTGTATTGGCCTATCCAAGCCGCGGCGTCCATGATTGCTTAGACTTTAGCCTTGAAGACACTGCAGTGATCAGGTAGTCTGAAGGAGAGCTCAAGGTTCAGATCCTTTGAATCGCCATCAAATAATTTTCAAAATTTTATTTTGTATTTCAATCTATGAAGTAAGCAGCTTTCCATATATTTTTTGGACTTAGCAGATTTTATTTAGCCATTCAACATATTCTTTTCTTTCAATACCAGGTGCAGAAATTACTATCTTTTCCAAAAGTATGAAAAAGTCGGTTTACCCAGGTGGAAATAGGACATTATCTTTTACCGCTTTTGGACGATATGAATTAAAAACAAGTAAGGAAAGCTGTCTTCGGCTGTGCCGAAGGCTAAATACCTTTCATGAATAAGCGTCACGATTTTCACTGTTTGATCCCAGTACGTTATATTGGTCCAATCTCATTGATTTTTAACACCGACATTCCACATTCTAAAATAGCAATAGTTACGAAATTTAACGTTCCTACCTATATAATTACAGGAGTTATCTACCACAATCCGTTTATCGGAACAATCGATTGTATGGGGGCCATGTGAAATATTCATCCCATTTCGATGATTTTCAATATCGATATTTCACATATAAAAAGAGCGATACTTCTAAAATTTCACCTTCCTTCGTATTAAATGGTCTGATTTTATAAAACGAACGCGAAGAGTCACGTTCACCCAAGTGAAACCCAATTCGTAGTTTATAAATTACTTCGTGACTGTCAGTTACTGTGGGTGAATATGAGCACGTTTCTTACGTTTTTTGGTAACATATAAGAACGCGAACTTACGCGAACCGTCATTTTAGCTGTCAAACTAAACACTTGCTTTTGCGCCGCGTTTGCTGGAATTACTTTATTTATTTCTTATATTTTTTTGGCAATTTAAAAAAAATTAACAAAACAAAAAGAAAATAATTGGAGGCATGGGTAATTTGATGATAATAAAGCGTATATTTGTGAAAAACACCAAAATTGCGACAGAATTGAATTTTTTTTCCGAAAAATTTCCTGAGACAAAGTTGTACATCAGAAAATTCTCTACAAAAGTTATCGTTTTAACACACTCTAGGTGTTCGGGGAAAATCTTGAAAGGTCTATACATGGCATGTATGGTATGCGCATAAAATATGTAGAGCTAATTTCACAATCGCGTTATTTCATTACTGGAGACTCATAGGGAAATTCAAGGTCTACAACTTTGTTTTAGGTAATTTTTAGAAAAAACTTACCGTTTTCGAGAAAAATCCAAAAAACTTAAATTTGGACTTTTGACCCGAACAACTTGGATCGATTGGTCCAAAGCGGAGATTTCATTTAACTGCAGGCCTACACCATCTATCATATAACACCCTTATATTACATACAACAATTTGCAAATTGGTTTGCAAATATATACATATTTCACATAAAAATAATTATGTCTTCTGACATGCTTCAACGCGCTTTGGCACTCGGTAGCTGCTGAGATGCTGAAGTTTTCCAATTTCATCGAAAACGATGCGAATAAACAGTCACAAATGCAAACAAAACACTCAAACACAAACAAACCATCACTATAATACTATTTTCACAAAATTTTATAATTTCTTGCTTTATTATCATTATTCAACAATAAAAATAAGGCAAGAGCACTAAAACATTTTATTTTATTTTGTGACTTGTTTACATTTTTGTTTGTGTTCGCTTCGGAATTGCCAACTACCTCGAACGCAGCCCTGTCAAACGCAGTGACTGCGCCGTGATAGCGTAACTGGATGAACGCGAAAACTTACGTGCTTATAAATTACGAACTTGAGGGTGATGGTGAACGTGAGTGATCGCGTCGCGTCTAGTCACCGTGATTTATAAAATCAGGACATAATTACAGGAGTTATAGCCCAAAATCCGTTTAAAATAATCGAATAATCGATTGTATGGGAGCTATGTGAAATATTTATCCCATCTCAATGATTTTCAACATCGATATTTCGCATACAAAAAGAGCCATACTTACAAAATTTCACGTTCCTAGCTCTTTAATTACAGGAGTTATAGCCCAAAATCCGTTTATCGGAACAATCGATTTTAAGGGAGCTATATGTAGTATCGATCCGATCTTGCTGGTTCCGACTAATGATTCCTATATTGGATAATGGTGGCCGCATATAAAATTTCAGCCAAATATCTCAAAAACTGAGGGACTAGCTTGCGTTCAAACAGACAGACAGACGGACATGGCTAAATCAACTCATCTCGTCATCCTGATCATTTCGGTATACTTATTGATGGGTCTATCTCTTCTTCTTCTCATACTTACAAATATCGGACCTAAGTCATGAAAGGTATAAAAAAAATTGATTCAGCCGATTCTAGCCGATTTTTTTCGTCAATCTAGATAGATATATAATTGAAGATAGCACTGCGACCGAAGGTCTATTGTGCCCTCATCTTATGATGTTTTCGAAAATACGTCATGATGCGCAAGCCGCGACCGATCGCGGCACGCGCATCATGACTAATTTCCGAAAAATCCTCTATATTACAACACCTCATCCAAGCCGACATCCTTCAGGAAGCCGACTATCTCACGTGGCTTTAGGGGTTGTGCTCTGGCCATGCTGATCCCAGGAATTTTGCCCTTTTTCTTGCAATAGCGTCGCATGCTAAAAGGATGTTCTGTGCAGTCTCTGCTGTTGTATGACAGTAACGGCATGTGTCATCTGCCCGTATGCCCACTTTGTGCATCTGGCTGTTGAGTCTGCAATGACCTGTAAGAATACCGGTTAACATTTTTAAGTTATTTCTAGGAAGGCCTATCATTTCCCCATAGCGGGAGGTACTAAACCCCCTAGGAGTGGTTTTGATTGCCGTAGACCTGGCACATTACGCCAATACTCCTCCCTTTTTTCTTTCTCCTCTTTCCTCAGGTACTCCCTGATTGTCTGAGGACCTACTGGCAGTATCGGTTCGGACCCAGTTGGCCTTGCACTTGCTGCATTTCTTGCTAGACTATCCGCCCGTTCATTTTCTTCGACACCTGTGTGGCCTGGAACCCATGCTAGCAGCACGCTGTTATGGGTTCCCAGGTGGTTTCGCATTTCTACGCACTCGCGGATGAGTGAAGATTTTATCTCACATGATAATATCGCTTTGAGTACGGTTGCAGGTTTAATTCGGCGCATTGGTACATAGCGTATGTTTCGTGAATCTAGCCGATTCTCCAAAAAAGTTGTGGCAACACTTTTAGTTGTAGCAAGAATGAAGCTGCGTGCACGTGGCTCCATAACTGTAAATTCAACACTCTCAAGTTATAACATTTTTCTTTTTTCCTTTACATTCTTTAATGAATTTCAGTGATGATTTTAAGTGCGGGCTTCTTAATAACTTTTCAGAAAATGTGGACAAACAAGGAAAAACTCTAGAAAAATAAGTCTTTTGTTTTTCCGCGAGTTTTTTTTTTGCGTTTGTTTTGCCACTGCTTTTGACAGAAGGTTTCTGTCCAAAACGGTAATTTCGTATTCTCTTTTGTGCTGCGGTTACCATAAATTGAGGACTGAACCAACAAAACGCCTTATTTCCATTTTTCACTTTTTTAGTGTTTTGATGCAATCTGGTGGTTCAGACAACATTACACATGATGTCTCAATAGAAACTACTAAAACGTCATATTTCCTATAAAAAAGATCCGTCAAAATCAAAATTTGGTACAAATCGGAAATATTTCCTTCTCATTTGTTTGAGCGTTGGAATTTTTGAACCAAAACAACTGGGCGAGGCTTATATCGTGCCGTAGATGTTGATAGGCCGAAAAAAAATTGAAAGGTCAATCTTTTATTTTCCAACACAAGTTTATTTTGTTGATTTTTACCACGCTTTTATTAGGTTCACTTGTATGTTTGTTTGTTTGCTTGCTTGCTTGTATGTAAGTAACTCTCGTTCGGTTTAAGCCCCAGTGGCCCAAAAACCGTAAAATGTCCCTAAAATATGGGTATCAAACGAAAGGGGAACGCCCCAGGATTCATTTGGATTTCGATATATTTCGATAAATTTATCGATAACTGAGTTATCGGTCAAAATATGATTGCCCAAAAACCTGAAAAATTCCCTACAATATTGGTATCAAACGAAAGGGGAGGGCCCCAGGTTTCATTTGGACATCGACATATTTCGATAAATTTATCGATAACTGAGTTATCGGTCAAAATATGATTGCCCAAAAACCTAAAAAATTCACTACTATATGGGTATCAAACGAAAGGTGAAGGCCCCAGGTCTCTTTTGGACATCGACATATTTCGATAAATTTATCGATAACTGAGTTATCGGTCAAAATATGATTGCCCAAAAACCTGAAAAATTCCCTACAATATTGGTATCAAACGAAAGGGGAGGGCCCCAGGTTTCATTTGGACATCGACATATTTCGATAAATTTATCGATAACTGAGTTATCGGTCAAAATATGAAGGCCCAAAAACCTAAAAAAATACCTACAATATGGGTATAAAACGAAAGGTGAAGGCCCCAGGTTTCACTTGGACATCGACATATCAAAATATGAAGGCCCAAAAGCCTAAAAAATTCCCTACAATATGGGTATCAAACGAAAGGTGAAGGCCCCAGGTTTCATTTGGACATCGACGTATTTCGATAAATTTATCGATAACTGAGTTATCGGTCAAAATATGATTGCCCAAAAACCTAAAAAAATCCCTACAATATGCGTATCAAACGAAAGGTTAAGTCCCCATGTTTCACTTGGCCATCGACATATTTCGATAAATTTATCGATAACTGAGTTATCGGTCAAAATGTGGGCCCAGGTTTCATTTGGACTTCGATATATTTCGATAAATTTATCGATAACTGAGTTATCGGTCAAAATATGATTGCCCAAAAACCTGAAAAATTCCCTACAATATGGGTATCAAACGAAAGGGAAGGGCCCCAGGTTTCATTTGGAAATCGACATATTTCGATAAATTTATCGATAACTGAGTTATCGGTCAAAATATGAAGGCCCAAAAACCTAAAAAAATCCCTACAATATAGGTATCAAACGAAAGGTGAAGGCCCCAGGTTTCACTTGGACATCGACATATTTCGATAAATTTATCGATAACTGAGTTATCGGTCAAAATGTGGTTGCCCGAAAACCTTAAAATTTCCCTACAATATGGGCATCAAACGAAAGGGGAAGGCCCCAGGTTTCATTTGGAATTCGATATATTTCGATAAATTGATCGATAACTGAGTTATCGGTAAAAATATAAATGCCCAAAAACCTAAAAAGTTCCCTACAATATGGGTATCAAACGAAAGGTGAAGGCCCCAGGTCTCATTTGGTTTTCGATAAATGTATCGATAACTGAGTTATCGGTCGAAATGTGATTGCCTAAAAACCTTAAAAATTCCCCACAATATGGGTATCAAACGAAAGGTGAGGGTCCCAGGTTTCACTTGGACATCGACATATTTCGATAAATTTATCGATTACTGAATTATCGGTCAAAATATAATTGCCCAAAAACCGTAAAATGTCCCTAAAATATGGGTATCAAACGAAAGGGGAACGCCCCAGGATTCATTTGGATTTCGATATATTTCGATAAATTTATCGATAACTGAGTTATCGGTCAAAATATGATTGCCCAAAACCCTAAAAAAATCCCTACAATATGGGTATCAAACGAAAGGTGAAGTCCCCAGGTTTCATTTGGACATCGACATATTTCGATAAATTTATCGATAACTGAGTTATCGGTCAAAATGTGGTTGCCCTAAAACCTTAAAATTTCCCTACAATATGGGTATCAAACGAAAGGGGAAGGCCCCAGGTTTCATTTGGACTTCGATATATTTCGATAGATTTATCGATAACTGAGTTATCTGTCAAAATATGATTGCCCAAAAACGTACAAAATTCCCTACAATATAGGTATCAAACGAAAGGTGAAGGCCGCAGGTTTCATTTGGACATCGACATATTTCGATAAATTTATCGATAACTGAGTTATCGGTCAAAATATGATTGCCCAAAAACCTAAAAAATTCACTACTTTATGGGTATCAAACGAAAGGTGAAGGCCCCAGGTCTCTTTTGGACATCGAAATATTTCGATAAATTTATCGATAACTGAGTTATCGGTCAAAATATGATTGCCCAAAAACCTGAAAAATTCCCTACAATATGGTTATCAAACGAAAGGGGAGGGCCCCAGGTTTCATTTGGACATCGACATATTTCGATAAATTTATCGATAACTGAGTTATCGGTCAAAATATGAAGGCCCAAAAACCTAAAAAAATCCCTACAATATGGGTATCAAACGAAAGGTGAAGGCCCCAGGTTTCACTTGGACATCGACATATCAAAATATGAAGGCCCAAAAGCCTAAAAAATTCCCTACAATATGGGTATCAAACGAAAGGTGAAGGCCCCAGTTTTCATTTGGACATCGACGTATTTCGATAAATTTATCGATAACTGAGTTATCGGTCAAAATATGATTGCCCAAAAACCTAAAAAAAGCCCTACAATATGGGTATCAAACGAAAGGTGAAGTCCCCATGTTTCACTTGGACATCGACATATTTCGATAAATTTATCGATAACTGAGTTATCGGTCAAAATGTGGGCCCCAGGTTTCATTTGGACTTCGATATATTTCGATAAATTTATCGATAACTGAGTTATCGGTCAAAATATGATTGCCCAAAAACCTAAACAAATCCCTTCAATATGGGTATCAAACGAAAGGTGAAGGCCCCAGGTTTCATTTGGACATCGACACATTTCGATAAATTTATCGATAACTGAGTTATCGGTCAAAATATGATTGCCCAAAAACCTGAAAAATTCCCTACAATATGTGTATCAAACGAAAGGGGAGGGCCCCAGGTTTCATTTGGAAATCGACATATTTCGATAAATTTATCGATAACTGAGTTATCGGTCAAAATATGAAGGCCCAAAAACCTAAAAAAATCCCTACAATATGGGTATCAAACGAAAGGTGAAGGCCCCAGGTTTCACTTGGACATCGACATATTTCGATAAATTTATCGATAACTGAGTTATCGGTCAAAATGTGGTTGCCCGAAAACCTTAAAATTTCCCTACAATATGGGTATCAAACGAAAGGGGAAGGCCCCAGGTTTCATTTGGAATTCGATATATTTCGATAAATTGATCGATAACTGAGTTATCGGTCAAAATATAAATGCCCAAAAACCTAAAAAGTTCCCTACAATATGGGTATCAAACGAAAGGTAAAGGCCCCAGGTCTCATTTGGACTTCGATATATTTCGATAAATTTATCGATAACAGAGTTATTGTCAAAATCTGAGGCCAAATGCATTAAAATTCCCTAACAATATGGGTATCAAACGAAAGGTGAAGGCCCCAGGTTTCATTTGGACTTCGATATATTTCGATAAATTTATCGATAACTGAGTTATTGTCAAAATCTGAGGCCAAATGCCTTAAAATTCCCTAACAATATGGGTATCAAACGAAAGTGGAAGTCCAGAGGTTTCGTTTGGACTGCTGTATTTTTCGATATATTTATCGATAATTTCCTAGGACTTTTGACTAAAAAGTAAAAAATAAATATAGTTTAAAAAAACTAAAACTCACGCTTTTAGAGAGTATTGAACTAAAAATTTGAAAATAATTTTAAAAACCCTACACAGTAGTATTGTGGAAAAAGCGTGGTCCGCTTTGTCCCATAATTTTCGTATATCGAGCGCTCGACGCTTTTCCCACATAATGCTAGTTTCTTTACTGCGCTTTCATTAGCTTTACTTGTACATACATTCATATGTATTTTTGCTTGTTTGTATGTAACTCTACTTCAGTCAACCCGATAGTGGCATATGACTGTCACAAAAACCTTGAAATGTGCCTTCAATGTGGGTGTCAAACGATAGGAGGTTGCATTTGGACTTCGATATATTTATCGATAACTAAGTTATCGGTCATAATGCCTACTACCTATATCAAACGAAATGGAAGGTGCACAGGTTTCTATTATTTAAGGAATATTTCGATATATTTATCGATAACTGACTTATCGGTCAAAATGAGGTTGTCCAATAATATTGAAAATTGCCAACAATATGGGTATCAAACGAAAGTGGAGGCCCAGAGGTTTCGTTTGCACTGCTGTATACTTCGATATACATATATATCGATTACTTCATAACACACTTAACTAAAAAGTAAAAATAAATATAGTTTAAAAAGCGAAAACACGCGCTTTTAAAGAATATTGCACTAAAATGGTAAAAATAATTTAAAAGCGTGAGTTTTAGTTTTTTTAAACTATTTATTTTTGTTTTTTTTTTTTCGGTCTATAAACATCTACGGCACGATATAATCCTCGCCCAGTTATTTTAACCTAAAAAACCCCAAAAGGGCATATTTCCAAATTATAAAGTTAAAAAACTACAACTGCACAAACAAAAAATTCCAAAAAATGATGACCCCAGATGGCCGTAGCAGTTTTATTTTAGTAACGTCAAATTAAAACTTTAAATTGTGGCTATTTGAATCTGTTAAAGTTTTTTTCGGTTTCTGAAAAAATTTTGAAAGTGGAAAAAAGGCGTTTTATCTGTTCAGTCCTCAATTATTCTATCATGGAACGGATGGTATTTGTTTCCTTTAAGCCCAGTTTACATTGTTCAATTTTGGACTCAATTTTCGTCGTTTGCCGTTGATTCCAAATTGAGTTTACTACTAATTTACTTTAATCAATTTTTTTGAAAACTATTTGACGGTTGTTTACGTCATTCAGAAAAAGACAGGAGTCCCAAGTACTCGTGATGTTTGACGTGTAAACATGTGAATCCGTACATAGGTTAGGTTAGGTGGTAGCAGGCCCAACTGGGAGGGCTCCTCACTTGGACACTTGTATGGTCCGTTGTGATACCACATTCTAAACGGTGACACTAAGGGCCGCTTGCATAAAAGCCGATAACGACTAACCGGAGTTTAATTGACGTATTTTGTATGGTTAGCTATCGAGTTAATCACCGATTAGTCGGGTTCGGCTTTTATGCAAGCGGCCCTAAAAGTATGGGCAAACCTAGCGACACGACGCGACGCTACCAAATAGTTGCCTATTTTGTCAACTTTGTTGTGTCGCGTCGTGTCGCGTGGTGCTGCCGTCGCTAGGTGTACTATGCTCCATAAGAACACATGCAAAAAGATTTGGTCGCGTCGTGTCGTGTCGCTAGGTGTACCTTTAGCTCAACTCGCAATTACTTAACAAAACGCTGCGTATCGACAATATAACTCCGGATAAGGCACACATCGGTCTTCGACACGTCCTCCGGAGACCTAAGAAGTCCGACCCAAGAAATCTGCGTCTAGTTCCAGCAAAAGCTAGACATGTGAGCATGGAGTGATCTGGTGATTCTACCTCGGCATCCTCCATGCAGCTCACGCAGTTCGGACCTTCAGTAATGTTTAAGCGCACCGCATTGATTCCCATCGGACAGTGCCCCGTCAACACCCCTGGAAAGGTGTACTTTGGAGAACCTGAGTAATTCCGCTGATCGCCTGGAGTCAACCACTGGCCAGAAGGACTTCGACACCTTACAAGAGGTGGTATCAGCTTAACTGATCCGAAGTCCATCTACTCAGAAGCAGACCAGGGTTCCGAAGGCACCCACTTCCGCTTCAAGAGTGCCCGCTCTGGCCAAGTGATTCGCATGGCAAATGCCGGAAATTTCACAGTGGCCTGGCACCCAAATAATTTGTATCCTGAAGTAGCTGGACGCAACCGCAAGTGATTCCAGACAGTCCCTCACCGTCCTCGATCGAACATTTCGCGTACTTAGCGCCCTAATTGCCGCTTGACTATCGGAGTAGAGGTTGAACTCCTGCACGGTGAAAGCGCTGGACAGCATCCCATTGACCGCATCCTTGATGGCAGCAACCTCAGCTTGGAAAACGCTACAATGATTAGGTAGCCTGAATTTCCTGCTGATCCCAAGCTCCTGGCAGAAAACACCACCCCTAACACATTCATCCAGCTTTGATCCATCCGTAAACAGGTTCACCAGACCCGCCCTCCAGATTGGTTCAACGCCTGTCCACTCGTCCCTTGCGAGTGTATGAGTCGAAAAGTCTTCGCCGGAGCAGAGGTCGGCGTACAGTAATCTGTTCTGTTGGGGATAAATTCAAACCTTGATAGTATATTTGAGTGGCCATACTGCGCAAGCCTATATCCGACGTCTCGAAGCCTACTTGCGGCCCAAGCAGCGCCTATTTTTCCTACAATTTCCACTGGGTGCAGATTGAGCATAACATTCAATGCCAGGGTAGGAGTGCCCCACTGATCCCAACCATGGCCATTCGCTGCACAGTGACCATCTTTTTCGCGACGGAAGCTGTGTCTTGTGCACTCCACCAGACCAGTACCCCACAAAATAGAATAGGTTTCACCACCATCACGTACAATCAATAAACCACCCTTGGAGAGAGACCCCAGCGTTTGCCGATGGCCCCCCTGCAACAATACAAAGCGACCGAATACAAAGCGTTTCCCATAATGCCGGTTCTGCGAGAACGGTACATGTACATGTACATTACCTTTCGTACCGAAACGACCCGGGTTATTTTTTCATCAACCTAGCTAAGAGCAATACACCCCGAAGTGACCCTTTCTAACGCGTCACAATTCTCCCACCCAAATTTGTCATCTCCGGAACAGCCCCTAGCAGCAGGGTTGCTCCTCATTCTCTTGATCCGGGCTGGCATTGAGCTCGCGCCCTAGTGCGCCAACACAACAAGCTTCAACCCACAGCTACATCTTACGTAGTACATCGGTCGATACTATGAGTACTGCCGAGCTTCAGCCTCTGCCTTCAAACCCTCCACTAACTTCTTCCGGTACTAGCACGAATTTCAGTCAGGTCCATTAGCTTCTGGTCCCTCACACTTCGTGCACTGTATGTCGGCACAGGATATATGTGTCGGTGGCATCGGTTAAGTGCAACTCCTGCCTTGGTCAATGTCAATTACGCATATGTTCTAGGCTCGCAAACAGAAATCTCTGTACTGATGCGTTCGTCGCGCCATGGTGTCGAGCTGCGCAGGCCACAACGACGACCGATTCACGCTCGTCTCCCAACGAACGAAATCCGCCGGCTTCAGGACTGCGACGGAGATCGCGACCTAGCCTACCACCATCTAGGCAAGCGCACCATTCTTTGACTACCAGAGTAACCATTGCCTCTCCCACACATTTTAAAGTTATGCAATTAAATTGCAATGGCCCCTCGTGATCATAGCGCCGCCCGGTACTACATCACGAGATAAGCCTAGCCTTTCTGGCGCGACGAGAAAGATCTTCCCCCTCCCAATCCAGGGTGTTATGCGACCACGTGCCCATTGGACGTTTGCAGCCGGGAGGCAAATCGTGGCTGTAATCGAACGGAGCCTCTCTGATACCGGGCCGCCTCGGAGAGTAACTATGGCCTTACCGCGGTATGGGGCTCTGCCGCGGCGGACGACACACTCCCTTTATTCTTCCCTTGACCCAAAGCTGGCCTTTCCCGGCGAGGGGTCGTACGAACAAGATGAATCATAAAAATAATAAAATAACAAAAACCAAAGATACGGCAACTAAGTATACTGCACAGCAGAGGAGGACAACCTGTATTTCAATATCAGCCAAGAGATCGACAGCGATGGCAACTACGGGTCGAATAGCTCTGGATAAGACATCTCCCAGTCGCTCTGAGTACTTGGACAAAAGAGCGGCCGCAAGGATCCTGAGGAAATACGAAGCAGTTTCACAGGAGACGCTATCGCCGAATGCCAGAAAGACGGTGGAGATAGCTAAAGCTCTGTTATCGAACTTCCAAAGCAATTATGCGCCAAAGAAGGTTAACGGAAATCCCTTGAAACGCCAGAGATCGGACGTGGACTTAAAACCTCATCCGAAGCGGCAGCAGAACACCCCCGAAGTGGGTAAACTTAGCTTTGCTGAAGTGACCAAGGACAGGATCCTCATAGCCGTCATTGACCGAGGTAACGAAAGCTGGGCCATCCCTAGGGGCCAGTGGCGGTACGTCCGGAACGCGATCGGTAATGCCCTTCTTGACATTATGGATAAGTGACCGGGTGCCACGGCGACAGGTTCTGATGCGGCATGGCACCAGGGCCGAATCAAGATATTCGCTTGCGAGGATGCAAAAACTGTTGCACTGTACAAGGCAGCAACTGCAAGACTGGGCTCGGCCAAGGGCAAGGGCATGGATTCCTGCCATCCCTGCTGAACCTGAGAGAATTATCAGGATGCTGCGGATCATGAACCCGTCTCTCCCGACGCAGGACTGAGGATGCGGTAGGGCCTGATAGGCAGGTCGTCTTCATTTTGAATAAGGATGCACTCGAGCCTCTTAAACGGTGCAATTGACGAGTGCACTACGGCATGGGTCAGATCGTGATCCACGTATACCGTGGCGATGCACAGCGCGCTGCTATTTCGGCTGCTCCGGAGGATTCGAACAACGCAGTGCCGGAAGAGGAGGCGGGGATGTCCGACTCGGAAAGTATGGTATCTGCCACGTCAATTGGTGAAGGAGCAGTGAACAGCTCGGAGATGGGAGACAGCCTCGGCTACTTTAATCAGTCGTCTTTCTACAGGCCACGTAGATGTGGTCCTCATCCAAGAACCCTGGGTCAATAGCTCAAGAATTTGCGGCCTGGGGACTAAGGGTTTTAAGCTTATCCGAGCCAGCAAGGGGGCAGGGTTAGAGCCTGTATTTTGGTTAAGTCTGAGCTGAACGCCTTTCTCTTGCCCAACTATCTATTATATTAATAGGCTAACAAATTTTACATATAAATATTTGCCAAGCTTAAACCCATACTAAATATGCATAAATATTTATGAAATGCATATGGATTTGTTGGCATAGCCCAGTGGGAAGCGTCAGGGGGTAGTGGTCGAGCGCTTAATGGTTCAAGTACAGCTATCGGCCAAATTTTTTTTTTTTGTCATTGAAAATTGTTTTTATTTTTTCAATATATAAATATTTCTTATCTTGACTTTTTTAAAATTTTTATGTTTGTGATCTTTATTTTCGAGAAAAAAAATTGCTGTGAATATTTTTAGTTGATGGAAAGCCATATAAAATAAAAATTTTAGGTCATAAATATGCATACATACCACCCATTATAGAAAAGCGATAACCGCTTATTCAATTTGGGGGTTTTTGTCTAATTTTTGATGATATAAGATCGAAGTTGCGAAATTTTTTTAAACACAGTAGTCTATTTATCGGCCTTCGGTAGATTACTTCTAGAAATTTTAGTGATTTCTATCGTTTTAGACAAAGTTGCTGATAGACTCCCTATTTAAAATATAAAAGTCGACAACATATTTAATATGTACTTAAATTTTGAACTAAATCAAGTGGTTAGCGGTCGTCTTAAATTTTACTGAAGGCAACACCTGATTTCTATTCATATGTACATATGTATTAACTTTTAAAAGGGCAGATTTGCAAGCCGAGCCCCAAACAAGTCTAGACCAAATTGAATAGAAAAATCAATATATATTTTTTCTTTAAATCAAATAAAAAATCCATATAAAGTGTCTTAAATATTGCTAAGTTATGGTTAATTTACCCCCTCTAAAAAGATTTAAAAACACGCCATGTATAATAAATTTCTATAAATAGAACTCATATGTCTGAAAAATGAACCTTTCAATCTTTCACTCAACAAGCTCCTCCTTTTATTAGAGAATCTATTTTCATTCTCTCGCTCATTGCCCATAAAGCTTGATTTGGTGATTTGACAATGAATTCGTAGATAGAGCAGTGGTTAGCGCATCGGATAGCGAGCGAACTGTTGTTGGTTCGAGAACAGCTCCGGGCTACAATTTTTTTTTCATTGAAAATAGTTTTTTCTTTTTTAAAACATCTTTAGGTATATGAGCATTTCTAATCTTGATTTTTTATAAGCTCATTAAATTTTCATAAGACATATTTTTATATTTGTGATACTTTTTTCGGAAAAAAACTTACTGCGAATATTTTCATAAATATACATACATACCACCCATTATAGAAATGAGATAACCGTTTATACAATTTGGGTTTTTTGGTAAGTTTTTCCAAAAATTAGAATTTTTTTAAATATACCCTCATATTCATAAAAAATAAAATTGGTTTATTAAGCTTTTTAAAATGACATTTTCATACAAATTTTGAATAATAAGAGCTTACTAAACGAAGAGGTTAGAGGTCAACTAAAATATTACTAAAGACAACAACTCATTTCTATTCATCCAGATTTACAACCCGAACACCAAACAAGTCTAGTAAAAATTTGACCACTTTTGAATAAAATTAAAAAAAAAAAATCAATATAAAATGTCTTTTTAAATATTTCTAAGTTATGGTTATGAAAAAAGCTAGAAAACCCTCAAACTATTTTTCCAAAGGGCTACATTGTGCCCGGTTTCAATAAACCCTTACTTTTTTTTTTTTGTTCAAAAATCAAATAAAAAATCAATATAAAATGTGTTTTTAAATATTTCTAAGTTTTGGTTAAGGAAAAAAGCTTGTTGACTCGATTAATAAATCTGATTGAAAGAGCACCGATCTGTTTAACAATTCATTTATTACTGAATAAGCAGTGTATATTGTAAGCGAACATAGCATAAAGGAAAAAGGAGAATAATGAACACAACATCCCGCCAGCCTTGAACGGTTTAAATAAGTTCAATTTGACCCCACATCTTAAACATCAATAATCTTAAACTAGATTTCCATACTAATACAATTCATTGTAAGAAATTATCTTAAAATAGATTTCTATACTTATACAATTCATTGTAAGAAAATATGCAAAAATTTATACTTATGTTCATTAAAAATTTATTCTGTTGGGTCCAAGAACAAGTCTCCCTTAGTTGGCAACAAACAAAGCTTGACTACCGGCCGCACAAGTTCGCCATCAGCCGTTTTGATGGTGACCACACGCACCTTACCATCCGCGCCGGGATGACACCTTAACACTCGACCTAGCTTCCACTTAGTTGGTGGTGTAGATTCATTTAAAATAACAACAATATCATTTTCTGCCAGGTTCGCTGATGTTCGAAACCACTTTGTTCGGCGTTGTAAATTCACTAGATATTCATCACGCCATCGTTTCCAAAAGTGTTGTCGCATTAAAGATATAGCGTGCCAGCGTTGATGCAAGTTTCCAGTGAATTCCGGCATGTCGGGTTCAGGGAGTGATTTAAGTGGCTCACCCACAATAAAATGACCAGGAGTAAGAGTTTCTAAGTCACCGGGACTTACAACCAGAGAGTACAGCGGCCGCGAATTTACGCATGCTTCAACTTCAGTTAGTAGCGTACTAAATTCTTCATATGTTAACAAATGATCACCTAAAACTCGTTTTAGATGGTATTTTATACGCTTTATGCCGATTTCCCAATACCCCCCCATGTGTGGGGCACTTGGAGGGTTGAATTTCCATGAGACGCTGGAGTCGGCAAAAAATGAACTGACCTTTTCATCCGCCATGCAACGTTCAAGCATTATTCGCAATTCTTTCTCCGCTCCAACAAAATTCGTGCCGTTATCGAAATATACCTCCTTACAAAATCCTCGGCGATTAATAAACCTTTTGAAGGCATTCAAAAACGATGCAGAAGATAAGTCGCTGACGAGCTCCAAGTGCATTGCTCCACTAGTCATGCATATGAAAGAGCATATATAACCCTTAATCGATTTCGCTCCTCTTCCGTTTGAAAATTTGTAAACATATGGACCTGCAAAGTCAACACCGCTGCGAAGGAAGCAACGAGCAAAGTTGACACGGCTTGGCGGCAAATCTCCCATACACTGTGCAGTAAATTTACGGTTTAATCGTGTACATTTGACATATTTGCGATATATATTTCGCACCAAATTCCTAGCGGATACAACCCAAAAGCGACGTTGTAAAATTGTGAGCATAACTTGAGGCCCGCCGTGTATTGTAATGCTGTGTATTTCAGCGATCAGGAGTCTTGCTATTGGCGAGTTTTCCGGCAATAGGATTGGATGCTTAACATCGGCCCTGACTACAGCATGCTTTAAGCGGCCACCAACGCGGAGAACACCATTTCCATCAAGAAAGGGTTGCAAACGCACTTTTAAGTGGTATTGGTCGTTTATCCCTACAATAAGAAATTTCATTAGAGAAATAAAAGCTTTGGGTATACCTTATGAGAGCGTTTTCAGCGTCAGCGATCTCATTGCAAAGGAGAGGCCCGTATCTCTTCTCCAAAGTTTTTGTTGCAACAGCTCGGATGTTGTTGATAAAGCGTAGGACGTAAGCGATGATTCGTTTTAACCTTGAATAAGACGAGAACTTGGTGATGGCTGACCAGTGTTCCTTCGAGCTCATGACGTGGGCAGAAAGTTTACTAGCTCGAAGTTCTAAATTTGTTGCATGTGTCGTTGGAGCCTTAAGCTTCCAAAACTCCTCTGAATCTCTAAGAAACTCCGGGCCATTCCACCATAACCGGTGCTCCATCAGTTCAAGCGGAGTTAAGCCTCTTGACGCGCAGTCAGCAGGGTTGATTTCGGATCGTATGTGATTCCAGGATTCAGCCGGTAAAATTTCTTGAGTGTAGAACATCGACTAGGGTGAGCTTGCAGCCACGCCAAGGTTATGGTAGAATCGGTCCACCCGAAAATTGGATATGTTTGGTTAGTCAAGCTGTCCATAATTGCTCTGACCAACTTAGCCGCGAGGTTCGCAGCGCAAAGCTCAAGGCGAGGAAGTGTTGTAATTTTAAGTGGCGCTACCTTTGTCTTAGAACTGACTAAAGTGACAGTTATTTCTCCACACGGTTGTATAGTGCGAGCGTAAATAACAGCTGCGAATGCTCGTTCTGATGCATCTGCAAATATGTGGAATTGAGTGTGCGCACCCTTCACACAGATACCCGTCCACCTTTCAAGTATTAGGTTTGAAAATAAATTTAGCTGTTCACGATGATAATACCATTCCCGTGCTATAGGCATTGGGACTGATTCATCAAAATCTACGTTGGAGCGCCACAAGTCCTGAAACCAAATTTTTGATTTAACTGTGCAAGGCGATAGCAGTCCGAGAGGATCGAATAGAACGCTAGAGTCTGCTTGATATGCTCTTTTGGACAGGACCGGTGGTGCATCCCTTAGATTCACTGCAAATGTTAAATAATCATTTTCGGTGTTCCAAATTAGACCTGGGGCATGGACTTCCTTGTCTTCAGCGATATAGTGAGAGATCTTCTTCGATGCATTCGGAATAGATGCTGTCAACTCTCGGCAATTGGAAGCCCACTGCCTCAACTCAAAGCCACTACTACCCAGCAAGGTAGATACTTCGCGCTGTATTGCCTTTAATTCGTCTATGTTAGAGGACCCTGTAAGTAAGTCGTCCATATAGAAGTCCCGAAGGATAACGGACGCAGCTTTGTCATAACGTCCCATAGCATCTTTTGCAGCCTGTTGAAGAGCTTTTACAGCTAGATGTGATGCTGTAGCTACACCGTACGTAACTCGCAACATGCGGTAATCCTTAATAGGGAGTGATTGATCTGAACGCCACACTATTCGTTGCAAGTCAGTGTGTTCCTTTGCAACGTATACTTGTCTATACATTTTGGCAACATCGGCGTTAAGAGCGTAGCGATGAGTTCTGACCCTAATCAAGGTTGAAAATAGTGTAGGTTGCAACCATTAAGGCGTCATTTAAGGAGTAGCTTGTTGATGTTTTGGCGGATGCATTAAACACTACCCTTAGTTTTGTAGTAATACTTGATTCCTTAACGACGGAGTGATGTGGCATATAGTAACAATTGCTAGAGCAGTCAGACTCTACAACTTCCTCCATGTGGTTCATTTCTACCAATTCGTCCATAAAGCGATTGTATTATTGTCGTAGTTTAGGGTTCGCTTCAAACTTCCGCTCCATACGTAAAAGACTGCGAAAAGCAAGGCTGCGTGATTCACCCAGTGGTATATCTAATTTTAACGGAAGTTTCACAACGAAACGGCCATCTGAAGCACGATGTAGATTGGATTCGAAATGATCCTCGCACTATTTCTCCTCCGTCGTTAGATATTTTTTTCTAGGAGCTTCTTCCAGCTCCCAAAATTTGCACAGCGTATGTGTTAGCTGCGTGTCGCTATGGAAGTTGTAGTTTTTTCTTAGACTCGTAGTTAATATTACCATACACAAGCCCTCCAAAAGAGATGTAAGGGACTATGAGTGTTCTAACCAGCATTAATTTCACATTTGTGGGAATGAAGTCAGCTGTGTACCATAATTTTCTTAACACAAAATAAATTTTTGATAAGATATAATTAACATGACTTCTACAAAAGAGGTGGGAGTTTAATTTGAACCCTAGGCTACTAACAACTGAATCATAGTTGATGGTCGTACCCTGCAATTTGACTAATGGCAAATTGTTTACAAGTTGCAGAGACGAAGAAATACAAATTGCTTTTGTTTTGGACGCATTTAGATTTAAGTAATTGTCTCTCGCCCATGAAGAGATGCGCTCAAGATCCTCGTTAATTCTGTGCACCAAATCATCAGATAATCCAATTGGACGAGATAAATATATTTGTGCATCGTCAGCATATAGATGTATCGAAACACTCTTACAGCAATCAGTAATATCGTTAATAAACATACTAAACAAAATTGGTCCAAGTATAGATCCTTGAGGTACCCCGGAGTAAAGAGACTTCGTCTCAGAACAACCACTTTTAACGACTACCTTCTGCCAACGATTCCTTAGATAGCTTTCGAGCAATCTCAAAGCACTACTAGAAAATCCAAAATAATGTTGTAATTTGAGCAGAAGAATGGAATGATCTACTGTGTCGAAGGCTTTAGAGAAATCTAAAAGAGTCAGCACAGTCAGATCACCCCTGTCAAATGCAAGGCGGACATCTTCAATCACCTTGAGTAATGCCGTTGTACAACTATGGTTGCCCTTATTGCCCGACTGGCATTCCGTTAGCAGGTTGTTTTTATTAGGGTGTTCAGTGATCTGAACCACAACTAACTTTTCCCAGATTTTAGAAAGAGCAGGTAGTATACTTATGGGCCGAAAATCCATTGGTAAAGCAGCCGATGGCTTTTTAGCAACGGGAATGACTTTTGCTATCTTCCAAGCATCGGGAAAAACTGAGGCCGTTATTGAAAAATTAATTACATGGTCAACGTTGGAGCAATGTGTAGTGCAATGAGTTTCAGAAACCTAAGATTTATGCCATCCTCGCCAACGGCGTTGGACTTTATGGAATGCAAAGTTTTTAAACATCGTCCTCGTTTACTGCGATAAAATTAATCATGTTTACTGAAGCATACAAAATACCTCTATTTATTTCAAAATTACCATTATTTTCAAATCTACTCCACTGAAGAAAGAAGTCGTGCATGGAGTCAGGGTCTAAATCACATTTCAACTCGATTTTACTTCCTACGCCCACTGAATTAAGGTTTTTCCACAAGTTTATGGTTGGCAAATTAGTATCAAGCTTTGATTGAAAAAAAGTCTTTTGGAATATCTAATTGACAGCGTAGCATGATTTCTGGCTATACGATACAAATTCCAGTTTTCATTTGTGGGATGTTGCTTCCAAATTTTATACAATTTACTACACGTTTTGATAGTGAGCAACACTTCATTTGTGAACCATGGCTGTTTATTAGATTTAATTTTGACCGCTTTTACTGGTATATATTTATTATAGAGATAATTTATAAGAGACATTAGATGAACAAGTTTTTGGTTAATGTCTGGAAACATCCAAACGCGGTTCCAATATAGTAAATTAGCCTCATATGTTAGTTCAGAGAGATTTACTGACTTGAAATCTCTGTAGTAAAACTGAGTTTCGGAATTACAATTAAAATTAATATTATAAGATATAAACAGCATATCGTGATCTGATAATCCAGCAGCAGAAAACTGGTCATAATGAAGTACACTGGAATGGTCGGAGGTGCACATCAGATCTAGCAAGCTAGGTTTGCAAATAGGTGAAAACCGTGTAGGAAACTTATTTACAACTTCTAAGCCAGCAGAATACAAGTTATCAATTAATGTAATTGATCTCAAATCATTGCTTAATAGATCGATGTTAAAATCACCACAAACCAAGATATGTTCATATTTGCATATCAGGTCCTACAGTTTCAGAAACAAATTGTCCAGCTCATACATTTTGTTAGGGTTATAAACACAAACAACAAGGCATTTCGTGAAACCATCGTTAACTTCTAAAACTAAATACTCAACAGAAACATTTTCGCTAGATTTAAAAATAATATTTTGCTTCAAAAGTGTTTTACAATAAATGGCAACACCTCACCCTCGCGCTCCGGGTTTCCTATCATTTCGAATCAAGGTGTAACCATTTAATTCATAAATATCATCCTCAACATCATCTCGAAACTATGTCTCAGTCACACAAAATTTATCAATATTAGCATCTTTCAAAATATGATTCATATAGTCAAGCTTCGGTAAATTGAAACTACGCGCATTCAAATGGCAGAGCTGCAAACCCCTGTGACTGTTACTTACCAGTTTTAAAACAATGTCAAGACATTCGTTGTCAGTACTCAAACACTCATTTGGACTAGTCATGGGGATTAATGCAGTTTGCGCTACGTGATGGGCTTTGTCTAGTGGAATTGGCAAAAATTAAAAAGTAATCATACATATTTATAAATATAAGGGAAACAAGTGAAAAGGAGAGAAATACAAAATAAAATACAAATATATGTTGGATGCTTGATAGCTGGTAGAATGTCATCATCATCTTTTGACTTCGCTGACAAGAGCATTCACTTCTTCTTTGCTTTTAACTACCTTCGCCTCAGTATTTCGTTGCACTCTGATATAGACTTTGCCTCTAATGCTAAAAGCAGATGCCAACGAACCTTGACGTTTCAGCTGTGTTGAGTGGTGTATTAGTTCTCTGTTTCGCCGAGTTAAACTTTCGTGCACGAATATTTTTCCGTAGCCAACCACATCAGCATCGGAGAGAGCTAATGATCGTTTATGCTGTTTCACAAAAGAGGCTACAGCTTTGAGCAGTTGAATTCTATCATGCGCTGTGTTAAGTTGGATCAATACAGGTGCTTGATTAGCTTTATTACTGTTTCTGTTATTGTTTATGTTATTGTTATTGTTTTTGTTTGAGCGCATACGGAAGGCTTGGCGGATGCCGGGTGTCTCAAAATTGACCGCTCCACACGGCTTGGTGAAAATCTCCTTCAAATTTTCATCACTGGAATAAGGTATGCCATGTATTATAATATCTGTTGACACTGCCTTTTCTCCTAGATCTTCAATTTGCTCACGCAGTGCATCCACGTTCGTTTTGATGAAAGCTCTGTATGCATGCTTGTGTGCACATTTTCGACACCTGTTATTCTTTCTTCTTGTATAGCGTGCTTTCTGATAAAATGCCTACTTATCGATATAATAAACTAATATTCTCTAGATCTGCTCGCATAAGTGATTTGATCGTGCCCAGCTACAATTATCTAAACTCTGCAAGACTTTTCTTCGTCAATGCTATCCGCATATGGAACTCTATCCCCAATTAAGTTCGCAATAGCTTTAGTAAAGGCAACTTTAAGAATGCTATATATTCTTTCTTCGGAAAGGAGTGCGGAAATTAGAAACTGAATTTAGCTACTTATAGTCTATTCAATAATTTTTTGTAAAAAATACTGCTGTTGTGTGTTGTTGTAACTATTCTTCTTACCTTTCTAATATTTTACTTTTCCAAAAATAATGTACTTATTGTTTATTGTTTTTATTTGTCTTCAACCTTGTACCTGAAATATTATATGCATTTATAAGTATATAGTTTTAAAAATTATGCCGACTTTTATGTAACTATTGTTGCACTATAAAAGATCAACCAGGATCTTATTGTGCTAATATTATCAATAAATGAATGAATAAATGAAAAACGCCCAACGAAGCACTCCGGGCCATTCTTGGCATTTTGCCGCTCTATCTGGGGGTCACCGGGTAGCAGCAGCATCGGCTCTGCGTTTAAGAGAAACGTCTGGGGCGCAAGCACTAATGGAAACGCCAGTACCTTGGAATCCTACAGCTTTCTTCCGCTGAGCACAGATCGTTGTACGACCACAACAGTCAGAGATAGCGGTTTTAAAATAAACATTCCCAGCAGGGAAGAATGGGAGAGGACGGATCGGAGTCCCGCCACTCATGGCGGCAGGTCCATTTATAGCGACGGCTCGAAGTTAGACGGCAGAGTTGGAAGAGGGGTTTATTCAAAGGATCTGAACCTTGAGCTCTCCTTCAGACTACCTGATCACTGTCTTCCAGGCTAAAGTTTCAGCAATCATGGACGCCGCGGCTTGGATAGGCCGACACACTATCGGACAGGATATTTTTACTCTCACCGACAGCCAAGCGGCCAT
Source organism: Campiglossa producta (assembly GCA_964058755.1). Taxonomy (NCBI): domain Eukaryota; kingdom Metazoa; phylum Arthropoda; class Insecta; order Diptera; family Tephritidae; genus Campiglossa; species Campiglossa producta. Next base: position 74,620,964 of record CAXKVI010000001.1, read on the forward strand.
CAAATCCCTTGGCTCTTACTCGTTCAACTCTGAGAAGACGCTCAGCTGTCGTCGATCTCTACAAGAGAGGAACTTGCGAGGCAGGGCACGACCAAGCAGGTTCTTCGGGATAAAGAGCGCAAGCTAATGCTGAAAGAGTACACACTCCGCCAAGCCAACGAAAGATGGCTGCAATCTCGAGGATGCCGGATATCCAAAGAAACCTGGCCGAAATGGGATCATAAAAGATCAAGACACATTTATGCCCTAAGGAGAAGAAAAATCTCAATATTAATGGGTGTATTAACTGGGCACTGCCTTATTTGTAGGCATGCAGAAAGACTAGGTGTGCCCTACCGACGACGCTGTAGGAGTTGCAAAGATGACGAGGAGGAGGAAGCGGTGGGTCACCGCTTCTGCAACTGCCCGGCTTTAAGTGGCGCGAGTGCCCTTCCTGGTTTGCCTACGCCAGGTCACGGAGCTGGACATAAAATACTTGACTAGTCATCTAAATGGTTCGAAGAGGAGTAACGGTGTCGGTTTAGGAGCGTCAGTCCCGGGATTCTGCTATGTGGAGATTTCGGTTAATACCGGGATTTTCCATATGGCAGGGTCCCGGAACTGACTTTCCTAGTGTTGGTGGTATCACAACGGGCCTTTTAATACTGGCCTAGGTGTGCCTCTGCGGCAGCCACTTGAACCTAACCTAATTGCAATGGCATAACTGGCAAGATAGCGGAGATAACCAAAATCATGCAGCTGCAATCCAGGAGACGAAACTTGGCCCTCACTCAGATCTCCGAGCGAGTGGGGGCTACCACGTTCTCCGGTATAACCGCACGGACGGTGGGGGCGGTCTCGCGTTCCTTGTCCACCAAACAGTGCAGTATAGGGAATTTGTTATCAACACCGACCAAAGAGACTTACCCTTAGAGTGTCAGGGTATAGTTGTACAGGCTGGAGGTGTTGATCTCGAGCTAATTAGCGTCACCTTCTGCCCCAGAAGTTATCGCCCTGACCTTAGTGCCTTTCTTTGTGGCGATAACCGTATCATCGTGGGCGATTTACAGTGTAAACGGAGACGCCCCTACAAGGATGGCAATTGATTGCAGTAGCTCCCCGGACCTAAATATTGTTAGTCCGGGCTTAATTAACAGCATTAACTGGCATCCGATGGTGGCTTTGTCATCTGACCACCTGCCCATCATCCTGTCCGTCGACCGTGCCTCGGATTTCATTACTTCGGAGAAAAGATCATAAGTGAATTTCAAAAGGGCTAACTGGGTCGGGTTTTTGGAATTCACGGAGAGCTCCTTTGGTGATCTTCCCATTCCGACCGATGTACACGTTGGTGAGCGAAATATTCGTGAGGTCATAAAAAAGGCTACACAGCCCGTTTTATACCAGCTGGTAGAATAAAAAATATAAGGCCAAACTTCCCAGCTGAGGCCGCAGTCTTGGCCAACGAACGTGACCTCATACGTAACATTGATCCCATAGACCCATAGATCGGTGATCTCAACGAGGAAATCAGACGGCTTGTCAACGAACACAAACAAGCCAAATGGGAGGATCACCTTAGGTCTTGTAAGCTCTCTACCGGTGTTGGGAAATTATGGTGCACAGTCAAGTTCTTGTCCAATCCTACGGGTCCGCCAAAGAATGTCGACATCACCTCTGGCGACAAGATGTTCAACGACCCCAAGAAATGTGCACAGGCTTTCTGTACCCTCGTGAAGGGTGGACACCTTTCCACGGTACGAGGGCTTAAGTTGATAGCCACAGGGATACGCTGCCCTTGTGATCATACCGCCGCCCGGTACTACATCACGAGAGAAGCGAAGCCTCTCTGGCGCGACGACTAAGATCTTCCCCCTCCCAATCCAGGGTGTTATACGACCACGTGCCCATTGGACGTTTGCAGCCGGGAGGCAAATCGTGGCTGTAATCGAACGGAGCCTTTCAGATAACGGACCGCCTCGCAGAGTCACTATGGCCTTACCGCGGTATGGGGCTCTGCCGCGGCGGACGACACATTCCCCTTACTCTTCCTTTGACCCTAAACTGGCCTTGCCCGGCGAGGGGTCGTACGAATAAGATGAAAAATAGTAATAAAAACCCTAAAACTAAAGATACAACCATGTATACTGCACAGCAGAGGAGGAAAATGCTGGAGCAAGCGAGAACGCAACCTCGGAGGAGCAATCCCCAAAGCAAGTACCGGCACAAACACAGTGACGCCAACAACGGCTGATGCTAAACCTCCAGTAAGTTCCGGTACCGAAACCAAGTCTTTAACGTCTGTGGCAGTGGTCTCACGACCTGGCCCCAGAGATCCAAATAAGGGAACGACCGCGATGGCAACTACGGGTCGAAATTCACCCCAAAAGACATCTCCCAGTCGCTCTGAGTACTTGGACAAAAGAGCGGCCGCAAGGATCCTGAATAAATACGAAGGTATTTCACAAGAAACGCTATTGCCGAAATCCAGAAAGACGGTAGAGATGGCTGAGGCTATCTTCCCGAACTTCCAAAGATATTACACGCCAAAGAAGGTTAATGGAAATCCCTTCCAACGCCAGAGATCGGACGTGAATTTAAAACCCCACCCGAAGCGGCAGCAGAACACTCCCGTAGTGGGTAAACTCAGCTTTGCTGAAGGGACCTGTGGCGGTACGTCCGGAACGCGATCGGTAATGCCCTTCTCGACATTATGGATAAGTCTCCGGGTGCCACGCCGATGGGTTCTGATGCGGGATGGCACCAGGGCCGAAACAAGGTATTCGCTTGCGAGGATGCAAAAACTGTTGCACTGTACAAGGCAGCAGCTGCAAGACTGGGTGAGATCTACCAAGGGGCAAGAATCGAGGTTGTCGACTGGAAGGACATCCCGGCTCGGCCAAGGGCAAGAGCATGGATTCCTGCCATCCCTGCTGAACTTGAGAGCATTCTCAGGATGCTGCGGCTCATGAACCCGTCTCTCCCGACGCAGGACTGGAGTGTCAGTCTGGTTGAGGATGCGGTAGGGCCTGATAGGCAAGTGGTCTTCACCTTGAATAATAAGGCACTCGAGCCCCTTAAACGGTGCAATGGACGAGTGCACTACGGCATGGGTCAGATCGTGATCCACGTATATCGCGGCGATGCATAGCGCGCTGCTATTTCGGCTGCACCGGAGGACTCGGACATCACAGTGCCGGAAGAGGAGTCGGAGATTTCCGACTCGGAAAGTATGGTATCTGCCACGTCAAATGGCGAAGGAGCAGTGAAAAGCTCGGAGATGGGAGACAGCCCGCTGGACGGGGAAGATCTCAACGTCACAGTGATAGCAGCTTGTCCTGAGCGCACCAATGTTGAAACTGCCACAGTTAGTAGGGCTTTCGCCACGCCATATCGTGGTCATAACAAATCGTCGTTGAAAGATAAGCCTCCAGACGAGGTGGAACTCGGCGGTACGGCGCTGGCAGGGAAGTCTGAGCGCTTTCATGTTGGTGGTGATTCAGATAAACCTGCACAAATCTTAAGCAGCCTCGGCTGCTTTAATCTGTCATCTCTCTAAAGGCGACGTAGATGTGGTCCTCATCCAAGAACCCTGGGTCAACAGCTCAAGGATTTGCGGTTTGGGGACTAAGGGTTTAAGCTTATCCGAGTCAGCGAGGGGGCAGGGTTAGAGCCTGTATTTTGGTTAAGTCTGAGCTGAACGCCTTTCTCTTGGCCAACTATACCAATGGTGAGGAGAGTCCTTGTTTGACTATTTGTTAACAACTAACCTGGTAATTTGCAACGTGGGTAAGGAACCTACGTTTATTACTAAAACCCGTAGGGAGGTCATAGATCTCACTATTTGCAGCGAAGGCGCTTATGAGTGGGTCAGAAAATGGCGTGTTATCGAGGAACATTCGTTCTCCGACCACCGGTACGTAGAATTAGTTCTAGACTTTTCTGTTGAGCAGCCGGTTATGAAACGCAACCCACCTAACACTAACTGGCAGCTACACAATGAAATACTATCTAGGGACCTACCAGCACTGCCCCACAAGTCCTGGGGTCGAAAATATCGACGATACGGCGAGACTTAGACGAGTGCTCTTAAAAAACTCAAGCAGCCACAAGCTATTTGCGCAAACCTGACGGATCCTGGACCAGCACGGAGGGGGAAACCTTAGAGCTGCTCTCGAATACGCACTTCCCAGGGAACTTGCATGAGGAACCCTTAGCACCTACAACAAACCTGGCTGTATACACACCCATCCCCGAGGAAAATGTTAAATGGGCGGTTAAAAGCTTCGAACCGTTCAAGGCTGCCGGGCTAGACCGGATTATTCCCGCACAACTCATAAACACGTTGGAGACATCAGCCAAATGGCTGGTATTTCTCTATACAGGCTGCCTGGCTCTTAGCTACATTCCGTGCTCCTGGAGAAGTGCCACGGTAGTGTTTATTCCTAAGACGGGGAAGGCGTCTCATTACGAGTCCAAGGACTATAGGCCGATCAGTCTCTCATCCTTTGTGCTCAAAACCTTCGAGAGGATAATAAATGACTACCTCTCCTCTACTATTGATAGCAACCTTATCTCTAGCTATCAGCATGCATACACCAAAGGGAAATCTACAGAAACTGCGCTTCACAGCCTAGTTTCTGTTATAGAAAAATCGCTGTATGAAAAGGAGTACTGTCTTGTGGCCTTTTTAGATATTGAAGGAGCCTTCAACAACATAAGCCCTGATGCTATAAACACCGCTTTAACAAGTCTGGGTATAAGCAGGTCTCTTATAGGACTTATTGATCCACTACTAAGGGGTAGACGAATAGTTTCATCACTGGGCTCGGTTGACTTATCACGCTAGGTCACAAGGGGAACGCCTCAGGGTGGTGTTCTCTCCCCGCTTTTATGGAACCTCACTGTCAACTCGATGCTGCGAGACACAAGCTGGGGGCGGGAAGGTAGTGGCATATGCAGACGACTTAGCTATAGTATATAGGGGCAAATTCCCACAAACCCTGTGCGACTTGATGCAAGCAGCACTGCGAGAGGTTTCCTCATGGTGCTCGCGCTGTGTACTGAGCATCAATCCGGGAAAAGTAGAACTGGGCCTTTTCACCAACCGCTATAAGATACCACCGTTAATACTACCAAAACTGAATGACGTGCGCCTGAACTTGGCTGACAAAGCCAAGTTCTTGGGCACAGTTCTGGATAGGAAACTAACCTGGAAGGAGAATGTTTTTCAGCGCCAGAAGAAAGCGTGTATTGCACTCTACACGTGCAAAAGAGCCATTGGAAAGAAATGGGGGCTCAGCTCCAAAATATGCAAATGGATCTACACTGCAATCATTCGACCAATCATGCTCTATGGAGTTGTGGTATGGTGGCCTGCGCTGAGCAAGGCAACAAACCTTAATCTGCTAGGTAAAGTACACAGATCTCGCACGATCTGTATAAGCGGTGCGTTAAGAACAACGCCCAATGAAGCACTCCAGGCCATTCTTGGATTTTTGCCACTCGATCTAGAAGGGCACCGGGTAGCAGCAGAATCGGCTCTGCGTCTAAGGGAAACGTCCGGCTGGGGCGCAAGCACTACTGAACACGCCTGTATTTTGGGATCCTATAGCTTTCTTTCTTTCTTCTTCCGCACAAATCGTTGTACGACCACAACAGTCGGAGATAGCGGTTTTAAAATAAACATTCCCAGCAGGGAAGAATGGGAGATCACGGATCGGAGTCCCGCCACTCATTGCGGCACTTCCATTTATACTGATGGCTCGAAGTTAGACGGCAGAGTTGGAGGAGGGGTTATTCAAAGGATCTGAACCTTGAGCTCTTCTTCAGACTACCTGATCACTGCAGTGTCTTCCAGGCTGAAGTTTCAGCAATCATGGACGCCGTGGCTTGGAAAGGCCAACACACTATCAGACAGGATATCTTTATTTTCAGCGACAGCTAAGCGGCCATCAAATCCCTTGGTTTTTACTCGTTCAGCTCTGAACTGACGCTCAGCTGTCGTCGATCTCTACAAGAGATGGCCCAACAGAACCGCGTGAACCTCACATGGGTCCCGGGGCATATGGACATTGAGGGAAATTGTAGGGCAGACGAACTGGCGAGGCAGGGCACGACCAACAAACCTGGCCAAAATGGGATCTTAAAAGGTCTAGACGCATTTATGCCCTAACTAGGAGGGAAATCTCCATATTGATAGGGGTATTAACCGGTCACTGCCTCATTGGTAGGCATGCAGAAAGGCTAAGTGTGCCCTACCGACGATGCTGCAGGAGTTGCAAAGATGATGAGGAGGAGGAAACAGTGGAGCACCTCATCTGCAACTGTCCGGCTTTAAGCGGCGCGAGAACGCGCTTTTTGCGAGTTCCGTTCCTGGATAGCCTAAGCCAGATCGCGGAACTGCACATAAAGGACTTGATGGCCTTCATAAAGTCATCTAAGTGGTTCGAGGAGGAGTAACGGTGTCGGTTTAGGAGTGTCAGTCCCGGGATTCTGCTATGTGGAAAATCCCAACAACTCAGGGATTTTCCATAGGGCTGGGTCCCGGGACTGACTTTCCTTGTGTTGGTGGTATCACAACGGGCCTTTCAAAACTGGTCTAAGTGTGCCTCTGCGGCAGCTGTAATGGTTTATACACTTAGTTTGTTAAATACTTTGTTAATTTATTAAAAGGAGATCAAATAGGCTTTGAATTGTATTCATAAATTTTAATTTTGAAACTTCATTCTTAAAAAATTTGTTAACATTTTCAATTTTTTAAAATAAAATATTTCTTAATATTTGAAATTAAATATTTAATAAATGTAGATTTACATCTACATTAATGGTGACCCCAACTGAAAAAAAGAACATAATAAATTCATCATAAATAATCATTTAATGCTCCTGTTGCAAGATCGTGTGGTACATTAATAACAACAAGCGCCATAAGCCGTGCTGCAACAACAATTAACGCCCACCACATTAATAAAGCGCAACTACATATATTAAAAGTGCTAACAACAAAACGCCGTGAACGCGCTAAAACAAACAACAACAAAAAATAACTAAACGCCACCTGCAACCAGCTTGGTACAACAACAACCAGCTGAAACAACAACTCCCAGCAGCTACAGATAGCACCAACAACAACAACGACAAGGTGCCAACAACAACAAGAAGCGTCCTAAAATACGCTGCAATAGTGCTTATAACAACAACAGCGTCATACAACAACAAGAGTTGGCAACAATAACAACTACAACTGACTAGTAACAACAACAACAAGCAACTGATAGAAAACAGCCGTGGCCACATAACAGCAACGCAAACTTCCGAGCAGCAACGCTAGCAACGACAACACCACGCCAACTACAACATAAATACTATCTAACGTTTACAATTTTGATCGACAATCATTTACACTTTTTTTGGAAACTTCTTTCGTCGTAAGTCCATCAACATACATTTGTATATTTATGACATATGTATATTTATGACATTTCTAATTTTCTTGAAGGTTGTACAATTTTCTCAAAAATAGATATTTGTCGCGCTTATCATCACATTCCTATAGCAGAAGAGGACATTTATAAAACTGCAATAATAACCCCTTTTGGCTTGTTTGAATTTCCGACTATGCCTTTTGGTCTACGAAATTCGGCAAAAACATTCCAACGTTTTATGCACCAAGTAGTTAGAGGTTTTGATTTTGTGCATGTTTATCTTGATGATATTTTAATCTTCAGCAAATCTCATGAAGAACACAAATCACATCTCCGTAGTCTTTTTGAGCGATTAGTTGAAAATGGTCTCAGGGTTAAAGCTTCTAAATGTATTTTTGGAGTTGAAGAACTAATTTTTCTTGGTCATAAAATTTCACTTGATGGTATTACACCCACTAAAGAAAAAGTTGAAGCTATTTCGAAATTTCCAGCTCCCACATCGATCAAGCAGTTACAAAGATTTTTAGGTATGATTAATTTCTATCATCGATTCATTCCAAATCTTGCGAAAATTTTGTCTCCCTTATATTCACATCTTACAAATTTACAAAAGTTAGGTTCAAAAGGTAAAGAGTTTACATGGTTCGATGAGTGTGAAGCTGCATTCAAAACAGCAAAGTTAGCATTATCAAATGCAACCTTATTGACATTTCCAAAAACAGATGCCCCAGTTTCTATAAGCACTGATGCTTCAAACACAGCATTAGGGGGTGTTTTACAGCAATATGTTAATAACCAATGGCAGCCTTTGTCATTTTTCAGCAAAAAACTGAATCCAGCTCAAATAAAATATTCCACTTTCGACAAAGAACTTTTAGCTATTTATGAAGCAATTAAACAGTTTCAACATTTTGTCGAAGGTCGTGATTTTTTTGTTCTTACTGATCACAAACCACTTACAACAGCTCTTTTCACGAAAACTGAACGTTCTCCCAGACAAGCTCGCCAATTGGATTTCATTTCACAATTCACTGGAGATATTCGGTACATTAAAGGCAGTGATAACATTGTTTCAGATACATTATCACGACCCGGCATAGATTCTCTTAAATTGTATATTCCTAACTTTGAAATTTTAGCTCAAGAGCAAGAAATTAATGAACAGCTTAAACATTTAAGAGCCAATCAATCGGAAAATTCATCGTTTCAATTAAGAAAAATTGAATTTTACCCCAATAAATCTCTTTGGTGTGATTTGTCCACTAGCATATGCCGACCTTATGTTCCTTCCACTGTTAGAAAAAAAATATTTCATTTAATTCATGATATTTCCCATCCCAGTATTAGATCAACTCGAAAAAAAAATCACTAATTTATACTTTTGGCCCAAAATTAATAAGGATGTAAATGAATGGTCTAAACAATGTTTACAATGTCAAAAATGTAAAATTGGAAGACATACAAAATCTCAGTTAGAAAGGTTTCCAATTCCCCCAGGTCGTTTCGAGCATATACATATTGCCTTAGTTGGACCTTTACCACCATCAAATGGTTACAGATATATTTTATCAGTTGTTGATCGTTTTTCTAGGTGGCCAGAAGCGTACCCTTTAGAAGACATTGAGGCTAAAACGGTTGCTCAATGTTTAATTAAGGAATATGTTTCCAGATTTGGCGTACCTACACAAATAACTACAGATCAAGGTTCTCAATTTGAGTCCATTCTTTTTCGCGAACTTTGCAAACTTTTAGGTACTATAAGAACCAGAACATCACCCTACCATCCGCAAGCAAATGGAATGGTAGAGAGATTTCACAGGACATTAAAAAATTCAATCAAATGTTCTAATAATTCCACTAATTGGACAGAAGAATTACCATTAATTTTGTTAGGCCTTAGAACCACTTTTAAAGAAGAAATTCGTGCTACACCAGCTGAAATGTTGTATGGAGAAAATATTAAGGTTCCAGGAGCAATTATTTCCACCTCAAATAACAACACCAATTCTGATCCACTAAATTTTGTAAACAAAATTCGAGAAAATTTTGCGAACATTCGTTTAGAAGAAAAACAAACTTTCACAAGAACTTCATATATCCCAAATGATTTAAAGTCTTGTTCACATGTTTTTATTCGAATTGATAGACTTAAGAAAAGTTTGGAACCCCCATACGAAGGTCCATTTCCTATGATAAGACGTTTTCGAAAAACATTCTTGGTCAGAAAAAACAATAATAATATAAATATCTCAATAGATAGATTGAAACCAGCGTATATTTTTTTGGAAAACAAAAAAAAGGTGGTAGATTTCAATTTATACATTTTTCACTCAAATTTTGGAGGGGGGGTAATGTAATGGTTTATACACTTAGTTTGTTAAATACTTTGTTAATTTATTAAAAGGAGATCAAATAGGCTTTGAATTGTATTCATAAATTTTAATTTTGAAACTTCATTCTTAAAAAATTTGTTAACATTTTCAATTTTTTAAAATAAAATATTTCTTAATATTTGAAATTAAATATTAAATAAATGTAGATTTACATCTACATTAGCAGCCACTTGAACCTAACCCAGACTTAGCAACGAGATATTCTACACAGGCAGCCGTCAAGGCAATGTGTAAAAATAGCTCCAACAATAATGTTAAAATGATAATGCAAGCAGGAACGTTCACAACAATGAACGATGCGATCTCTAAGTTCACCAACAGCTGTACCGTAATAACAGACAGCTCGAATACAATTTTAAACGTACGACAACAGAGTCAGTACAGGAACAAGTAACAACTATGGAAATTACCATAATCGGAGATTCAGACCACAACCGAGATACAACAATAACTCGAGGTCGTTCAGCAATTATAACAATAACCGAAGAGGATCACAACCCCAAAACGGCAATAGGTCCTAGAACCAGACCCGTAATGTGCGCAGCTGCACCCAGACGGAAAACCAGGAAGCTCCACTTCAAAATTAATAGAAAGAAAAATAAGTGTACTGAACATCCCTAAATAATTCGATTTCAAATTTTTTAATTGATACGGGAGCAGACATTTCCATTATAAAAATTCATCATATTAGTAAAACGCACAAAATTAATAAAGAACAAATTACAGATTTAAAGGTCATTGGTCAAGGAATAACCAGCACATTAGGCACAATTAAAGCGGATTTAAAAGGTGATGACCTTCTAATTTACCATAAATTCCATGTCGTAGAAGACGACTTTCCAATCCCTTGCGACGGAATAATAGGACTAGATTTCATAAAGAAATACAATTGTATCTCGGATTATGGCAAAATAAAAGACAAATTAATCCTAAGGCCATATGATTTCCCTCAAACAATAACAATGCACCTAACAAATTGTCTGTCTGTCAACACACTTACTATCCCTGCTAGATCTGAAGTCATTAGACAAGTCAAAGTAAACACCGATAACAAAAACATCCTCATACCACACCAACAATTATCTTCTTAGAATTATCAACACAACACATAAAAACACAACTATTCAAAATTACAAGATTAATACCGAAAATTTAGACGATTACACACTAATTAAAACAAACACACACAATAAAAATTGCAAGGATACAGAGAAATTAAATACATTAACAAAAAACTTTCCACAATTTGTCAAACCTCAACTAACAACACTATGCACAGAATTCATAGACATATTTGCACTAGAAACAGAACCAATTTCCTCTAATAATTTCTATAAACAAAAATTACACATGAAGGATGACACCCCCGTGTACATAAAAAATTATAGATTGCCTCAAACACAAAAAGGAGAAATAACCAAACAAGTAACTAAGCTAATCGAAGATGACATAATAGAACCTTCTATTGCAGAGTATAATAGCCCCATCTTATTACTCCCTAAAAAATCACTCCCTGGCAAAACAGAATAAAGATGGAGATTAGTGGTAGACCACAGACAGGTAAATAAAAAGCTAGCAGCAGAAAATTCCCACTTCCAAGAATTGACGACATTTTGGATAAACTTGGAAGAGCCAAATATTTTTCATGCCTAGACCTTATGTCAGGTTTTCATCAAATCGAATTACACCCCGACTACAGGGATATAACCTCATTTACAGCCGATAATGGCACATATAGATTCAAAAGACTACCCTATGGATTAAAGGTAGCACCGCATTTATTCCAAAGAATGATGACCCTAGCATTCGCAGGTCTCAAACCATCTCAAGCATTTCTCTATATGGATGATTTAGTTGTATTAAGATGTTCTGAAACCCATATGCTGAAAAATTTAAGAGACGTGTTCTCCACTTGTCGAAAATACAACCTAAAATTACATCCAGAGAAATGCCTATTTTTCAGCCAAGAAGTAACTTATTTAGGACATAAATGTACAAACAAGGGAATATTACCCGACCCGAGCAAATTTGAAACAGTCCAAAATTACCCAACACCAAAAACAGCCGATGAAGTTAAGAGATTCGTAGCTTTCTGCAACTATTACAGAAGATTCGTACCGAATTTCGCAGAACACTCACGAAAATTAACTAGACTTTGCAAAAAGAATGTTTCCTTCGAATGGACAGAAGAATGCCAAAAAGCTTTTGTCTACTTAAAGGAAGCATTAATTAGTCCAAAACTTTTGCAATACCCAGATTTCGATAAAAAATTCTGCATTATAACAGGCGTTAGTGGGTACGCTTGTGGGGCAGTCCTTAGCCAAGAACATGATGGCAAACAGTTACCAATTGCTTACGCTTCTGGGTCCTTCACCAAAGGTGAAACCAACAAAGCCACAATAGAAAAAGAATTGGCCGCAATCCATTGGGCCATAACCTTCTTCAGACCATATGCTTATGGCAGAAAATTTCTAGTCAAAACTGACCATCGTCCTTTAACATACCTATTCTCGATGAAGAGCCCTTCATCTAAGCTGACACGAATAAGACTCGATTTAGAAGAGTACGATTTTGAAGTGGAGTATATAGCCGGAGAAGAAAATCATATTACGGACGCATAACCCGCATAACAATTACAAACTTAAAAGACATGTCAATTGAAGCAGGTAAAATATTAAAAATAACAACAAGATCAGCAGCGAAACAAACCAGCAGTAATGCTGAAAATAAAGAAAGTCACAAAGAGAACCCAAAAATTACGAAGCGCTAAATAAATTTGAAGTAAAAAGACATGTCAAGCTCGTTTTCACTCCTCTGAAATTATATTTCATAAAAGGAAAGAAAATTTGTAGCACTTGGATAAAAGCAACCTAATTGTTGAGGATAAGATTGACTTAGGACAATTAATTAATTGGTAAAGACCAGGCTTGAAAGAGAAGCCGGCATTTTAGGACTTGTACAAATACAGTTGTCCTTAGGGGACAAATTGTTTAAAAGTAATTATACTGCAGTAGGCAAATTTATAGAAATGGGTAACAAAGTTCTCAAAATGCTAACAATCGCTCTGACCCGAGAGGTTATATATGTGACAAATCCCGGGAAAATTAAAGAAATTCTGCACAGATGTCATGACGATGCTATTAGTGGTGGCCACCCAGGAATAAATCGCATGACAGATAAAATCAAGCAGAAATATAGCTGGCTGAATATGAAAAACGACATAAGAGATTACATAAAAAACTGCATCCACTGCAAGAAAAATAAGACCAATAAGCATATAAAAGAACCAATGACAATAACGGAGACACCTCCGAAGGCATTTGATATTGTACAAATCGATACAGTCGGACCATTACCGAAATCGATAAATGGAAACGAATATGCAGTTACCATCATATGTGATCTAACCAAATACTTGGTAGCGATCCCCGTTCGAAGCAAACACGCAGCAACAGTCGCTAAAGCCGTGTTCGAGAACGTCATTTTGATTTATGGACGCATGAATACAATAATGACAGACATGGGCACAGAATACAAAAACAACTTATTCAAAGAACTGTGTAAATTATTAAAAATTTAACATAAAACTTCAACACCGTATCATCACCAAACTTTGGGGACTGTAGAACGCAGTCACCGGACATTCAATGAATATATACGTTCATACATATCCACCGAATTATGAATTTTTAAAAGAAAATAAAATCAGCCCATGAAGCTTATGACAAAGAAGTAAAATATAGACTTCAAATAGCACAGCAAAGAGCTAGGAAACTAGTCCAAGAGGCTAAAGAAAAACAAAAAACAAATTATGATAAAAGTAACTATAGAGGAAATAAACATAGGAGATTTAGTATTAGTTAGAGAAGAGGCCTCCCATAAGTTAGAAAATAGATATGAATAGATGAGAACAACAATTTCACTTTAATACCGCAAAGCATAGAAAATAGCACTAAAAACAATAAAGAAATTATAGTTCATAAGAATAGACTTAAAGCAACATAACTCCACAACAAAACAATAAACACTCATCTATCCATTTTGATAAACAGACACACAAACAAAATACAACATATCATGTCCAAAATACCAAAAAAAAAAGTCAGTGCAATAAAAACACATGTAAAACAAATGTAAACAAAATAAAAGAAAGAAAACCTTTTCAACATTTTATTACCTCATAATAGAATACTCATACATTAACCAAAATGCATGAGCATTCTTTTAAAGAGGGGAGGTGTAGCATGACAGCTAAGCAAAATAAAATGTTCACACAATATTAGTAAAAAATTCAATATACTTTTGGCAATAACTAGGCCAAAGTACTCAAATCAATTTAGCTTGCGCTGCACTTCTCCAATAACATAAACTCGATTGAACCCATATAAATTTATGTATGCATGCACAATAACTCTACGTTAATAACAACTTAGAAATGTAAGTTTGTAAATTAGATTACTCATAAGGTAGATTGTAAGCATATAAAAGACGGCGATGAGCCGAATAAATCATTCCAATTTTAAGACTCAACCCATGTGTTTTAATTTCGGAATCTTGTGGGGCATTTTAATGCTCACCTAAATGCGGCTGAAGAGCTAAGATAATACTCTGACATACCCCAAACATTACTCTATCTTTTTACCAATATGGTCGCCGGATTTATCAAATACGACTAAACCCATTTCCAGGCTGCCTCAGTTTTTCTTTGGTACACTGTAGCATAATATCCTGATACAGGTAACACTATTTAGGCTTAAAACCGGTTATTGGCATTCCGTGGTGGCTAAGCTATATCCTGGCTCACATTGACAGAGATAACTATTCTATTCCTTACGTACAACATATATTTTGAATATTTTTCACATATTTTCGGCATATTGAAAAAAACATAAAATTCCGAGCTCTGCTAATGATTCTCCAAAAACTTCTTCTACGACCTCTATGATCTCTATGTTTGCACATATGTACATACATTGAATTTCAAATCACACAATAGGCTTAAATAAAGCATCTTCTTCTAAATATTGTGAATATACATATTTTGTACAATATAATAGTTGATTTTCGCATACATACCTTTAAAATTTATCGTAATTAGACATTGGTTTGACTACTTGAAAGAAAATCATGAAATTCTCTTGTATGTCGTTAGGTTAATTGAATTCCAAACTCTCAAATAAAAAAACAATAAGAAAAAGTAGACAGCCTCGAGCCCGCGTCTTTCGCGTGCTAATTCGCACCTTTACCACCTGTGCCATATAGACGTTTTCGTTTTCATGTCAAATGCCGTACTTAAGATTGTCTATGGTGCTTTTTCTATATGAGTTCGGTGTGGTTAGTTCGTAAAATTCCACACACACATATACGTACATGCATACAAAGCATCACTGGCTCCTGTAAAACGCTGTCGATTCGCAACAACAACATTCATATGGTTGTTGTGTTCCAATTTCGTTGCACCTTTTCTCAAATGCATGCCGCTATAGAAGTAAACTTAAAAAAAAAAAAAAAAAAACAATAAGAAAAAGTAGCCAGTCTCGAACCCGCGTGACATACACACGTTTTCGTTTTCATGTCAAATGCCGTACTTAAGATTGTCTATGGTGCTTTTGCTATATGAGTGTGGTGTGGTTAGTTCGTAAAATTCCACACACACATATACGTACATGCATACAAAGCATCACTAGCTCCTGTAAAACGCTGTCGCTTCGCAACAACAACATTCATATGGTCGTTGTCTTCCAATTTCGTTGCACTTTTTCTCAAATGCATGCGGCTATAGAAGTAAACTTCAAAATTTAGTTTGTATGGGAGGTGCCCCTTTTCTGATAACCCCCTTTTTTTAGTTATAAACCTTCTCCACATATGTCTCTTCAATGTGGCAAAGTTTGGTTAAAATCGGTTCAGCCATTCTCCGTAAATTTCATTACAACGCGAAAATTTTTATATATGTATATAGATTGCAACTTTGGCCAAACCAACTATCGTACTGCTATGACCAAGATAGCCATAACAACTAATACACAACAATGAACGAGGTATGTGCTTTTCTCACTTTGTCTTGCTACATACGTTTGTTTGCCTTTCTCTAACACACACAGTTTCTTATGCACTAATTGACGTTTGATGAAATTTCAAAATAATCATCGGTTCTTTCACGAAGTTTTCTTGTAGCTTATACCCTGCTACTTCCACAGTGCGACGAGACTGCAACACGATGGACAAAGCGTATGCCCACAACAGTTTATCTACCAACAGTTTATCCCTACTTCTAAATTGTTAAACGCACGGACGAGCGCGTTTGTATAATTATACGCACGGACGAGTGCGAATCTGTCATGAATGACCAAATAAATACGATGTACACCTTAGTTTGTATTTTGAGTTTATAAAATGTATATTGAGGAAGCCAATCAATTAGTTTACAACACAAGATTTGTTTTATATTTCACGAGCTAAATTGATAGATGTTTCACGACCCGCCGCTTGAACTGAACTCCTTGTTGTTCGGGTAGTATTAGTGTTGGAAGTTGGTATAATATACAGGGATGTATTTTTGTGGCGTGACAATTGATGAAAATATTTATTAAAACAAATTATTTAAAAAAATAGAGATAAAGATTCTTTACATAGCAAGCAACTTACGAGTGAACTCATATCTAGCTTTTTTATATAATTTATTTTAATTTTTAAAAACATGTAAAACTCAATTTTTAACAAAAAATTTACAGAAGACTTTTAATGAATCTGTATCAATAAAAAGTATAACAATATCTTTTGTAATACATCTAGCATTTATCGCGCTATAATACGATTTGTAAAAGCTTTCGTCGGAGCTAAAATGTTGCGTCACTTAAAAAAAACACTTTTCTAATTTACACGTGTTTGGTAAGGCCATTTTTCATTTTGTAATAAACATATAGCAAAGTCTAATAAAAAAGCCGGAGTTTGAGATCAGCTCTAACCCAGCAAACAGTTGGATTTTCTTTATTAACATAGGATGGAATAGTTCGTATGTAAACACTTCTACAAAAATGTTTGTTCCTTTGCTTGTAGATATTTTTGGACGTCCAGTGCAACATATGTATCTACAAATTACCAAAAGTAGTGGAGTGTTTCATGGGTAAACAATCTTTAAGCCCAGAGTATTGTATAAATCCATACATAAGCGGTTCTAAAATAAATGGTAAAAGGCTGCGTAAGGAATTCTGGCCAAAGCCGCTTCAAACAAAATCTTCTTGCAAATCAATGTCGATATTTCTAGGTAAATTTTCACCAAAGATATACAATAGTTCCCGTCAGAGCTCTAACTTGCAGATCCTTGTAAATTACCACCTGCTGTTATTTTTGCTTTCTTCTGTTTTATCAGAGCACGAGCCTGAACTGCCGCCACGTTTTGTTGTCTCGACACCTATACCATACATTAACATTACGGCACAAGATGGTTGATATATTACCGCTGAAGCATGACCGGAACGGCCAGAACTCAACGAGGTTCCCATTTCCCATGTGTTTGTTTTGGGATCGTATACCTCAACAATAGAGAGAAAATGCGTACCATCGAATCCCCCAATCGCGTATAGTTTGCCATCTAAGGACGTAAGAGACAAAGCACTTCGAGCAATTCGTACTGGCGCCACTAGTTCCCAAACTTTATTTTCGGTATCATATCTTTCCACTCTATCAAGTTGGTGTATTCCATCAAATCCCCCAACTACATAAATATGTTGATTTATGGCAGCTACACCTGTAAATATAATAAAATATATATTTTGGATTATACTGAATTTTTTGAAAACTTGAAGTCCTTTAAAAAAAAAAAACACAGTGTTAAAAAAGAAAACAGTGAAAACACTTTTAAGCCGGAGCGTCTTCGTTTATTCGCACCACGTGTGTAATGGTTGCGGAATATTAATTATTTACAAACTTACATTTCTAAGTTGTTAGTCATGCTTATGATTCTACGCTGTGGCGCATGCATGCATAAATGTGTGTACTTAGGAAAACATACACACATGTATGTATATGGGTTCAATCGAGTTTATGTTACTAGAAGTGCAGAGCAAGCTAAATTGATTTGAGCACTTTAGCCTAATTTTGCCAAAGTATATTGAACTTTTTACTTAATTTTGTGTAAACATTTTGTTTTCATCATCATCATTTATTGGCGCTTAACCGCCTAAGCGATTTTGGCCGTTTCGTATCAAAGCACGCCAGTCATTCCTTTTTAGCGATAACGGACGCCAATTGGAAACCCCAAGGGAGTTCAAGTCATCCTCCACCTGTTGTTTCCATCTCAGTCGAGGCCTCCCCCTTCCTCTGCTGCCGAATTCAGGCGACGATAGGAAAACCTTCTGTGCTGGAGCTTCTTTGTCCATTCGCATAACATGGCCCAGCCAGCGGAGTCTTTGGGCTTTAATTCGCTGGACTATGGTCAGATCTGCGTAGAGCTCGTACAGCTCATCGTTAAATTTCCTTCTATACTCGCCGTTGGCATCACGGGAAGGACCATAAATCTTCCGGAGAACTTTTCTCTCAAATACTCCAAGGGCCATCTCATCTTCTCTTGACATTGTCCATGAATCTGAGCCATACATCAGGACAGGTATGATGAGAGACTTATAGAGCGTGATCTTTGTTCTTCGAGAGAGGACTTTGCTTCTCAATTGCCTACTCAGTCCAAAGTAGCACTTGTTGGCAAGAGTGATTCTCCGCTGGATTTCTAGACTGATATTATTTTCGGTGTTGATACTGGTTCCCAAATAGACGAAGTCCCTCACAGTTTCAAATTTGTAACTATCAACAGTGACATGGCTGCCAAGGCGCAGGTGCGCCGATTCTTTCTTTGATGACAGCAAATACTTCGTCTTGTCCTCGTTCACGGCAAGACCCACTTTTTTCGCTTCCTTATCCAGTCCAGAGAAGGCAGCGCTTACGGCGCGGTTGTTAAGGCCAATGATATCAATATCATCGGCATACGCCAGCAATTGCACGCTCTTGTAAAAGATTGTACCATTGCGGTTTAGCTCTGCTGCTCGAATTATCTTCTCCAGCATCAGATTGAAGAAATCGCATGAAAGGGAGTCGCCCTGTCTGAAGCCTCGTTTGGTTTCAAATGGCTCAGAGAGGTCCTTCCCGATTCTGACGGAGCTGTTGGTATTGCTCAACGTCATTTGACATTTTGTTTTGCTTAGCTGTAATGCGTGTCCTAGCCAGCGAAGGCGCTGGGTTTTAATTCGCTGAACTATGTCGACGTCTGCGATCGGCTGCCTACGCAGGTAAGCGGACAACGGCTTATGCTGAACATCTATCAACCGCTGGTACGAAAACCAGTCTCTCAACGCCTGTGGCAATGGTCTCAAGACCTGGCCACAGAGATCCAAAGGAAGGATATACGGGTCCGAACTCCCAAGAGACATCTCCCGCCGCTCTGCGTACCTGGAAAAACGATTGGCTGCTAGGATCCTGAAGAAATATGAGGGAGTTCCGCAGGAAACGCTGTCGCCGAGCTCCAGGAAGTGTGTGGAGTTAGCACAATCCCTGATACCGGATTTCCAAAACAGTTATGTGCCAAAGCGGGTAGACGTTAATCCTTTCAAACGCCAGAGAACGGACGTGGAGTTAAAACCCCACCCCAAGCGGCATCAAAACATCCCCGGAGTGGGCAAACCAAGCCTTACTGATATAACCAAGGACAGGATCCTTATAGGCATTCTTGACCGAGGCAACGACCGTTTGGCTATCCCCAAGAACCAGTGGCGGCACGTCCGGAATGCACTCGGAAACGCTGCCATCGACATTTATTTGGCGTCTCTAAGTGGTTAGGCGGCGGTCACGGATGCGGGCTGACACCGGGACAGATGAAACTTGTCGCGTGCGATGACGCAAAAACTGTTGCACTGTACAATGCGGCAGCTGCAAGACTGGGTGAAGTCTACGAAGGTGCAAAAATCGAGGTCGTCGACTGGAAGGACATTCCGGCTCGGCCAAGGGCAAGGGCATGGATTCCTGCCATCCCTGCAGAGCCTGAGAGAATTCTCACCATGCTGCGGATAATGAATGCGTCCCTCCCGACGCAGGACTGGAGTGTCACTCTGGTCGGGGATGCGGTAGGGCCTGATAGAGAAGTGGTCTTCACCATGAGTAAGGAGGCACTCGAGCCCCTTAAAAGGTGTAATGGGCTAGTGCAATACAGTGTAGGCCAGATAGTCATCCACGTATACCGTGGCGATGCACAGCGCGCTGCCATCGCGACTGCTCCGGGAGACTCGCAAATCGAAGTACCGCAAGAGGAAACCGAGGAGTCCGACGCGGAAAGCATGTTATCCGCCAACTCGGAGATGGAAGACAGCCTGCTGGACGGGGAAGGCCTCGACGTCACGGTGGTAGGAGCCCATCCTGAGCTCAATATCTCTGAAGCCTCAGACAACAGGGCTCCCGCTACGCCAAATCGCGCAGCTACTCCGAACTCGTCGTTGAGAGACAGCCTTCGGGACAGGGCAGACCTCGACGATATGGGGACGGCAGGGAAGTCTGATCGCTCTCATATTGGTGGTGCTTCAGATAAACCTGCACAAATCTAAAGTAGCCTCGGCTGCTTAAGGTAGTCGTCTTTCTAAAGGCGACGTGGATGTGGTCCTCATCCAAGAACCCTGGGTCAACAGCTCGAGGATATGCGGATTGGTGACTAAGGGTTTCAAGCTCATCCGAGCCAGTGAGGAGGGCAAAGTCAGAACCTGTATTTTGGTTAAGTCTGACCTCAACACCTTTCTTCTACCTAACTATACCAATGGTGACATTACCGCTGCCAGTTTAACAGTCGGCAGCACCAGCCTGACGATGGCGTCGGTCTATATGCCCTACGACGCCGAAGAAACTCCACCACAAAGGGAGGTGAGAGATCTGGTGTCAAATTTTTGTACGGGTCATCTTATTAGTGTGTAGCGAGCCTACCTTCATCACTAAAACCCGTAGGGAGGTCAGAGACCTCACTATTTGTAGTGAAGGCGCTTATGAGTAGGTCAGAAAATGGCGTGTTCTTGAAGAACACTCATTCTCAGGCCACCGATATATAGAAATAGTGTTGGACTTTCGTGTAGAGCAATCTATTATGAAACGCAATCCACGCAATACCATCTGGCAGCTACACAATGAAATTTTAGCCAGAGACCTACCAGTACTACCCCCACAAGCCCCCTCATCGGTTGAGGAGCTGGAGAACCTGGTAACGACATACACCACGGTGCTCTCAAATGCCCAGAACAAGCTTGTCCAGTGACAAACCCACAGGGAGACTTAGACGAGTTCTCTCGAAAACTATTTTTTTATTAGGCATAATGCACCTTCAGCACCTGCAACAAGGCTGTAAATATCCCCATCAAGGAGGAAAGGTTAAGGCGGGCAGTTAAGAGCTTTGAACCGTTTATGGCTGCCGGACCAGACGGGATTATCCAAATGGCTAGTTTTTCTCTATACAGCCTGCCTGTCTCCCAACTACATTCCATGCTCCTGGATACACGCCACGGTAGTGTTGATTCCTAAGGCTGGGAAGGCATCCCACTACGAGCCAAAGGACTACAGACCCATCAGCCTCACGTCCTTTGCACTCAAAACTCCACTACTATTGATAGCAACCTTGTCTCCAGCTATCACCAAGGATAAATCAACAGAAACTGCGCTTCACAGCCTAGTCTCTATCATTGAAAAATCGTTGGGTGAAAAGGATTACTGTCTTGTGGCCTTCCTTGACATTGAAGGGGCTTTTAACAATATAAGTCCGGAGGCTATTAACACCGCTCTTACTAATCTGGGCATAAGCAGATCCCTAACTGGACTAATCGATCATCTACTACGGGGGAGGAAAATATCTTCATCACTTGGCACGGTTGATTTATCACGCTTTGTCACAAGGGGAACGCCTCAGGGTGGAGTTCTCTCCCCGCTTCTATGGAACCTCACTGTCAACTCGTTGATACGAGACACATGCTGGGGGAAGCGGGAAGATAGCGGCATATGCATACAAGGGCAAATTCCCACAAACTCTGTGTGACTTGATGCAAGTAGCACTGCGTGAAGTCTCGGCATGGTCCTCTCGTTGCGGACTTAGTATCAACCCGAGAAAAGTGGAACTCGTTCTCTACACCAACCGGTACAAAATACCACCGCGGGACCTACCAGAACTTAATGGCGTGAGCCTGAACTTGGCTGATAAAGCCAAATTCTTGGGCACAGTTCTGGACAGGAATTTAAACTGGAAGAAGAATATTCTTCAGCGTCGGAGGAAGGCGTGTGTTGCACTGTACACATGCAAAAGAGCTATTGGCAAAAAGTGGGGTCTCAGCCCCAAAACATGCAGATGGATTACCACTGCAATTATCCGACCTATCATGCTATATGGAGTCGTGGTGTGGTGGCCTGCGCTGAGCAAGGCCACAAACCGGAAACTGTTAGGTACAGTCCATAGATCTGGCATGATCTGTATAAGCGGCGCGCTAAGAACAGCGCTCAAGGAAGCTCTTCAGGCCATTCTAGGCATTCTGCCACTCGATCTGGAAGCGTATCAGGCAGCAGCGGCAGCTGGCTAAAATGGGATCATAAAAGAACTAGAGGCATTCACGTCCAGGAGAGAAATTTCCATATTTATAGGTGTTCTAACTGAGCACTGCCTTATTGGAAGAAAGGCTAGGTGTGCCCTACCGACGATGCTATAGGAGCTGCAAAGATGATGAGGAAGAGGAAACGATGAAGCACCTCATCTGCAACTGCCCGGCTGTAAGCGGCGCGGGAACGCGCTTTTTGGGAGTTCCCTTCCTGGATAGCCTAAGCCAGATCGCGGAACTGGACATAAAGGACTTGATGGCCTTCATAAAGTCATCTAAGTGGTTCGAGGAGGAGTAACAGTGTCGGTTTAGGGTAGTTAGTCCCGGGATTCTGCTATGTGGACAATCCCAACAACTTGGGGATTTTCCATATTTCCGGGTCCCGGGACTGACTTTCCTTGTGTTGGTGGTATCATAACGGGCCTTTCAAAACTGGCCTAAATGTGCCTCTGCGGCAGCCACTTGAACCTAACCTAACACTTTTAAAATTGTGTTTTGAGTCTGACGAAACTAAAACTAACACTTTCAATTTGTGTCTGACGAAAACTAACATTTTGGGGTAGTACATTTTCTTCAGACATAAAATGAAAGTGTTAGTTTTCTTTAGACAAAATTTCTGGTGTTAGTTTTCGTATGGCACGTCGATATATTAACTTTAAACTTGAAATTTCGTGTGAGCAAAACAGCCAATCCCCTGGGCCAATATTTTTAATTCCAATTTCAAAATATCATACTCTTGCCAGAATAGGACACTGGTCACTGTTTTTTTTTAATTAAAACCTTGCAGGATAGGAATAAGAGGACCCATCAGTTTTGTCACATTCCCTGATATTAATCAATTCATTTAGGCAATTCACAAGATCTCCTATTCGCGTATCTGCTATTAGTTTAAAACTGTCATAACCCTGCAGCGAAAGCAACTAGTTCAAAACTACTTTACAACTAGTTGGTGCACCGGGCCCAACTAGTCAGTGTTCTGTCTTTTTTTCCATATGAGCAACTTGTATTTTTTACGTGTTGATGTCCTATGAGATGTCAATTGTCAGATTTCGACCAGAATATACCAGTTATCTACTAGTCAGGAAATACCAGTTTCATACTAGTTGTAAAATACCAGTTCCATACTAGTTCAACCTGGACTAGTATAACTTCCATAAAATGAAAAAGTCTGCATACTAGTCCAAAAAGGACTAGTGTGAAATATACCTGTCCCATACTAGCCCAAAAAGCCTGGAATCTGGACTAGTATGATTTCAACCAGTATTTTCCCGGCTTACCCTTTATTTTATCATTTGACTTTATTTTCATGTCTATTCTTAAGAAAGCAGCGACTATTTGTATTAACCCTATCACGAAAAAGCATCTACGAATTATAAGAGAAAACGAAACGAATGAATTTTGTATTTTTTAACTGGTAGAATTTCATCCAGAAAAATCTAGTTGTATACTAGTATGGAATGGATATTTCCTGACTAGTATGGGTTCAGCCAGAAAATTCTAGTTGTATACTAGTATGAAATGGATATTTCCTGACTCGTATGAATTCAGACAGAAAATTCTAGTTGTATACTGGTATGAAATGGATATTTCCTGACTAGTATAAATTCAGACAGAAAATTATAGTTGTATACTGGTATGAAATGGATATTTCCTGACTAGTATGAATTCAGACAGAAAATTCTAGTTGTATACTTGTATGAAATGGATATTTCCTGACTAGTATGAGTTCTACCAGAAAGTTATAGTTGTATACTGGTATGAAATGGATATTTTCTGACTAGTATGAGTTCTGCCAAAAAATTATAGTTGTATACTAGTATTTTTCTGACTAGTTTGAGGTTTCGCTGCAGGGAAACCATAAGACACCTTGTTAATTGCCTAACTCATTTACCCAACAATGTGATCACTTTAGATAAGGTTAGGGTTAGCATTAAGGTTAACGTTAGGGTGTGGGTTAAATTTATGGTTAGAGATAGGGTTCAGGTTAACGTTAAGGTTAGGATTACGGTGGTGGTTGGGGTTGAAGTTAGGGTTTGGAATAGTGACATGGATAGAGATATACAGGCAAAAAAACTGTTGACAGGTCAACGTCTGCGGGTCAGCTAGTTCTAAATAAAAAAAATATTGGGAGTTTTTTTTCACTTCTCCCTTTCTCGCAATTTTAAACGATGTTCGAAAATTTTAAAATCGGTTAAGGGAGAAAGTAGCTATTATGAACGTGAGTGAAAAGGAGTTATCTCTGCCATTTTTAACACAAATTTTCAATAGGAAAAGAAAAGGGAGCGCTGCATAAAAATGTATTTGTATGTTAAATGTATTTTAAATGAAAAATTACTAGTTTGTGCACATAAATAAACAAAAAAAAAAAAAACAAAAAAAATTGAATACACTTTTAAAGCGACCTAGTAGAGATTGTTCATCTGGTCGGGTTATACACGAAACGCCCTTTAAAATATTTGTAACACCCCCAAAATCCAAGGCCAAAAAACCGTTTTTTCAGAGTTTTCGTTGAAAAAAAATCATGGAAAATGAAATTTTCGACCGATTTTGAAATTCTCAACGGTTTTGGGTAGAGAATTGTTGACACTTTCGAAATAAATACAATGTTTCGATCATTTGAAAAGGGTATGACATGTTTTTCAAGCGAGAAGTCGAATTTTTTGAAAATTTTTTCGGTTTTTCCGGTTTCGACGTAATTTTTTTGCCTCTAATTGACAATGAATGAACCTTATTGGGCATGTGTCATCGGGAGGCATTCTAATCTAATCTTGGCTTGCGTCATAATGACGCTTAACCGCCTAGGCGATTTTGGCCGTTTCGAATCAAAGCACGCCAGTCATTCCTTTTTAGCGATAACTGACGCCAATTGGAAACCCCAAGGGAGTACAAGTCATCCTCCACCTGTTGTTTCCATCTCAGTCGAGGCCTCCCCCTTCCTCTGCTGCCGAATTCGGGTGTCGATAGTAAAACTTTCCGTGCTGGAGCTTCTTCTTCCATTCGCATAACATGACCCAGCCAGCGGAGCCTTTGGGCTTTAATCCGCTGAACTATGGTCAGGTCTGCGTAAAGCTCGTACAGCTCATCGTTGAATTTCCTTCGATACTCGCCGTTGGCATCACGGGAAGGACCATAAATCTTCCGGAGAACTTTTCTCTCAAATACTCCAAGGGCCATCTCATCTTCTCTGAATACTGTCCATGATTCCGAGCCGTACATCAAGACTGGTATGATGAGAGACTTATAGAGCGTGATCTTTGTTCTTCGAGAGAGGACTTTACTTCTCAATTGCCTACTCAGTCCAAAGTAGCACTTGTTGGCAAGAGTGATTCTCCGTTGGATTTCTAGACTGATATTATTTTCGGTGTTAATGTTGGTTCCCAAATAGACGAAATCTCTCACCGTTTCAAACTTGTAGCCATCAACGGTGACTTGCCTGCCAAGGCGCAGGTGCGCCGATTCTTTCTTCGGGAGACATTCACTACTTAATTATACCAGTTTTTTTTTTGGAAAGGACTTCAAGTTTTCAAGATATGCAGCATAATCCAAAATCAAATTTTTTGGTCCCCTACAGGGGTACTATGTGTATGAAGGCGGGTCGATTTGAAAATCACCCAAGTGGCAAAGAAAATCGTATTTTATGGATCAAAATAAAATACTTTGCCGAAGGAAGCATACCTCTAAGCCCAATTCTGATGTCCCGACTTTACAATTTTGACTTTGAGCACCAAAGTTTTAAAAATCCTAAATTGACCCATTTAGAGTGCCCCAAACGTGTTAAAATGTATGACCCACCCCCACTAACTTTGTAGGGCCGAGCCACCCATGCCAGTGGCACATCCCCTAAGAACCTCCTATGGGGGTCCCTATACAAAAATTTAAAAAATCACCATTTTTGGCATTTTACGTGAAAAAATCAGCTAAACGACTATCTTTTTTTCTTTTTGGAGTTCATTTTTCTCTAAAGAACTTTAAAAAAACATAGCCATTTCACTGATTTTTTCATAAAAAGTGCCAAAAATGGTTATTTTTTTAATTGTTTGTATGGGGAACCCCTAGCTGGGGTTTTAGGGGGTGTGCCACTGACATGGGTGGGTCAGCCCTTCAAAGTTAGTGGGGGTCGGTCATACATTTGTGCACTGTTAGAAAATATATTGATCTTTGGACCTTACTCACGCGTTAACTCGACACGACTTGCTTACAAAGTTTTATTCAAGTGTTCTTTTTTATAATTATACAATGTTAGAAAATTCAAGAGTTGAGAGATAACTGGTGATTACGATAAATAGTAGAAAATGTTTAGAAAGTAAAGATTTTATTTAACATACTCCAGCTTTATCCAAGTGCATTAAGTAATAGGAATAACAAAATCTTATAACCAAAAAAATGTATGTGAATCTTAGTTTAAGCAAGTTGCATGATTTCGCATGTTTCTCTTTTGAGAGGTTTTTGGTGAGAACATCAGCCGCATTATCTTCAGATGCAATGTATTCTGCCTCAATGGACACATCGTTGAGTTTTTCCCGAATGTAATGTAATGTATGCTTGCTTCGCGTTTGAACACGTGTATTTTTGATCATCGAAACCCATTTCTTGTAGTAGACTACGCATAAAAACAATTTCCTTGATGTCTTGATTTGCCGCCACATACTCGGCCTCCATAGTACTCAATGTGACCATTGGTTGTTTTTTGGACTCCCAGGCCACTAAGCCACCTGCCATAAATATAGCAAAACCCGTGTATGATCTTCGGTCTATGGAATCAGTACCCCAATCAGAATCTGTAAAAGAGATAAATTCGTCCTGATTATGACAATAAGTGATTATACCTTTCGGCGTATTTTTCAGGTATCTGAGCACATGTTTCGCTGCCTGAAAATGTTCTTGGTGCGGATGCGAATTGAACTGTGAAACCTTCGAATCGATGTGGGTAATGTCTGGGCGCGATATTATTGACAGGTACATAAGACCACTAATAAGACTTTGGTACTCCGCGACTACTGGCTCTTCACATTCATCTACGCATTTTTGCAAAACTACATCATTTGCCCATGGTGTTGCTGCCCCTTTGCAATCACTAATATTCCATCGATTCAGCAATTCGTTTGTATATTTTGCTTGATGTATTTTGATATCACCTCGAAGACCCTCTCTCTCGATTTCCATGCCAAGGTAAAACGAGATTGGCCCACGATCATCAGCTTCAACATGTCGATTTGAGTGTTCGATTATGTTCTGCATTTCTCCCTCAGTTGATGCTGCCACCATCATATCATCTACATATAATGCAATGTAGCTTAATACAGAACTTTATCGCTTTACGTATACACAACTATCAGACTAACACCTATTAAAGCCCATGGAAGTTAAAATTTCTGTTACTTTTTTGTTCCATTCGCGGCCAGCTTGTTTCAGCCCATATAAAGCTTTCTGCAATTTACACACTTTGTTGCGATTATTGGCATCTTCAAATTCTGGTGGCTGACGCATGTACACGTTCTCTTCCAATTCACCGTTCAAACACGCTGCCACTATATCAATATGATTTATTAACAAACTAATTTTCGCTGCCCATGCCAGCAACAACCGGATCGTGGAATATCGTACGATGGGCGAAAATGTCTCCTGATAATCCAAGCAATAAACTTGTTAACATCCCTGAACCACAAGCCTCGCCTAATATTTTTCGATTGTTCCATCGGGTTTCTTCCTGAAACTAAACACCCACCTCGATCCAATAATATTTACGTTATCCGTTTGTCAACCAACAACCCGTTTGGTTTTTTATTAAAGAATTATATTCAGCATTCATTGCCCTTTTCCATGCCTCAGCCGCATCAGATTGCAACGCTTCTTCTACCGATTGTGGGAACTCTGACATACTTAACTGCTACTTCCTTGTACGGCTTCTTGTTTGCCGTCGAGACGGCTCTGCGTTATTTTTCGCTACCTCCACCTTCAGCTCTATGTCACCACCTGAATCACTGCTATCGCTGCTTGATATTATATGCTCATGTTTCTTCATTTCACCAGAAGCTTCTGTTACATCAAATGATTCCGTTTTATTTTCGACTGGTATGCAGACACAAAGTGATTCTACTTCTTCTTTATCCGCTCTATCTTCTAACTTCCCAAACGAATCTTCAAAGAATATTATATCTCGAGCCTTTATTATCTGCCGCTTTGAAGAGTTATATAATCTGTAGCCTTTTCTTGCTGCCTCGTACCCAAACAAATCTGTACATTAAGGCGCCTCACGCTCCATACAAAAAAAAAATGGACTCCCTGTTTCCATCGGAATTATAAACTTCAATGTATTCTAAGACCTTGGTCAAAATATTTCGAAAAAATATTAAGATTTACTGGAGCTAAACCGCGTTAAAAAAACGCTAAAAATATCCTTTTTTATGTATAAAAAGAGTATGAAAATATATTTTTTAATAAAAAGCACCTGAGATGATGAATTAGCTGGAGTACAAAAGGTAAGCATAAAAAAGTTTGAAAATTTTATAAACGCAATCCAAATATTGAGATGTATGATGCTGTTTTTGGTCATATTTCGAGGGGTAGGTTTGTGGAAAACTTTAATAACTCAGCCAATTATTGACGTATTTGGACGTTTAGGGTATCATTTGAAACGTATTTTCGAGACGTTGTCATTTCTGTAAAATTTACCCCTTTTTGGCCCAATTTTCCACATGGCGAATATTAGCACACAGTTATACAGTTACCAAATTTGCAAACTTTTTTATGCTTACTTTTTGTACTCCAGCTAATTCATCATCCCATGTGATTTTTATCAAAAAATATATTTTCATACTCTTTTTATACATAAAAAAGGATATTTTTAGCGTTTTTTTAACGCGGTTTAGCTCCAGTAAATCTTAATATTTTTTCGAAATATTTTGGGAGAGTCCTCAGAAAAGAGTGAATTTTAAAATTCCGGTGGAAACACTGCAACTTTTTTTGGCGAGGCGCCTTACTGTACATATCACCTTTCGGCTTAAACTTCCGGCCGTTCTATTTTTGTTTAGCACAGCTGCCTCGCAACCAAATACACGCATGTGATGAATAGATGGCTTCCTTCCAAACCAACGCTCAAATGGGGTGACATCTTCTAGCACTTTAGTGGGAGAGCGATTTCTAATATACATTGCCGTACTGATGGTTTCAGCCCATAAAAATTGAGGTAAACCGGAATTATGTAGCACCTGGCCATTTCCACGAGGGTTCTATTAAGTCTCTCAGCTACACCATTCTGCTGAGGGCAGTAGCTGACGGTTGTATGATGAACTATCCCTTTCTGTTCGAGATAAGATTTGAAATTACAATTTACATACTCCTTGCCATTGTCTGTCCGTAATGATTTAATATTAACGCCAACCATATTTTCAGCCATCGCCTCAAAATTTTTAATCGCTGTGAACGCTTCAGAAATTTGTTTCAGAAAATATACCGATACAAAGCGCGAGTAGTCATCGACAAAAGTGAAGCGCATGCCATTTTTTATAGTTATTTTCAGTACGCACACCATAACAATGTTCCAATCGTTTTTCACTTTCAAGTCTTGCCAAAAATAAACCATCTTTTTCTTTTGCAATAAGTAATGTTTGTTTGTTTTTATTTTTTATGATAGCACCACTTTCATTAAATATTATTTCGTTGCCCGATTTTAGTACTTTATTCATCGACAGAAAATTGCAATGCAAGTGAGGCACCAAAAATACATTCAAGAGAGTCATTTTTGCAAATTCTGTTTTTATATGTTTTTTATATGTATTTACCCTCTGAGTAAACGCAGTCTCCAAAGGCCAACACAACTTTTTGCTGCCAACTCTCAATCGACTCAAAAATTTCTTCTTTCGGACACATGTGTGAAGTTGCGCCGCTGTCTAAAACCCAGGTGTCGCTGCTTATTTCGCCTGTAGCGGCACTAAAGGCCGACGCTGCGGTCTTTGCCGCCTCCGCCGTTTGTGGACACTGTGAACGTATGTTTCCCTTTTGGTGACATTTATAACATTCGATGTTTGCTCTACAGTTGTGATGTCGCGCGATATTACCATTTTATAGTTGGTTTTATTTTTCTTAAAGCGGTTGTATTTGTTGTTGCGATTTTTTGTATATTCATTATTGGATGAATTTGCCCATAAAAGCCGTTCATCTTTTCCGTCGCCTTTAACACCTTGCCTCCGTTCCTCTTCTAGAATTTTCGAAACGAGCTGATCATATTTAGGCAATTCATCGCGACTTTCTATAGCAACAACGAAGTTCTCCATTTCTTCGGGCAATGCACTTATCAACAACACCGATACTCAACTGAACGATCGTTCAACTGAATGTTCATGTCTTTAAGGTTGTTGTAGTTGTAACAAGGTGTAGCCCTGCCCAAATGTCAGACAGTGTCACCCCGGGTGTATTGCTCTTGGCCGGGTCGATATAAAAAACGCCCCGGTTCGTTTCGGTACGATGGGTACAGCACAAGTACTGATACCGTTCTCGTAGAACCGGCAATACGTAGAAACTAGCCGTGTAGGCCATGTACGTCATTTAGCGTTACCCAGGATGCCCCACACTGAAAATAAAATTTCGTAAAAAAGCTACGAAAAAATGTCTTAGTCTTAATTTTCGTATAATGTACGAAATTTCGTTCATAATACGAATGAAAATTTGACAAATACACTAGATTTTACGAAACCTTTCTTAAAATATACGAAATGACTTTCGTAAGGAATATTTTTAGTATAATTTACGAAGTCGTGCGTTTACGAAGCAATGTAGTAAACTATGATACAAATCTTTGTACGAATCATTTTGTATAATGTACGAATCATTTTCGTAAAATATACTAAATTGCTGCTACACTAGATTTTACGAAACTTTCGTAAAATATACGAAATGACTTTCGTAGGGAATGTTACGAATTCGTGCGTACTATTTACGAAGTAATTTAGGAAACTATGAAAAAAAAAACCTTGTACGAATCATTTCGTATAATGTACAAAATACTTTCGTACATTGTACTAATTCAACAAAGTCCTTTTTACTATTCGTACAATGTACAAAAATTTTCGTAAAATATACTAAATTGCCGCCATTTTTTCATACGCGTGTTATTGTGAAATTCTATTCAAAGAAACAAGTTGCAAAAAGATTAATTTCTAAAAAGAGTGCGCTGTAAGTGTGTTTTGCTAAACGTTTGGTTAAAATCTTGCAATTGCTAGTTTTGTGTGCATTCTTGGAATGAATTGCTTTATTTGCAGTGTTAATATGGACTCGCACCATAGCATGTCCAAGCATTTTCGCCTTGTACACAACATGAATCAACAAAATAAATGCACATAAAACTACTCGTGGGCAAATAATGATTCGCCAACACAATTTTGTTAAAAATTAAGAAATAATCTCAAAATGAATAGTTGTAATTAGTTCTAAGAAATAATTGCTTTAGCAAGACAGTAAAACTTGAAGTCATGGAATCAGATGAATCATGCGCAGTTGTTGTTTCCGAGGAAGTAGTCCTATATTCAGATACTGATAGCTTCGTGAACTTAACTCAAACCGTTAGCGACGCAAATTCAAACAAAATTGTTTCGATCAGTGCCGGGCAATTTGTGTGTGACACTACAAAGCCAGTTTCAGAAGACGCGCACGAGCCCATCGCTATGGAAGCAACGAAGATTTGGCTGAATTGGCAAATCTTTTGGTTAGCTGGAATTTGGGGCATATGCTAGACTTTTTTTTCGTAAGTACTACTCATTTTTTTCCATTAATTTTTCATTTCAATTTCTATTTGATTCATTTATGTAGATGAAGAATTGTATATCGGAGTTCTTAAGCACTTAACAAAAACAATGGCTGAGACTGTTTTTGCTAACACGGATGTTTCCCTTGGCATTAGAGTCGAGTTTGCCTACCAATGGACGCAATGAATAAAATCCTCGAATCGCAATGAATCGTTCTCAATGGGAAACATGCATTCTAAGCGTCACCAATTGATTGACGTTAATATATTAATTAAACATATATATTAAAATATTTTAAACCTGCATTTATTTTTTCTCTTAGTGTAGAACCGAGTAAATTCGTAAGTAAATAGTACAAAGATATTGGTAAAATGTACTAATTTACATTCGTAAATAGTGCGTAAATATTCGTAAAATGTACTAATTTACATTTGTAAATAGTACGCAAATATTCGTAAAATGCACTAATTTACATTCGTAAATAGTGCGTAAATATTCGTAAAATGTATTAATTTACTTTGGTAAATAGTACGCATATATTCGTAAAATTTACTAATTTACATTCGTAAATAGTACGCACATATTCGTAAAATGTACTAATTTTGTATCATGCCACATTTTCGTAGTATGTACGGAAACAATTTTGTAGAATTTACGAAATCTTTCGTGGCTCAAAACAACGAATAATTTCGTAATATGTACGCAAGTTTTCGTTATATTTACACAGATTTTATTTTGAGTGCAACGGGGAGGCGACCTACTCCTTCACCCTATTCGAATAAATGTCTTTAAGGTCATCAATTATACTACAAAAATCGTCAATTTGGCTCGAAATTTTTCTGTCGATTTTATTTTAAAGCGCACAAGTTGTTTAAACGAATTCACTTTTCGACAAGCTGTATTAGCTTTATACATATTACTTAATATGTCCCAGGCGTCCTTTGCCTTTACACAATTTTTGATATGAATTAGCTCACTGGATTTCACACTTAAATTTATGGTTACAAGTGCCTTTTGATCTGCCGCTATCCATTTAGCTTTTTTAGTTTCATCACCCTCCGGACATTTTGACACAATGACCTCCCACAAGTCCAAGGTTATCAAAAGGCTTTTTGCTTGCACCGACCATGCCGAATAATTTTCACAGTTTTTCAATATTAGCAACCGAAAACATTTTCATATCCGGCATTATAAAATTCTTTAATTTCGCAAATGGAGTGTGGTTGCTAAGTGACCTTGCTCAATCTCTGCACTCTGGGCAACGGGAGCTACCTAGGCTCGCGGCAGAAAGAGAGGGAGCCCCGGTGGGGCCACTCTGACATACTTGGTTTAAGGGCTCACCGAGGTCTTTTTCGCAGCGTCTGTTCACCACATGGTGCGGCTGCAAGCGGGTGTCTGTCTTGTAGCAAGCGGCTCGCTATATAAATGTGTGAATATTTTTATCAAAATCCCGGAGACGGGTTGTGCGCTGGGTTTGGGACCCGCCACGTAAAAACTTTATTCCAATGAAAAGCAAAGAAAAGCCTCGGATGAGAACCCCCTTTAATGTTGACGACCTGGCAACACGAAACAAGGACTACGAGAAGGATATTAGGGCATGTACCTGGAATTTCCGGACCCTTTCAAGGGATGGTACCGCTGCCCGACTGGTTGATGTCCTCGTGAACGCAAAGGCTGACATCACCACCCTGCAGGAAATGCGATGGACGGGACAAGGAAAGACGACCATCGGACTTTGTGACGTATACTACAGTGGCCAGACACGCGGCAAACGCGTGGTGTAGGATTCGTGGTGGGAAAGAGACTTCGCCGCCAAGTACTAGCGTTCACTTCTGTGAACGAGAGTCTCGTTGCGATCCGCATCAAGGCGAGGTTTTTCAACATAACATTTATCTGCGCCTATGCGCCGACTGAGGAGACGGACGACGCAGAGAAGGACTCCTTCTACGATAAACTTGAACAAGCTTATGATCGCTGCCCCCAACATGATATCAAAGTCGTGCTCGGCGACTTTAATGCCAAGGTGGGCAAGGAAGGAGTCTTTGGTAACCGACGTACAAAGTGTACTTAAATTATGGAGGGAGCACTTCTCCTAACTGCTAAATTGTGAGGGAGACGTCTAACCCGATACCACAATCCCTGACGATGGAAAATTCGTCCCACCACCTGACTATGATGAAGTGAGGATAGCTATATCCCGGCTCAAAAACCACAAAGCGCCTGGAAAAGACGGACTACCCGCCGAGCTGTTCAAACACGGAGGCGAAGAGCTGGTAAAAAGCATGCATCAGCTCTTATGCAGAATATGGTCAGACGAATGCATGCCTCCGGATTGGAATTTAAGTGTGCTTTGCCCAATCCACAAGAAAGGCGATCCCGCTAACCGCACCAACTACCGCAGAATCAGTCTTCTTAATATCGCATATAAGGTTCTTTCTAACGTGTTGTGTGAAAGGCTGAAGCCCATCGTAGACAAACTGAAAAACCAGATTTTCACGATACTCCAAATCCTGGAGAAGACCATGATAAAAGAATCGATACACACCATCTCTTTGTCGATTTCAAAGCCGCTTTTGACAGGGCAAAAAGGAGTTGCCTGTATGCCGCCATGTCTGAATTTGACTTCCCTGCAAAGCTTATACGGATTTGCCAAATGACGTTGAGCAATACCAACAGCTCCGTCAGAATCGGAAAGAACCTCTCTGAGCCATTTGAAACCAAACGAGGCTTCAGACAGGGCGACTCCCTTTCCTGCGATTTCTTCAATCTGATGCTGGAGAAGCTAATTCGAGCAGCAGAGCTAAACCGCAATAGTACAATCTTTTACAAGAGCGTGGAATTGCTGGCGTATGCCGATGATATTGATATCATTGGCCTTAACAACCGCGCCGTAAGCGCTGCCAAATCTGGACGGGATAAGGAAGCGAAAAAGTGGGTCTTGCCGTGAACGAGGACAAGACGAAGTATTTGCTGTCATCAAAGAAAGAATCGGCGCACCTGAGCCTTGGCAGCCATGTCACTGTTGATAGTTAAAAATTTGAAACTGTGAGGGACTTCGTCTATTTGGGAACCAGTATCAACACCGAAAATAATATCAGTCTAGAAATACATCGGAGAATCACTCTTGCCAACAGGTGCTACTTTGGACTGAGTAGGCAATTGAGAAGTAAAGTCCTCTCTCGAAGAACAAAGATCACGCTCTATAAGTCTCTCATCATACCTGCCCTGATGTATGGCTCAGATTCATGGACAATGTCAGGAGAAGATGAGATGGCCCTTGGAGTATTTGAGAGAAAAGTTCTCCGGAAGATTTATGGTCCTTCCCGTGATGCCAACGGCGAGTATCGAAGGAAATTTAACGATGAGCTGTACGAGCTCTACGCAGATCTGACCATAGTCCAGCGAATTAAAGCCCAAAGACTCCGCTGGCTGGGCCATGTTATGCGAATGGACAAAGAAGCTCCAGCACAGAAGGTTTTCCTATCGTCGCCTGAATTCGGGGAGGCCTCGACTGAGATGGAAACAACAGGTGGAGGATGACTTGAACTTCCTTGGGGTTTCCAATTGGCGTCAGTTATCGCTAAAAAGGAATGACTGGCGTGCTTTGATACGAAACGGCCAAAATCGCTTAGGCGGTTAAGCGCCAATAAATGATGATGATGAATTTCGAATACGCTGATTAAACTTCATACACGTGGGTATTTAGACGCCGTTGCGTGAACCCAAAACCCTTGTTAGAAAATATAGTGTTCTTCGGACCTTACTCACGCGTTAACTCGACAGAGAGCTCAAAATAAAAACAAGGCCGACTTGCTTACAGGGTTTAATTCAAGTGTTCTTTCATATAATTATACAATGTTAGAAAAGTCAAGAGTTGGGAGATAACTGGTGATTACGGTAAATAGTAGAAAATGTTTAAAAAGTAAAGATGCTATTGGATTGTAGAGTTACCATATACAATTTATTTAACAGACACGATTTGGGCACTCTAAATGGGTCAACTTAGGATTTTTCAAATTTTGGCGCTTAAGGTCAACAGTACAAAGTCCGGACATCAGGTATGCTTCCTTCGGCAAGGTATCTTATTTTGATCCGTAAAATACGATTTTCCTTGTCACTTAGGCGATTTTGAAATCGACCTGCCTAATTACACACAGTACTCCTGTAGGTTGGTTGAGACCAAAATATTAGATTTTGGTTTATGCTGCATATCTCGAAAACTTGAAGTCCTTTCCAAAAAAATAAAATTGGCATAATTAAGTAGCAGTTGCCTCTCGATGATATATAACTAAAATAAAATTACAGAAAAAACTTTTTAAAAATAAGCTTTTATTATTGGTTAATAAAATTAACTAAAAAGTAAAAAATAAATTCACTCTAAAGAAATATAACACTATATAAGTTAATTTTAACCTTTAGCGATAATTTGGCTTCTTCGTCTGCGACAAAACAATTCCATATTGTACATGATTATATATTTTTAACATTAAAACTTAACACTTAATTTTTTAAATCTTCCAGTCTATACCACAGTTCCAATTTTATTAATAACTTGAGAATAATCTTGATTATAAATTCCCAAAAATGAAGACGATTTGATCAGATTTAAGAAAATATACAACAACAGCAAGAAACCCAAGGAAATTAAGGGTAGCTGCCTGATAGATTTCGCGCTGGTTTGTAAAATGCGACTATTGACAGCTAGATGTCGCCGAGGTAGGTAAAAATATGGGGCAATAACAACCAAAGAAGTAATTCTCAATGCTGTTAATCTTCAATTTTGTGTGTGTCAGAGTAAAATTTGGATCTGATTAAAGAAGATTTATTGGAGATAGTATCTGTGTGTATCCATAGCATAATACACATTCTCGAAGTCATGAGTTATGCTATGGATACACACACGGAGATTACCCTAGCCCATGAGGCTAGGTTAAAATTTTGACAGCCATAAATGTGAGCACAGATATGCATTACCTATTCTCAATGATATTACTTCACAAGAATTTATGCGCACACGCGTTATAAAACACTAAAATATAAGATATCGCTAAAATAAAGCAATATAAATGCTGAAAACCACGCAAATTGAAAGTTTATTCACGGAATATTTGCACGTGCTTTTTCCATACGTCAAAATTTACCTTTTCGTTTGGCACAGCAAAATGGCAAATATTCGTTCACCATAGGAAATTCGTTCAGCTCATTTTACTCTGACGAAAACAAATACCGATTAACACACAGCTTTTAATCGGATCCAAATTTTACCCTGACACACACAACATTGAAGATTTACAACATATTTTGGGCGCTTGATGTCGCTGAGGTAAAGTTATAGGGTAATCTTTACCATACTTTGGTTTTCCCAGCGACATCAATCGGCTGCTAGCGGCAATAAAGCTGGGTGGTAAGTAATGTTACTTTTGGAATATGGGAATAAGCCAAAAGACTTTGGTTGTATTTATTATGGTGAAATTATGGGGTAATATTTACCAAAACTTTGTTTGCTCAGCGACAATGCTAGCTTAATTATGGCAATAAGGCCGCGTGGTAAAATTTGTTACTTACGGAATATGGCATGTTATGTAGCTGCTAGTTTGTTTGGTGAGGAGTGGTGGCAAGCAGGTATGCTTGCATCCCAGGCTAGCTCGTCAGCGTGGGGCAGGGTACTTTCCACCACCCTCACCTACAGCCACACGAACAAATCATAAGGTTCATACCTGCATGTGAGAAAAAGTTGAACATAAAGGTACCAAAAGCCATAGGTGAGAAAAGTCTAGGTCGCTAAAGAAAAGGAGAGATAAAAAGATAAAGTATAGGCCTGTCCTGTCAGGTGGAGTCTTCCCACCCGCTTCCGCGCAACTTGCGCGAAACCATGGGCACTGTGCTGACTCCTAATTACTTACAGTGCCCCCAATCCTGACGCAAGTCATCTAGTCCGTCAATTAGTCATTTTCCCTCATACTCACCTTCATATAACCATGCGCGCGCAAGCGCAGCACCCACACCAAAATAAAGTATCTAGCCCTGCATTCTAGCTAACCAATATTCTCATTTCAATCATTCATTATAATCTTTATTTAGTATCAGTACCTGGGTGACCGAGCTTGCTCGGTGCTATCAATTTAGTGTTAACTTTACTTAACAAACTTGTGAGGATGTGTTACA
Organism: Campiglossa producta; assembly: GCA_964058755.1. NCBI lineage: Eukaryota > Metazoa > Arthropoda > Insecta > Diptera > Tephritidae > Campiglossa > Campiglossa producta. The sequence continues at coordinate 74,659,267 of CAXKVI010000001.1, forward strand.
CTGTCCTTTATATGTGGGCAAATTATTAAAATTTTGTAAGTTTCGTAGCCGTAATGGACTTTTTGCGGACAACCCTACTTGATAATATTTTAGTTGGTATGTCAGCAAAAATACCTTTCATTTGATACCCATATTGGCATATCTAGCTCCATAAATAAAAAAAATTAAATAGGTGGCAACCCTGTAATACAAATATACTGCGATAAGGTGACAACCCTAGATGGCAACTGTACTTAGAAATATTTTAGTTGATATGTCGCCGGAAATACCTCTAATTTGATACCGATATTCGCATATTTTACTGAATATTAAAAAAAAAAATGACATAGGTTGCCACCCTTAAAAGCCCTCCAAGTGGCAACACCTAAGTGGATACTCTTAGAATCAGGCATGCTATCACTGTGCCAAATTTCATCCAAATCGGTCAAGCGGTTCTCGAGATAGTACCGGATATAGAAATATAGTGCGGGCAACCCTAGGTGACAAACCTACTTGGAAGTATTTTAGTTGATATGTCGCCGAAAATACCTATCATATGATACCCATATTGTCATATCTTGCTCCATAATTTTAAAAAATGGGATAGGTGGCAACCCTGTAAACTACTCGAAATGTCAACCCTAAAGTAGATAGCCTTGGAACCCTTCATACTGTCACCATACCAAATTTCATCCAAATCGGTCAACCGGTTCTCGAGATAGTACTGCGGTAAGGTGGCAACCCTAGGTCGCAACCCTACTTGAAAATACTTAAGTTGGTATCTCGCCGAAAGTACCTTTCATATGATACCCATATTGGCATATCTTGCTCCATAATTAAAAAAAAATGGGATAAGTGGCAACCCTGTAAACCGCCTCAAGTGGCAACCCTAAAGTGCATAGTCTTAAAATCGATCATACTATCACCATTCCAAATTTCAGCCAATTCGGTCAAGCGATTCTCGAGATAGAAACGGATATACAAATATATTGTGGTAAGGTGGCAACCCTAGGTGGCAACCCTACTTGAACATATTTTAGTTGGTATCTCGCCGAAAATACCTTTCATATGATACCCATATTGGCATATCTTGCTCCATAATTAAAAAAAAGGGATAGGTGGTAACCCTGTAAACCGCCCCAAGTGGCAACCCTAAAGTGGGTAGTCTTAAAATCGATCATACTATCACCATGCCAAATTTCAGCCAATTCGGTCAAGCGATTCTCGAGATAGTACCGGATATACAAATATATTGTGATAAGGTGGCAACCCTAGGTGGCAGTTGCCTCTCGATGATATATAACTAAAATAAAATTACAGAAAAAACTTTTTAAAAATAAGCTTTTATTATTGGTTAATAAAATTAACTAAAAAGTAAAAAATAAATTCACTCTAAAGAAATATAACACTATATAAGTTAATTTTAACCTTTAGCGATAATTTGGCTTCTTCGTCTGCGACAAAACAATTCCATATTGTACATGATTATATATTTTTAACATTAAAACTTAACACTTAATTTTTTAAATCTTCCAGTCTATACCACAGTTCCAATTTTATTAATAACTTGAGAATAATCTTGATTATAAATTCCCAAAAATGAAGACGATTTGATCAGATTTAAGAAAATATACAACAACAGCAAGAAACCCAAGGAAATTAAGGGTAGCTGCCTGATAGATTTCGCGCTGGTTTGTAAAATGCGACTATTGACAGCTAGATGTCGCCGAGGTAGGTAAAAATATGGGGCAATAACAACCAAAGAAGTAATTCTCAATGCTGTTAATCTTCAATTTTGTGTGTGCCAGAGTAAAATTTGGATCTGATTAAAGAAGATTTATTGGAGATAGTATCTGTGTGTATCCATAGCATAATACACATTCTCGAAGTCATGAGTTATGCTATGGATACACACACGGAGATTACCCTAGCCCATGAGGCTAGGTTAAAATTTTGACAGCCATAAATGTGAGCACAGATATGCATTACCTATTCTCAATGATATTACTTCACAAGAATTTATGCGCACACGCGTTATAAAACACTAAAATATAAGATATCGCTAAAATAAAGCAATATAAATGCTGAAAACCACGCAAATTGAAAGTTTATTCACGGAATATTTGCACGTGCTTTTTCCATACGTCAAAATTTACCTTTTCGTTTGGCACAGCAAAATGGCAAATATTCGTTCACCATAGGAAATTCGTTCAGCTCATTTTACTCTGACGAAAACAAATACCGATTAACACACAGCTTTTAATCGGATCCAAATTTTACCCTGACACACACAACATTGAAGATTTACAACATATTTTGGGCGCTTGATGTCGCTGAGGTAAAGTTATAGGGTAATCTTTACCATACTTTGGTTTTCCCAGCGACATCAATCGGCTGCTAGCGGCAATAAAGCTGGGTGGTAAGTAATGTTACTTTTGGAATATGGGAATAAGCCAAAAGACTTTGGTTGTATTTATTATGGTGAAATTATGGGGTAATATTTACCAAAACTTTGTTTGCTCAGCGACAATGCTAGCTTAATTATGGCAATAAGGCCGCGTGGTAAAATTTGTTACTTAAGGTTGGTTTTCATTAGGTCAAAATGACTGACCTCAAAAACTGACTCAACTGTCACCATAGAAATTCGGTGGCATATGTGTTTTCATTACGTCTCTTAAACTGACATGAAGTCGATAAAGCGGTGCGTGTCAAAGAGCGTCGTCAAATTTTCGTGTCAGTCGATTGCATCCCTATTTTCATCACTGATGTCAATCGCGAAGTAAATTTGTTTGACAGCTGATCAGCTGATACATTGTGGCAACCAAAAAAAAACGCGCAAAATAATAATTGTTTTACGCGCTAAATAATATCCTCAAAAATATATGGGTAATTGTTTACTTTAGCTATCAACTGCTAATGAACTAGCTTAAATTATGGGAGGGGCCTCAAAAGACGGGGTTTGGCCTCAGGATCAGGGATCCGGAAGCGTTTTTTTTTCAATATTTTGCTTCTCTGAAGAGATATTTCTATTTTTTATAAGCGCGGCCGAAGACCGCCAACTCAGAAAGGTGTTCTGCACATAATTACGGGTTTTTGACCATAACTTTTCACTGAAACAAAAAATTAAAAAATCGCTTCCGGATTCGTGATCTTGAGGCCAAACCCCGTCTTTTGAGCCCCCTTCCATAATTTTAGCTAATTTATTAGCAGTTGACAGCTAATGTAGACAATTACCAAAGAAACAAATTGCAATAGCTTCTGCAAGACAATGCTCTGTTAGGCCGAGTCTACGGAGAAAAGTGTGGGTTCTACGCTACTCTTCCATCGTTTCCTCCATTTTTATTATCAAAAAACATTAAAAAGCATTGAAATAATTAATAAATTACATTTTTACAAATTTTACAAAACTTTTAATTTGTGATGCTTATCAGCTGTTCGTTCGACGAATGACACCAATTTGCCAACATGTTGGCAAATCTATTTTGAGTGTCAATCGTTGCCCACTGCGCTGTCATACTAAAATTTGACCGTTTTCACATGCTTGTCATTTTATATGACAATGAGTCGTCAAAACTGACTGCAAACGCAATTGACACCATATGCCAACCCGTTTTCATTAGTATGCCACCATTTTATGTCATATTTTGACCTAATGAAAACCAGCCATTACGGAATATGGCATGTTATGTAGCTGCTAGTTTGTTTGGTGAGGAGTGGTGGCAAGCAGGTATGCTTGCATCCCAGGCTAGCTCGTCAGCGTGGGGCAGGGTACTTTCCACCACCCTCACCTACAGCCACACGAACAAATCATAAGGTTCATACCTGCATGTGAGAAAAAGTTGAACATAAAGGTACCAAAAGCCATAGGTGAGAAAAGTCTAGGTCGCTAAAGAAAAGGAGAGATAAAAAGATGAAGTATAGGCCTGTCCTGTCAGGTGGAGTCTTCCCACCCGCTTCCGCGCAACTTGCGCGAAACCATGGGCACTGTGCTGACTCCTAATTACTTACAGTGCCCCCAATCCTGACGCAAGTCATCTAGTCCGTCAATTAGTCATTTTCCCTCATACTCACCTTCATATAACCATGCGCGCGCAAGCGCAGCACCCACACCAAAATAAAGTATCTAGCCCTGCATTCTAGCTAACCAATATTCTCATTTCAATCATTCATTATAATCTTTATTTAGTATCAGTACCTGGGTAACCGAGCTTGCTCGGTGCTATCAATTTAGTGTTAACTTTACTTAACAAACTTGTGAGGATGTGTTACACTGTCCTTTATATGTGGGCAAATTATTAAAATTTTGTAAGTTTCGTAGCCGTAATGGACTTTTTGCGGACAACCCTACTTGATAATATTTTAGTTGGTATGTCAGCAAAAATACCTTTCATTTGATACCCATATTGGCATATCTAGCTCCATAAATAAAAAAAATTAAATAGGTGGCAACCCTGTAATACAAATATACTGCGATAAGGTGACAACCCTAGATGGCAACTGTACTTAGAAATATTTTAGTTGATATGTCGCCGGAAATACCTCTAATTTGATACCGATATTCGCATATTTTACTGAATATTAAAAAAAAAAATGACATAGGTTGCCACCCTTAAAAGCCCTCCAAGTGGCAACACCTAAGTGGATACTCTTAGAATCAGGCATGCTATCACTGTGCCAAATTTCATCCAAATCGGTCAAGCGGTTCTCGAGATAGTACCGGATATAGAAATATAGTGCGGGCAACCCTAGGTGACAAACCTACTTGGAAGTATTTTAGTTGATATGTCGCCGAAAATACCTATCATATGATACCCATATTGTCATATCTTGCTCCATAATTTTAAAAAATGGGATAGGTGGCAACCCTGTAAACTACTCGAAATGTCAACCCTAAAGTAGATAGCCTTGGAACCCTTCATACTGTCACCATACCAAATTTCATCCAAATCGGTCAACCGGTTCTCGAGATAGTACTGCGGTAAGGTGGCAACCCTAGGTCGCAACCCTACTTGAAAATACTTAAGTTGGTATCTCGCCGAAAGTACCTTTCATATGATACCCATATTGGCATATCTTGCTCCATAATTAAAAAAAAATGGGATAAGTGGCAACCCTGTAAACCGCCTCAAGTGGCAACCCTAAAGTGCATAGTCTTAAAATCGATCATACTATCACCATTCCAAATTTCAGCCAATTCGGTCAAGCGATTCTCGAGATAGAAACGGATATACAAATATATTGTGGTAAGGTGGCAACCCTAGGTGGCAACCCTACTTGAACATATTTTAGTTGGTATCTCGCCGAAAATACCTTTCATATGATACCCATATTGGCATATCTTGCTCCATAATTAAAAAAAAGGGATAGGTGGTAACCCTGTAAACCGCCCCAAGTGGCAACCCTAAAGTGGGTAGTCTTAAAATCGATCATACTATCACCATGCCAAATTTCAGCCAATTCGGTCAAGCGATTCTCGAGATAGTACCGGATATACAAATATATTGTGATAAGGTGGCAACCCTAGGTGGCAACCCTAGGTGGCAACTCTACTTGAAAATATTTTAGTTGGTATCTCGCCTAAAATACCTTTCATATGATACCCATATTGGCATATCTTGCTCCATAATTAAAAAAAAATGGGATAGGTGGCAACCCTGTAAACCGCCCCAAGTCCGAGATAGTCCGAACATACAAATATACAAATATACAAGATTAACTCGTTTAAAGATATTAGATAAATAAGTTAGCCTATCCTTATCTCTACTCTATGGTGTTAACTCAAACTTCGAAACTCCAAAAATTCGTTTTTTTTTTCTTTCTTATATATATGAAGGTGTATGTTCCTAGTACTAGAAAGTATATAATATCTTATTAAGCCCAAGCAAGCTGATTCAAAAAGATGCAAAATACCGAAAACAATTCAAAAGAGGAAAAAAAAGGACTTAGGGATTAACCGACCTCAAATGCGTGCTAGCCTAATAATTATATATGTACGTGTGTATATAAGGATCTATCATGATCCAATAAAAATTCAAGCCAAAGTAAAAAAAAAAGGAAAGTATAATAAAATAAAGATAAAAAACACCTTATCAGCTATGCTAGATATAATAGGTATGTATATTCAAATGTTACCAAGTTCAGAAAAAAACCCATTACCCAAAGAAAAATTCTAAAACGCCCTAATGCTCTTCTACTAATCAGCTGTTCGCTGTCCCACTGACCTAGTTTCAATTTTCAGGTTCAATGACACAGATTCAGATTTAAAAAAAACGTACTTATGTATTTACAGAAAATTAGCACAAAAAAAAACTGGGAGAGTTGTGTGATTTAGTGCGTGTGATTGTGTGTTTTTGGGGTAGCTATGTATGTACGTATATTTCTTCGCTTTTTTTTTGCTATCGCTAACCCACTTGTCTACCTTGGGAGCAGGGTTGGATTAGGTTCTCAATATACGTACATACACCAGCGCATACATACAAGTGTCAAATCAAGAGTACTTAATGTCACTTACCAAGTCACTCAATCCAATGGCGCCACCGTAGAGTACCTGTGCTGAAAAGAAATAACTCAAATGCATGTATGCTCCCACCCACCGATCATGCGCACAATGATCGCTCTCTAGGCAATGCTCAGCCAGATCACTCGCTTGTGATCTTGGCTTTCAAGCGAATATTTTAGTTGGGTCAAAGCTATCACCGCGGTCGTAGTGGACTCACAATTGGTTGGCCCTTGTACCAAGGTTTATTGATGGCGCTCTAAATCGACTCTAAACCCCTATATCCCGATAGGGTGGAGATGTTGGGCATAGACCGGATAACCAACTTTAACTCCTATCGTGTCAATTTGCCTAAGTTAAAAACGTAGGTGGAATGATAGGTTGTACCAAACAAACAAATAAATTGAAAGAAAAAACTGCAAAAACCTAACGAAAAATTGGTAATTAATAATATGAAAAATGAAATGAAAAGATTATTAAGCAGGAAGAAATGTGAAGAAAAGAAATGAACAAAATAGGTAAACCAAAAAAATGATGACAAAAAAATTGAAAACTGCAATAGGAAAATCGGTACAAAATCGGGAAACTAATAAGAAAAACTCGAAAAATTAGTGTTGTATAAGCGAAACTAAAATCTTCAACCCCGAATTCTGCGCAAGCCAAAAATGCCCCTAATGCCTAACGCCCCTTGACCCAACTATTCAATCCCAACTCAGGCTTACGGCCATAAGTGCAATAGCCAAATACTTACAAAACTAAAAAAAAAACCCAAACGTTAAACAAATATATGGAAATAATAAAACTTAATATAAAACAGCTCCTTGCGTCTCGACCCTGGTATGTGGCATGCAGTGTATTTGGTGTATGCGTTCTTGTGGTGTTCTGTTGATGATGTTGTTGCTGCTGGTGTCGTTGTTGTTGTTGTTGCTGGCCTCCTGGCCGTATAACATAGCTTTTTGTTAACCAGTTCCCAAATCTTGTTTGTTGTAGTGTGATTAGGTATGGTGATGTCTGTTCTGTATCGCTGTGCTATTTTAGTGCCGTGTATCTGGTGGACTTGGTGGACAAGGGAAGCATATTTAAACATACATAAGTATGTTCTTTTATTTGCTTGGCCGTGGCTGCACATACATACAACTATCTGTATGTCGATGCACCTACGTGCATGCAGTTTTGCTATTTGGCTTGCCAGGGAGATTGGCCATGAAATACAACCAACCTCGCCGCAGAGCGTGCCAGGGAATACATACTGGGGAAATGGACAACTTACCGGGATTTTCCTGGGGTTTGGGTATACAGCAAAGGTTGCTGGTCGGGCCCGTTCCTGGCCGTGTTGGATTCAAATTTAAAAATGTTTGCCGCGAACTTGATGTTGCGCGATTTTAAGCTCGGTTTAAAAATCCGCGCACTTCACTTTACTTCACTTGCTTAGCTAGCTACACTCACTTCAGGGCACAGTTTTAACGCAACTTTGGCCCGTTGACTACTTCGGCACCCTTTTTATACCTTCCGCCGTGGTAAGAAAAGCTACTTTTTTGGGAAAGTTTCCATATAGGCATACAATTAAGTATTCGTTTTTCCCGCATTCTCAAATACACGCTCATACATTCACACAAGATACTAATATGGTCCTTTCTTTCTAACATGGATATAATGTTGCTAGCGTTCAGCAACATTGCCTCGGTTACCGTGCCTGTTGCTAACAGCAAGCATCAATGCTATCTACAGCCGTAACACAAGCAATGTTGATGAAGCCCAGCTGCACCATATCCATGTTAGATACTTAGTTACCATTGCAATATGTTGCCAGCATGGTGAAAGGCTGTCGTTACAGGCTCGCAACCGCCGATGGTGCCTGCACTATGGAGCGTGTGCGTAAGACAAAGTTTCAACGCAGCCTATCACTCACAATCTCCTTGCGTCCAACGTGTGGCCTCGACCCATGACTCAATGCCGGGCTTAATCTATATAATGAACATGTATGATGACTACTTTTAAACTAAAACACTCAGCTATTTCTACTCCTTATCTACTACTTATACTAAATCACTGGGGATGCAGATACTCTAAGTATCTACGAGATAGGAATAAAATATACCAGGTAGAAAACTAAAACTAAATTAATAAAATATCACTAATGCCTAATTAGTCAAGTAAATACATAGATAAATAATAATACATGCAAAAATAATCAAAATAAGGAAATAAATTCATACGTCCGTTAGTAAAAAAATTAAAAAGTCAAATAATAATAATTGCGTACGTCAGTTAGTAAAAAAAATACAAAAATTAATAACGAAATAAATAAATAAAAGGATTGTTAATAATTACATGGTCAATAACTAAACAGTTAACATAATGAGCAAACAATGATGAATACATGTATGTAGCGAAACAAACAACATGAAGCCTAAGGACTAACACTACGAAAAACATGTATCTATTTTGCAAAAATATCTTTAGCGTGGTATACGCCGATCTTTTTCCCATTACTATCGCCAAGTTCATACATTGAGTTACCAATGATATTTAGAACTATGCACTTTACTTGTTTTGGTGCTAACTTGGCGTTATAATTGTCTATTTGGGAGCTTTGTTTAAAGTTTCGACGGTATACCACTTGTCCTATTTGAAACTTAACATACGTACTCCTCGTATCGTATGCCTTTTACTCTTTTCGTGGGTCAACTTCAGCTCTTTCATTATTTTGCTTCGTACCAATTGCAACTTTTCATTATTTGTTACTACTTCTATGTCAACATCCTTTAATGCGCCCAGCTTTCGGTATAGCTCGTATGATGCAGCATGCTGTATCATAGGCATACCGAAAGTGGCATAGTACGGCGACATATTTATTGCGGAATATGCAACGCTGCGGAGGTCAAATGCGGCATCAGTGACATACTTGTCCCAGTTTTTCTGATTATCCTTTATGAAGGATCGGATGATCTGTAAAACCGATCGGTTTACCCTCTCCGCAGCGTTACCCTGAGGCGAATAAAATGCCGTTCTTATATGTTTTGTGCCGCACTTTTCTAAAAAGCCATTAAACATTTCGGATACAAACTGTTTTCCATTATCAGAATGGACATATTCGGTCACGCCGAATATATGGAAAACATCTCTTTCTAAGGACTTAATAACTGCAGCTGAAGTTGCCTTTCTCATAGGTTCTAAAAATACGAATTTTGAAAAGTGGTCTAAACATACAAAGACGTACGTACACATTACCATCACTACTACAAGGATAAGGACCCATAAAATCAATAAAATTACGTTGGAAAGGTCGTTCGGTGAGTTTTTGCTTTCCCATTAATGGTTGTGTGAGTACATTTTGTGTTTTGCTTATTTTACAGATTTCGCAATCTTTTACATGTGCGCACACATCAGATACCATGCCTGGCCAATAATACTTTTGACGCAGTCGGGATAGGGTCTTATGTATACCTCCATGGCCAGCAGAAGGTGAGCCGTGAGACATTTCCACTAGTCCCGGTCGCAATTACGACGGAACCCAAAACTTGTAGGTCTGGTCCGCTAGAAGATCGTCCCCCCTGTCGAATTACGTCCGTTTGTACACGAAACCGTCCGATAGACATAGGTCGGGGAACTTTTCTTGATTTTCGGTCACCGTTTTTCGAAGCTCTTTGTACTCCTCCGACTCAAAGTACGGTGACTCGAGGCATATGTCTATCGCACGGTCATTCGTCAGTATTTCGTCCATATGCATCCGTGAGAGTGTGTCGGGAACCACGTTCTGTGCACCTTTTCTGTGTTCAATATTAAAGTCATAAGCTTGGAGTTTTAGACTCCATCTTGATAATCTCCCAGACAAATCTTTTTGGTTCATTAGCCATTTGAGGCTGGCATGGTCCGTAATGATGGTGAACGGGGTTCCCTCCACATATGGTCGACATCTTTTTACGCTCACCACGGCGGCGTAGCACTCTAGTCCCGTGATGCTATAGTTTTTCTGTGCTTTGTTCAGTTTTGCCGACACGTAGGCAATGGGTCTTTCGTTCTGGACATCGTCTAGTTGAACCAACACCCCGCCCACTCCGTCAGTCGATGCGTCGCATTGTATGTAAAAACGTCTGGAAAAGTCTGGGTGCGTCAGCACTGGCGCTGACATTAGGTTCTGTTTGAGCTTTTTAAACGATTTCATGGCTTCGTCCGTCATCGCAAACTTCTTTATCGTGTCTTTCTTGTGCAGTGGAGCTGCAATAGTCGCATAGTCCGTGATGAAACGTCGGTACCAGCCCGACATGCCCAGGAACCGTTGAAGTTGCTTCGGGGTTTTAGGCGTGGGGAAGTCCCTCACGGCTGCGACCTTATTGGCATCTGTTCTAATACAACCATCCCCGACTATGTACCCAAGATATCGCACCTCTTTATAACAAAACTTGCGTTTTTCAACATTGATTGTTAACTTAGCCTCTCTAAGACACCTTTTCTAACAAACACATATGAGACTCAAAATCAATTGAACATACTAACAAATCATCAAGATAGACAAAGACACATTCACGTAAAGCGGCCGGAATGACCTTGTCCATAAGACGACACATTCGTTGTGCTGCATTGCACAACCCAAAAGGCATGACAGTGAATTGGTATAGGGGTCGGCCCGGGACAGTGAATCTGCCAGAAAGCGTCTTTTAGGTCAATCGCGTAGATGTATCTCGTGTTTTGTAGGCGGCTTAAAATTCCATCGATATGGGGTAAGGGGTATGCATCTTTGATCGTACTTTCGTTGACTTTACGCGCGTCTAAACATAGCCTGTTTTTGGTGCCCTTGATCACCAGAGACACTGGTGAGTTCCAGCTACTATTAGACTCCTCTATCACTCCCATGCTCAGCATACGGCCCAACTCTGCATATATAAGTTTTTGGATTGCAGGCGAGATCGGATAATGACGTTGCTTAACTGGCAGATTCTCGTCGAGAACCTCGATAACATGCTCTTCCTTGTCCGTTCGACCTAAACGTAATACCGCGAAGGTTGGAAATTGGGCTTTTACACGCTCCAAAGCGTTATTTTGTTCCTTTGTTAATGTATGTTGAAAGCGTCGAAAGACAGGTCACCCTCAGCGGGAACGAGTTCTGCCACACTAGCAACATTATTACACACATTCACACCCTTACTCACAACATTCATCCCAAAGGCCTGCCAAAAATCAACCCCCAGATAAACTTCTTGTTGCAGATCAGGTACAATTAAAAATTCTAATTCTTTTGTCTCATTATCCCAAAGGACTGGTAGCTTTATTACTCCCACCACGGCGGTTTCTTCCCCATTTGCCGTCCGGATAATTCGATCCTTGATTGACATCATCAAGGCCTCTCTACCGCGCAGGAGTGCCGCTGGGCCTTTTTCTAAACAGCAGGTACTCGCCCCTGAGTCCAGGAGAGCCAGGACCTCGTGACCTCCTATCTGTGTTTTCGCAAAAAACCTATTGTCTCCTTTCACGGTTACTATTGTTGCCACTATCTTGCTTCTTAACTTTTTAAAATATTTCTTTTTTTCTCGCATTTTCCTAATTTTCTCAAAATTCCTTTTATTCTTCTTCTTCATATCCATTGTTTCACAGAATATTCGACGCCTAGCTTCCTCGTATTCAACCTTACGTTGGTGTAAGCCTTTCAATTCCCGCTTCTCCTTCCTAACCACTGGTACCCCAACCCTGGCCTCATTATCAGTTCTCGTTAAAATTTTCACTTCTCTGTGGCCGGGTTGTGTGTTTCCTGGCAGGAGCCCCCGGTTATCTCCGCCAGCTTCTGGTTTCCCTTATTGGGTTTAAACACACAAAAGGACACATTACTTCCACAAGCAAAACATGCCATGAAACGGGGACGAACATTTATTTGGCTTTTGTGCTTCTGCTGGGTTTTTCTCAAAGAAATCCATCGGCATGCCACACGAAAAACACAACATCAGGTGAAACGGTGACCACAAAAGGAATTTACAGTGGACCTGGACACATTTGGGTTGACAGATGGACTTGGAACATTAGAACTGGCAGGGGTTTGGTGCTGGACTTATGATTGGGGTTGGGGTTTTCTGTTAAAGGCTTCTATTTTCACCTCATTTTCAAACTCTATCTCATTCACGGCCCTACTCCTACTTTTATTTTCTTTCATAAGTTTTTCGGCTCTCCTGCACTCAGTCTTGAGATCCGCCAGAGAGTCCATTTTTAGGGCGAAGGTCAAGTTGGCCAGGTACGGTTTGAGATTTCCCCTGATTATGCCAACCAGCTCCTTCTCAGGGATTCGCGTCCGCAAACGGAATGTCATATCATGTATTTCCCCGTAGAAGTCGTCGAAAGTTTCGCCGGGTTGCTGCTTCCGTTCCATTATTTCACGGATTATTTCATAGTCGGACTCGGCGGTCTTGAAGTGGCGCAGCATCTCGGCTTTCAATCCGAAGTACCCAAAATTGGGATCGTCGGAATGATCCACGAGAATCTGCCAATACCACTTCAAGGCCCCGCCGGAAACCAGACAATGAAAGTCCGTGAAGAGCTGGAAGTGGGAGATGTTGTGTTGTTCTCCCATTCTTTCAACCCGGAAAACAAAACTTTCGACGATCATCCCTTTATTAGTCCCGTCAAATTTTATATGCCATTTTTCTAGGTCAAGCTTTTTCCACCTCGGAGGTGCATTCGGATCTCCTGTGTCCTGCGTCGACCCTGAGGTTTGGTTATTCGATGATCCACGACCAGCAGTTCCGCCAGATTGGCGTTCTGGGGTGGATGCTCCGGTTGGTTGGTTGCTCAGGGGATGCACAGTGGTTTCCATTTCAGTCACACGTCCACTAAGGTTCCCAACGTTGGTTTTTATGGACCTCACTTCGGTCACTATTTGCGAGACCATGTCTTGCTGTTGCGCCATCATCGCCATCATTCGGCTCAGTTGCTCCATGTTCGACATTGGGATGGCCGTCTCAGTAACCGGTGGATTTCCAACGCTGGGACCTGAAATGGTTTGCTGCGCACCTCCCGCGCAATATCGCCTCCCACAGCACCCACCTCCTCAGTGTCGCACATTTGACACAGGAGATCGATTTTTTGAGAAAAGTTTAAACCGTTGTCTGCTTCGCTGAATGACACTCCGCTTGCGAACGTTACCCTCTGGATGCGTTCGGGGTCAATTGACGAAAAGATCCGGGACGTGCACCTGTCAAAGTAGGCACTCGGGACAAAGTGGGCTGCTTCCGGAACCCCTGTGTCAATTTGGTTGTACACGGACCCAACTACCAAGTTTTCCAATTCCCTTGTTTCGATCGCCCTCGATTGGCTGCGCGTAACCGGCCTCAAAATCCCTAAACCGCCAGTAACCCTGTCCGCCGGATCTTTGGCAGATATTCACTAACCAACGAAATAAATGGTACTTCAGGAAATCTAGTAGCGAAGAGTAAAATCACCAGAAATTAAAAAGAACAAGCTGTTAAAAAGTAAGATTACCTAATAGAAAGTTCTTACTTGGTCGACGAACCTCAATGTATTCAATGAAAAACTAATAGTAGAATTCCAGGAAATCAAAAATAAATTCAGCAGGTATTTTAAATAAAACCCGAAATCAGACAAACTAAAACTCATAAAATGAAACGTATAAAAATTTAAAAATTATTAAAATATAAATGCTAATTCAATTAAGTATCTTCCTTATTACTTATTTGCGTAAGTATGTAATTAGTAAATAGATATATATATATTCAACGTATCTCAACGCCTTACAAATAATTTCACCGTAGAAAGTGTAAGACTTCGAGTATTTTCCAAAAGTAGTACAAAAAACTATGAAAAATTTATATAATACCCGACTGCGGGGCTTATCGAAGCATAAGACATTTCAAAGATATGTGTTTATGTGTAAAAATTCAATCATTTATTGGTTTAATAAATGTGCAATTGTAACTTAAAATATGTATGCAGATGTATGTGTTTATGTATGTTGTACCCTCGATAGATTAACAAAACATTTTCGAGTCGAACTAACTCGTACTAAATCCAAAAACTTATACTAAATTCTAATAACCGGAAACCAAAAAAAAAACTATATAAGTAATCTGGAAATTATGTTTATAAAAGGAAATGGATTTTTTTGGGTGTAAAGATCGAAAACAAAATGCTAACTTTTACTCAAGATGGAAAGTGATTTATTTTTGTATGTATTGGTGTGTGTGGTGCTACCTTGGCGAAGGTTGTGTGAAGGTGATGCGTCCGTATCTATTAATCGTAGTGCCCAATTTTCAGTCCTTGTACTGTCCTTTAGGCGTGGCACTACACGCTCAGTGGCGAATCACTAAGTGTGGATGCCACACCTCTCATCGTGGCGACTTGTTGCAAACCTCACTTACCGATAATGCTGAGTCATCGGCAAGGTAGCTTGAACAGGTCGTCACGAGCTTCTACCTATCGTCCGTCTCTAGCTGCGTGCCATACCAAGTACCACCTACTCAGATTAAAACCCAAGAAGGGAACCCCGGTATGGTCACTCAGCTTCCTCCTACTCAATTTGTCATGATGCCACAAGCTGTCAGGATAAATCCCAGTGGCGAAACCATCATGACGGTCCCTGTACAAGTCAAAGAAGAAAATTAAAGCAATTAGAGATAGATAAACAAGATAATAGCAGAGCAAAAAAAAAAACAAAAAAAGGAAGGAAGTTAATGATTTATTTATGGAATTGGAGTTACAAATTTTATTATTGAAAGAAAAGAATAGAAGTTGTGGGAAAAATGAAAATTAAACTAAGTGGGCTATTATCGTTGGGCGCCATTGTTATGTAGCTGGTAGTTTGTTTGGTGCGGAGTGGTGGCAAGCAGGTATGCTTGCATCCCAGGCTAGCTCGTCAGCGTGGGGCAGGGTACTTTCCACCACCCTCACCTATAGCCACATGAACAAATCATAAGGTTCATACCTGCATGTGAGAAAAAGTTGAACAAAAAGGTACCAAAAGGGCATAGGTGAGAAAAGTCTAGGTCGCTAAAGAAAAGGAGAGATAAAAAGATAAAGTAGAGGCCTGTCCTGTCAGGTGGAGTCTTCCCACCGGCTTCCGCGCAACTTGCGCGAAACCATGGGCACTGTGCTGACTCCTAATTACTTACAGTGCCCCAATCCTGACGCAAGTCATCTAGTCCGTCAATTAGTCATTTTCCCTCATACTCACCTTCATATAACCAAGCGCGCGCAAGCGCAGCGCCCACACCAAAATAAAGTATCTAGCCCTGCATTCTAGCTAACCAATATTCTCATTTCAATCATTCATTATAATCTTTATTTAGTATCATAAATAAGTTAGCCTATCCTTATCTCTACTCTATGGTGTTAACTCAAACTTCGAAACTCCAAAAATTCGTTTTTTTTTTCTTTCTTATATATATGAAGGTGTATGTTCCTAGTACTAGAAAGTATATAATATCTTATTAAGCCCAAGCAAGCTGATTCAAAAAGATGCAAAATACCGAAAACAATTCAAAAGAGGAAAAAAAGGACTTAGGGATTAACCGACCTCAAATGCGTGCTAGCCTAATAATTATATATGTACGTGTGTATATAAGGATCTATCATGATCCAATAAAAATTCAAGCCAAAGTAAAAAAAAGGAAAGTATAATAAAATAAAGATAAAAAACACCTTATCAGCTATGCTAGACATAATAGGTATGTATAATCAAATGTTACAAAGTTCAGAAAAAAACCCATTACCCAAAGAAACATTCTAAAACGCCCTAATGCTCTTCTACTAATCAGCTGTTCGCTGTCCCACTGACCTAGTTTCAATTTTCAGGTTCAATGACACAGATTCAGATCAAAAAAAAAAAAACCTACTTATGTATTTACAGAAAATTAGCACAAAAAAAAACTGGGAGAGTTGTGTGATTTAGTGCGTGTGATTGTGTGTTTTTGGGGTAGCTATGTATGTACGTATATTTCTTCGCTTTTTTTTTGCTATCGCTAACCCATTTGTCTACCTTGGGAGCAGGGTTGGATTAGGTTCTCAATATACGTACATACACCAGCGCATACACACAAGTGTCAAATCAAGAGAACTTAATCTTCACTTACCAAGTCACTCAATCCAATGGCGCCACCGTAGAGTACCTGTGCTGAAAAGAAATAACTCAAATGCATGTATACTCCCACCCACCGATCATGCGCACAATGATCGCTCTCTAGGCAATGCTCAGCCAGATCACTCGCTTGTGATCTTGGCTTTCAAGCGAATATTTAAGTTGGGTCAAAGCTATCACCGCGGTCGTAGTGGACTCACAATTGGTTGGCCCTTGTACCAAGGTTTATTGATGGCGCTCTAAATCGACTCTAAATCCCTATATCCCGATAGGGTGATGTTGGGCATCGACCGGATAACCAACTTTAACTCCTATCGTGTCAATTTGCCTAAGTTAAAAACGTAGGTGGAATGATAGGTTGTACCAAACAAACAAAAAAATTGAAAGAAAAAAACTGCAAAAACCTAACGAAAAATTGGTAATTAATAATATGAAAAATGAAATGAAAAGATTATTAAGCAGGAAGAAATGTGAAGAAAAGAAATGAACAAAATAGGTAAACCAAAAAAATGATGACAAAAAAATTGAAAACTGCAATAGGAAAATCGGTACAAAATCGGGAAACTAATAAGAAAAACTCGAAAAATTAGTGTTGTATAAGCGAAACTAAAATCTTCAACCCCGAATTCTGCGCAAGCCAAAAATGCCCCTAATGCCTAACGCCCCTTGACCCAACTATTCAATCCCAACTCAGGCTTACGGCCATAAGTGCAATAGCCAAATACTTACAAAACTAAAAAAAAACCCAAACGTTAAACAAATATATGGAAATAATAAAACTTAATATAAAACAGCTCCTTGCGTCTCGACCCTGGTATGTGGCATGCAGTGTATTTGGTGTACGCGTTCTTGTGGTGTTCTGTTGATGATGTTGTTGCTGCTGGTGTCGTTGTTGTTGTTGTTGCTGGCCTCCTGGCCGTATAACATAGCTTTTTGTTAACCAGCTCCCGAATCTTGTTTTTTGTTGTGTGATTAGGTGTGGTGATGTCTGTTCTGTATCGATGCACCTACGTGCATGCAGTTTTGCTATTTGGCTTGCCAGGGAGATTGGCCATGAAATACAACCAACCTCGCCGCAGAGCATGCCAGGGAATACATACTGGGGAAATGGACAACTTGCCGGGATTTTCCTGGGGTTTGGGTATACAACAAAGGTTGCTGGTCGGGCCCGTTCCTGGCCGTGTTGGATTCAAATTTAAAAATGTTTGCCGCGAACTTGATTTTGCGCGATTTTAAGCTCGGTTTAAAAATCCGCGCACTCCACTTTACTTCACTTGCTTAGCTAGCTACACTCACTTCAGGGCACAGTTTTAACGCAACTTTGGCCCGTTGACTACCTCGGCACCCTTTTTATACCTTCCGCCGTGGTAAGAAAAGCTACCTTTTTGGGAAAGTTTCCATATAGGCATACAATTAAGTATTCGTTTTTCCCGCATTCTCTAATACACGCTCATACATTCACACAAGATACTAATATGGTCCTTTCTTTCTAACATGGATATAATGTTGCTAGCGTTCAGCAACATTGCCTCTGTTACCGTGCCTGTTGCTAACAGCAAACATCAATGCTATCTACAGCCGTAACACAAGCAATGTTGATGAAGCCCAGCTGCACCATATCCATGCAATATGTTGCCAGCATGGTGAAAGGCTGTCGTTACAGGCAATAATAATAACGACTAAACTTAATATAGAACGATAAATGGGATTTTTAAATTAAGCAATATTTTGAATTTTTTTTCGTATAATGCATTGTTAGCGAAGCCTGAACGATGATGAAAATTGCAAAACCCCATCTCAACTGCTAGTGAGTACAATATCAAAAGCAAAATTTCCTGGAATAAAAACTTTCAAATATCGAGCCCTAACAGCCATTTTGGTGTAACCAACAAAAAAAAATTTTACAGGAAAAGGTTTTTTGGTTTCAAAATTTTTAAAATTTTAAGGCAAAATGTTGGTTGCATCAAAATTGCTTTGGCTTTTTTTTTTGAAATGGTACTTAATACAGTTATAATATTTTGTGAGATGGTTTAAAATAAGCAAAACTACCGATATTCGCCAAAAAACGGATTTTCAAAATTTTGTTGGTTACACCAAAATTGCGGTTAGGGCTCGATATCTCTACTCCTGCGCCACCTATCGGAATTATTTTTCTGTTATTTTGCGTGGAGGCAGAAAACTAAACGATGATGAAACTTTCAAGATCCTAGCTCAACGGGAAGTTCGTTGAAAAACGAATTAAACGACACCGAAAACCGATCTTCGCATTTCTTAAATAGATCAACGCACGCGCCACCTAGAGGGTCCAATTTGTTTTTTAACATTTGGAAATTAATTAAGTAACACACACGTCAAATATCAGCCAAATCGGTCCATAATTACGATTTTGAGTTTTTATTACCGCGATCTCAGCTCCACCTAGCGGAATTTTTTTACGGATATATTTCTTTGGTAGTAATACATGTTTCGAAGCCAAATCGAACCATAAATGCGATTTTTGAAAATATAGCGACCCACGCGCAACCTTTCGCATTTTTTTTCATAATATTGCATTGTCATCGGGGTTATACATGGGTTCAGAATTTCAGAACAATCGGACACCGGAAAGTGTATAAAATTTAACTTGCAAGATTCCATTACAGACAACCGTCAAGTGAAACTAAATAAAAGCTTATAATAAAATAAAAAATAAAAAACTTTTTTAAAAATAAATTTTATTATTGGTTAATAAATTTAACTAAAAAGTAAAAAATATATTGACTGCAAAGAAATATAACACTTTATAAGTTCATTGTAACCTTTAACGATAATTTGGCTTCTTCGTCTGCGACAAAATAATTCCATATTGCACATAATTATATATTTTTAACATTAAATCTTTACACCTAAATTATTAAATCGTCTATATCACATTCCCAATTTTATTAATAACTAGCAGGGACCCCGACGTTGTACGGGTGGATCTGTATTTTAGGGTGGTACTAATTGCTATTGAACAAATTTTTTCGCCTTTGCCAACCTTATTCTCGGGTCCAATTCCTCTTCATCAACCTCTTTTTCTCGGCTTTCTTTCTATGTCATTTTCCTTTCTGTCACATATGTTTGGGTTAAACTATCTCTGTTGGCAATTCCAGTTGAGTTTTTCCGAAATACTTCCTTCTTTCCATCTCCTTAGCCTCAGTACCTCATTTGCTCCTACTTTGATACCCACCCTCATTGAGAGACAAAATATATAACAGTAGTTCAGATCAGACCTGTTAATAATTGATTAGTAATCGGTAATGATTAGCATTTCATTGATTATTTTTTGAGAAGCCACCTAATGATTGATTACCAATTACTTTCACTTTTTAATGATTAATGGTCTTCATTAAACCATGTAAATGCCTCGTAAAGTGTGTAAACGCGTAAATTTACCTAGTGTGTAAATGAACTGTCAAATTTTGTATGAAAAACCGTTTACACAAATTTGTTAAATTTACGCACTGATTTCAGTGTGTAAACGCGGTAAACTCTTAAATATGCAACCCTACAAACAACAGCTGATTGAATAATTATTTGTCAAAAAATTTAATAAAGCATCTCGGCAAAATTAAAGAAGTTAAAATAAAACAATGGAAAAGGTAAGATGTAAATACATGTTAAAATATATATATATGTAATCTTTTGTATTTCAGGACAATCAACAAAAAGCAAAACGCAGACGGATCAATACCACGCATATATGTTCGGTTAAAAGCATTTCGCTGCTGAGAACTAAACTCTCTGGAGGTTGATCTGAAGGGAGTTATAACAGTGCCGGTTAATTTATAAGCACTGTCGCAGGCCAGCCATTCCGCCCCTGTTAACATACTTGATGCATTGGTAGCCAAACTACAATTGTTGTATATTCTGGCATCATGGACACTTCCCGGGTATCCGAGGACCAAATGACGAATTCGCAACTTATGGTCGCACACAGTTTGAGCCTTTACAGAGTAAATGTGCTTCCTCGAAAAATAAGCCTCCGGATCATCAAGGGGTTTCTCTGCTAGTCTTATTTCAGTGCCGTCGACATATCCAATACAGTGCGGCAACTCGTGAAAAGTTTCAGCGACTAAATTTTGACGCTCCGCACTGTCCGGCCAGTACACAAATTGCTGTCTTAGCTTTGATATAGCGTGGAAAATTCTTTTAGTCATGTTCTATATAAAGACTTGGGGTTAATTATACTTTAATTAAACAAGTTTTTAAGTTCTACCTGTATTGCTCCGCCATCACTAACACCAAACAGATTGGCAATTTTGCTTATCGTTGCTCCCTCCCCGCACGAGCCCAACCGATACAAAACAATTAGAAGTTGCGTTTCTAATGAAAATTGCTTACAAGACCGGGGACCGTTGAAAACTTCGTCATCCTTTATTAAATTATAAACTACTTGGAACGTAGACCGGCTAACTCGTGCAATTGTTTAGAATCGCCTTTCGTCCAAGTTTGGCAATACGTCTTGCAAAAACTGCTTTGACTTAGGTACAGAATGGTGAACAAACGCACACCCATACCTTAGCTCAATGAACGCGGCCGTTGCTAGAGCGAAGTCTTCCCAAATATCCTCCTCTTTCCTTTTTTGATTTTCTGCAATGCGAATGGAAGGTAAAAATAGCAAACATATGTATGTACCAAAACCACAAAAATTACCATCATTTTCACCAAAAATCTCCAGCATCAGCAAGTCATTTACAAGAATTTCCTTGTAAAGGCGTTTTAATTTAGATTTTTCAGTTAATTTCGGCATTTCTTTGTGTTGACAAAATTTTTTTATAATTTGTTGACAATAACACAGCTGATAGGTAAGTTTACGCAGCAGTATTACGAGGTGCGTTCATATAACAGTGTGTGTAAACGGATAAAAATTTACGCTTTGTAAATTTATATAGTTTGATGAAGACCCTTATTATTTTTTCAATTGATTAAAAAAAAAATCAAAAAAAATCAAAAAAATTTAAAAAAAATCCAAAAAAAATCAAAAATTCAAAAATAATCAAAAGTAATGATTACTTTGATTTTTTGATTTTTTTTTGATTTTTTTCCAGTACTGTTGTAGAAAAATATGTACATACATAAATATTCACTTGCACAAAGATACAAATGTATAGGTGAAGCAAGAAGTTCTTTTATATAAATGCATGTATTCATGCACATAAATATCCCTGGAGGAAAAATCTCGAGATCTTTCGTACTAGTTCTCATCAAGTGGTCGAACTACATACGACAGAAGACTGGCGCTTTTGCACATCCAGTCTATTATTTTTAAAAAGGTATATGTAATATGGAATGATAATGATGATAAAATATTAATATGAAAAATATGGAATGTAGCGGTGTAATTTACAACTTGTTAATAGTACTGTACGATAGTAAATCAAATGTCAAATGCCCATAAATGACTACGTCGCCCAAGTCTCTTTTGGACATAGTTGGTATGCCTATGTTTTAATTTGTGTAGCATACTTAGGCTAAGCTCACACTGCAACCGACTTTTTCATCCGGTCTCATCAGAGAAATTCGAACGCGGCCAAAGTTTGTTTACATTCGGGTGAAATCGAGGAGCTCATTTAAAACACATGTGTGTGGATGTGTGATTTTTGCCGGACGGCCGAAGTCGGTTGCAGTGTGAGCCTAGCCTTATAAGTGTTCAAATGGAACTATCCGACCGTACCCGTAGGGTATCAAACGAGAAATGTCCGACACTAGCCGTTTACATATAAAAGGACAAATTACACTAGTTTACAGACAGACCGACAAAAATGGTTGATTTGGACTTTATTGGCTTAGTAATGACTAATGACTATGAATATTTTTTTGAATATCAATAATACTCAGATATCGACCTTTTACAATTCTATTAAAAGTAGAGATGTTGAAAGTTACAAAAAAATCGCCAAAAATACAGTTTTCCTAGATCTTGGTAATATTACGATTAAAGTGTTTGCAATTATACACACTAATTTTCGAAAAAATAAACAGTTCTGATTTTCACAACTTCGCATGAAAAAAACATTTTTAAAATCAATTTTTTTTTCAAAAATCGTAAAAATTCGACAAAATTTCGGCTTTGGCCATCTATTGCTCAGCGATGGTTTGACCCACCTTTACATTTTATAAGTCGTTAGAAGCGTATTTTAATTCCCTTTCGAACGAGGTATCGCTTAGCTCCATCGCTTTTGCAACATTGGCAAAAAGAAATTTTGAATAAAGTGATACCTGAAAAAACACAAAATTACCGATATCTCGAAAACCTACCCATACAAAAAATTTAAAAAATATGTTTTGTGCTTGGCATATCATATATATACATGAATATCTTGGTATTTTTTCAAATTACTTATTTGTAAACTAGTGTTATCATCTCTCCAACCAATATAACCTTTAAACCTGGCATTTTTTCTCATATGTACATATACTTAGCGATCAAGGTTCATTCTAGAAATCCATGAGCCCCAAAGTGTAAGTAGGTGTATGTATTTGCATACAAAGATACACAGATATTTACACTTTTAACAACAAAACTTTAAAATAATCAAAAAAAATCTAAAAAAATCAAAAAAAAAAAATCCAAAAAAATCAAAAAAATTAAAAAAAATCAAGAAAAAATCAAAAAAAATCAAAAATAATCAAAAAAGACGTTGATTATTTTTGGTTTTTTTGATTTTTTCTTGATTTTTAAATTTTTTTTGGATTTTTTTTTTTTTCATTTTTTCTAATCGTAATCAATTAGTAATTGCTTTTTCTTGAAAGCAATTAAAATAATCATTCATCATCATTTATTGGCGCTTAACCGCCTAAGCGATTTTGGCCGTTGCATATCAAAGCACGCCAGTCATTCCTTTTTAGCGATAACTGACGCCAATTGGAAACCCCAAGGGAGTTCAAGTCATCCTCCACCTGTTGTTTCCATCTCAGTCGAGGCCTCCCCCTTCCTCTGCTGCCGAATTCAGGCGACGATAGGAAAACCTTCTGTGCTGGAGCTT
Organism: Campiglossa producta; assembly: GCA_964058755.1. Taxonomy (NCBI): domain Eukaryota; kingdom Metazoa; phylum Arthropoda; class Insecta; order Diptera; family Tephritidae; genus Campiglossa; species Campiglossa producta. The sequence continues at coordinate 74,682,827 of CAXKVI010000001.1, forward strand.
CTTTGTCCATTCGCATAACATGGCCCAGCCAGCGGAGTCTTTGGGCTTTAATTCGCTGGACTATGGTCAGATCTGCGTAGAGCTCGTACAGCTCATCGTTAAATTTCCTTCGATACTCGCCGTTGGCATCACGGGAAGGACCATAAATCTTCCGGAGAACTTTTCTCTCAAATAGTCCAAGGGCCATCTCATCTTCTCTTGACATTGTCCATGAATCTGAACCAATCAATTACTAATTACTAATCAAAATTAACAGCTCTGGTTCAGATGAACTCTGTAACATTCCTACGCCCCTTTCAGTAATTTTAGCCAAGGAATTTTCAATGTGCACACAACTTTTCTAGAGTTTTATTCCAGAATAGATAAGTGAATGGATGAATAGTTTTAAAAAATTTAATTCCCAAACTTTTTGGTAAGCCACTGTACCTATGCAATCGATTTTTGATTTAGCTGAAATTGAAAAAAAAAAATAGTAAACCAAAATTTTGGAGAGGCACGGTTTGTTATTTTTTTGACAAACTAAGTGAATTTTTCTTTTTTTGTGTATCCTAAGCTGGTCAGATCTATAGACTTAAATGCAAATAAAACAAAGTTTATTCCATCTTACATCCCGACGTTTCGCCAATTTTCCTTGGCTTCTTCAGGGGAGTGGCACTTTTTTATTTATTTAAAATAAAGAAACAACAAAAAGAAACAATATTAGATTTTTCCTTTGCAGTGTGAGTTTGGGATCGGCTCTTATTGATTTATAGGTGTTCTTATCTCCCAGTAGTTGGTCTATTTTCATATAGTATTCTTCCTTATAAAGAACAACTGTTTTGTTACCCTTGTCAGCGTCTGTCACGATAATGTTGTCTTTGAGATTTTTCAAGAAATTTTGAGTATTTTTGTATGTTTGTAAAATGAATTTTTCTTCATATAAATCTATTTACAAAAAAAAAATTCATAGGTACCTCATTTAAAATTACTATATATTTTTTGTTTATCATGCGATTTTGATAAAACAAAGTTTAGGTCCCTTTCTAATCTTCAGGCTGTCCATCAGAAAAAGTCTATCAAAATCTGTTTCTTAGTTTCCAAGATCCTTACGACGGACAAACAGACAAACAGATAAACAGACAGACAATAATTCTAAAAATGGTTCAGATGGACTCTATAACATTCCCCAAGTCATCCCCAGTCATTTTTTCAAAGAAATTTTCAATGTACAGACACGTCTTTTCTACAGTTTTATTACAGTAAAGATAAAAGCATGTTACATTTCGATAGCAAGAAAAGAAGGTCCTGAATGTTCTTAATTATAGGTTAGGTTAGGTTCAAGTGGCTGCCGCAGAGGTACACCTAGGCCAGTATTAAAAGGGCCGTTGTGATACCACCAACACTAGGAAAGTCAGTTCCGGGACCCTGCCATATGGAAAATCCCGGTATTATCGGGATTCTCCACATAGCAGAATCCCGGAGCTAACGTTCCTAAACCGACACCGTTACTCCTCCTCGAACCATTTAGATGATTTGATGAAGGCCATCATGTCCTTTATGTCCTTTATGTTAGGAAGGGAACTCCCAAAAAGCGCATTCTCGCGCCACTTAAAGCCGGGCAGTTCCAGATGAGGTGCTCCACCGTTTCCTCCTCATCATCATCCTTACAACTCCTACAGCATCGTAGGTAGGGCACACCTAGTCTTTCTGCGTGCCTACCAATGAGGCAGTGCCCAGTTAGTACGCCTATTAATATGGAGATTTCTCCTCTCCTTAGGGCATAAATTTGTCTTGATCTTTTATGATCCCATTTTGCAGCCATCTTTCGTTGGCTTGGCGGAGAGTGTACTCCTTCTGCATTAGCTTACATGTGGCAAACGGCATACCTAAGCGCTCTTTATCCCGAAGAACCTGCTTGGTCGTGCCCTGCCTCGCAAGTTCGTCTGCCCTACAATTTCCCTCAATATCCCTATGCCCCGGGACCCATGTGAGGTTCACTTCCTGTCTGATAGTGTGTTGGCCTATCCAAGCCGCGGTGTCCATGATTGCTGAAACTTCAGCCTGGAAGACACTGCAGTGATCAGGTAGTCTGAAGGAGAGCTCAAGGTTCAGATCCTTTGAATAAACCCCTCCTCCAACTCTTCCGTCTAACTTCGAGCCATCAGTATAAATGGAAGTGCCGTCATGAGTGGCGGGACTCCGATCCGTTTTCTCCCATTCTTCCCTGCTGGGAATTTTTATTTTAAAACCGCTATCTCCGACTTTTGTGGTCGCACAAAGATCTGTGCTCAGCGGAAGAAAGCTATAGGATCCCAAAATACTGGCGTGTACAGTAGTGCCTGCGCCCCAGCCGAACGTTTCCCTTAGACGCAGAGCCGATGCTGCTGCTACCCGGTGCCCTTCTAGCCAAGAATGGCCTGGAGTGCTTCATTGGGCGTTGTTGTGAACGCACCGCTTATACAGATCATGCAAGATCTGTGTACTTTACCTAGCAGATTAAGGTTTGTTGCCTTGCTCAGCACAGGCCACCATACCACAACTCCATAGAGCATGATTGGTCGAATGATTGCAGTGTAGATCCATTTGCATATTTTTGGGGCTGAGCCCCCATTTTTTTCCAATGGCTCTTTTGCACGTGTAGAGTGCACGCTTTCTCCTGGCGCTGAAGAACATTCTCCTTCCAGGTTAGGTTCCTATCCAGAACTGTGCCTAAGAACTTGGCTTTGCCAGCCAAGTTCAGGCGCACGTCATTCAGTTTTACCAGTTCTACTTTTCACGGGTTAATGCTCAGTCCGCAGCGCGAGCACCATGAGGAAACCCCTCGCAGTGCTACTTGCATCAAGTCGCACAGGGTTTGTGGGAATTTGCCCCTATATACTATAGCTAAGTCGTCTGCATATGACACTACCTTCCCACCCCTCCAGCTTGTGTCTCGCAGCAGTGCGTTGACAGTGAGGTTCCATAGAAGCGGGAAGAGAACACCACCCTGAGGCGTTCCCGTTGTGACATAACGTGATAAGTCAACCGAGCCCAGTGATGAAACTTTTCGTCTACCCCTTAGTAGCTGATCAATAAGTCCAATAAGAGATCTGCTTATGCCCAGACTTGTTAAAGCGGTGTTTATAGCATCAGAGTTTATGTTGTTGAAGGCTCCCTCAATAGCTAAAAAGGCCACAAGACAGTACTCCTTTTCACACAGCGATTTTTCAAGAACAGAAACTAGCCTGTGAAGGGCAGTTTCTGTAGATTTCCCTTTGGTGTATGCATGCTGATAGCTAGAGATAAGGTTGCTATCAATAGTAGAGGAGAGGTAGTCATTTTTTATCCTCTCGAAGGTTTTGAGCACAACGGATGAGAGACTGATCGGCCTATAGTCCTTGGGCTTAATAATTCTTAATTATACCATCAAATAGAAAAAAGGTCCTAAATGTTCTTAATTATACCATTAAAATATAACACGCTTTTATTATTAATAAAATAAAATAAAATACTATACTAAAGCTCGGACTGAACAGTTTTTCTATTATTATTTTTCTACTTAATTTCCACACCTGTCGTTTCTAAAATAGGAAAGTGCTCTAAATGCAGTGATCGGTGCTCAACCGGCGATTTTCTGTTTTGTGGTGTTTGTCACTCTATAACTCATAAAAACAATAACGACATTATGTTTAAATGTGACAAGTGCGTTGCTATGTTTTCGCGCTCAAAAATACATAAAGCGCTAAAAAGTGTTGGTGCGCTGCAAAGTTTCTTTGACTTGCTAATGTCTGGTGAGAGTCATACGGAAGAAGTGGATAATGAGAGAAGGGAAATGCGTACGCGCTCAAAGACTAAGGTCGGCGCACCTAAAGAAACACAAAGAATTACGACACAAGACGTAACAATGCAAAACGAAGCACAAAATAAATCACATCAGCCAGTTCATAAGGAAGAAAATTCGGTTGGCAATGATTTGCCGTGTTCATCATTGTCATTAGCTGTGAGTGTCAATAACATAACAATAACAGTGAGACAGCACTTCTGACAACAACCACAGCTGACACTGTGCCTAATGGTGCTGGCTCTCTGTCGTGTGTGCGCTCATGTGCCGAAGCTTGTCTTAGTAATCGTCACATTAACATAAACTTTGACTTGCTTGCTGCTGGCACTCGCTCTTTTGCTGCTGCTGCTGGCGCCGCTAACTTTTCTGTGGCGCTTAATGAGACTACTGCTGCGCCTGAACAACCAACAATTGCGGGTAAATCGGCAAGGGAGAAGTCGCATGCAGTTGTAAGGGGAAGCAATAATTATGCTAAGTTGGATGTTTTCGTCAAATTCAAATGGATTCATATATCCTCTTTTAAGCCGTCTGTGACCGAAGAGAATATTATTAAATACATTTATGAGCATGCTCTTATCGATGCTGATAAGATATGTTGCTTTAAATTAGTAAAGAGAGATGTCGATATCAATACTTTGGTCAGAGTTGCTTTCAAAGTACGAGTTCTATCTAAAGACTACAGTAAGCTCCTTAATAATGATCTATGGCCTTCTAATGTGACTGTAAAACCGTGTCACTTTTTTCAAAAGAAAAAAGAAATCGACCCGAAGACATAGTCTTAGCGGTTCAACACACCTAAATCTTTATTTTCATAATGTTTCTGGCTTGAGAACAAAAGCTAGCATGCTCTTCAATATGAGCTAACATTCGGAATACGATGTTTTCGTTATCGTCGAAACTTGGCTCAAGCCGTTTTTATGATGGTGAATTTTTTGACTGCAATCTCACGTGGTGGTGGTGTTCTGATCGCTGTGCGCCGTCATCTCCGCTCATCGTTAATGGATCTCACCGATAAGAATTCTCTACTTGATCAACTCTGTGTCTCTGTTCAGGGCAGCTCTAAAATTTTTATCTGCGCATCCTACATTCCTCCTGCAAGTTCGGATCATATCTATCAATCGCATGTTGATAACATTGTTGGCATACACTCAAAGAAAAATTCGTTCTAAAATGAACGAAACAAGTCCAAAACTGAGAACATTCGTGCACAAAAGTCTGTCAGTAACGTTTTGACTTAACTCGTGAACGATGGTCTTATTTTGAGAACGGATTTTTCAAGAACATGGTTTGTGTTCCATGAACAGTTTGGACTTGATTTATGAAAATTTTTAACTTATTCTGAGAACGTATTGGGCTCATTTTAGGAACATTTTGGGTCAAGGTAAACAAAAAATCTAAAAAAAAAAATAATTTTTCAGAGTTCCTCTGAATGACAAATTATTTCTAACTATGTTTTGTGGTTTGCATCCACCCGGAGTCGAGCTCAAACTGCTTTGACTGCTGAACGGAGGGGTTTACCATCAGGCCACCGCGTCCTTATGTTTGCCGGCGTTTAATTGCAGCTTTGTTTTATGACAGCAATGACAGTATCTTCGCTGTTGGATTTGTTCTGTTAAAGTTGTTTACATACTAAATGCCTAAAAGTATGCAACGATGTTGTAACGTTCTCTTTATGTGTTCTGATGATAACACCGGCCGTTCTATTTTCGACAACATCGTTCTGATGACAACACCGACCGTTCTATTTCCGATAACTTCGTTCGCATTTCAAGAACCTGGTTGTTATTTTACGACAGGGTGGTATATTTTCAAGACCAAGTGTTCTTTTTTTAAGACCGAAAAATCAAGAACACGAAAATCTAAAATTGAGACCTGTGGTGCTGCATTTTAGAACGGTGTTTTCCCCTGGCTGTAGTACGTAATCATGTTGATGATCACTTCTGTATTTTAGGTGACTTTAATTTGCCTAACATTGTATGGTCATGTGTCAATAATAGTTCAAATCTAATTCCTACGAATATTTCCAGTACCTCCGAGGTGTATCTTATTGATAATTTCTTAAATTTTAATCTATCTCAGATAAATAGCTTCTAAAATCAGTTATCTAGAATTTTAGATCTTATATACATTAGTGATAATATTAATTGCACGGTGGCTGAGTGTCTGGATCCACTTCTAGCTCTGGTTTACATCACATACCGCTTACGCTTGTCGTCGAGTTTTATATTTTCGACAGCATAACTGCGGATAATGAGCCTCCGAGTTTTCTTTTAGACGTGGCAATCTTGATATAATTTTTCAGGAGGTCGCCTTGACTGATTGGGAAGCTGTTTTTCTGGGTTTGAAACTTTCTGAGTGTTTTAATGTTTTTAAAAATACCGTAAATCAAATTTGTATTAATAATATTCCGCGAAAGAAAGAAAGTTGTTATAAAATTCCATGGTATACTAAGAATCTAAAGCGAATAAAGAATTTGAGAACAAATATTTTAAAAAGTTTAAATCTACCAAATTGTTGGTTTATAAACGTAAATACCTTTTTTACTCCAATAAGTTCAAAGCGTTGGGTAGGAGGCTCCACAGGTCTTTTGTTAGCAACTACGAATCTGACATCAAAGTAAACCCCAAGGCTTTCTGGAACTATGTTAAGTCTAAAAAGCTTTGCTCAAGCTGCGTGCGCCCAAAAGCACTTGTTAAAATGCACCACAATCTTGTTTTGGTAAGGCGATGAATACGTTCAGCGTATTTCACCAACTATGTTCGCAAATTCCCAAAGGAAACGCTTTAGTTGGAATTCTGCACAAAAAATTAAGTGATCACAATTTATTTGAAAAAAGGAAACTTTGAATATATAAACACTTTGTTTGAAAAAAGGGAAACCTTTTTGTTTGCTGGTAGCACCAAGTATATAAAGTACAAAAAATGGAATAATAATGAATCAGCTGGTTTGACAGATGGCGATCCTGCCATGAATGCGGCGAATTCGACTTTGGGGATTTATGCGGTTGGTGTTACCACACGTCCAAACCAATGATCATCATCAAAGATTATTTTATAAGTCATGACTGATGAACTAAATTACAAATAATGAATAATTACTATATACAAAGCGTAATATGAATATTTACAAGATGGAATAATAAATATATACAATGAATGGAATGGATCAGTATCCGTCCCACCTGGTTTTGGTATGCGGCTGTGCGTAGGCCCGTTGCGGTGCATCGGATGCTGCGTTCGCCGATGCTGCGTGGTTGGCTTATTTGGCGTTCTCTTGGAAAGCGACCATTAGGTTGCGATTGCGGGCGGCGACGAGGAACTGTAGCTCGAGGGTGTGACTATTGGCAGCGTAGTTGCTGACGAACCTCCTGTTCTGGCAGACCGGCGTACAACGGCTGGCGGCCTCGGGTTTCGCGGTGAAGCAGAGTATGGTGGTGTTGCCCGCAGACCCGACAGCTCTCCGATGAGGTGCACTCGTTGGTGCGGTGAGACAGCGCCAAACAGTTGGTACAATACTGATGTGCCCTAGCAATTAACGCGCGTTGTTGCGGCTGCATAGCCGCGAAGACAGGGCACATCAGAAGCGCGTGATGCCGCATGCACAATCGGCACTTCCGGTAATCTGGCACTGCTTCATTGCGTGGCGGGCGGGCCACGGGCATGACCACTTGCGATGATAAAAGCCGACGGGGTGCTGGAACCGGAGGGCGTTGACGATCCATCTGTGGGGAGAAACAAACACATGTATAGGGATTCATGTGAATGAGATCGTATGCGTGGGCAGGAATATGTTGGAGAGAGAATGTTTAGAGAGAGTAGTATTGTGAGACGGATTTGGGAATGTTTAAAGAATTTTTGGGGCGATATCCATAGCGCGAGCGTAACGGACTGTAGTTGTTTCGGGGGATTTAGTGGAGCAATGACAGTCTGAGTCCTGCTCAGCCGGTGGAAGAAAGCATAATTTTGTGAACGGCCTGGTGAGAACACCATTCTGAGTGCGTAAGTCGACCACGCGGATGTGGCCGTCTCGTCCTGGATGTGTGCTTTCAATGCGACCTAGTCGCCATTCTGTTGGGGGTAAATTATCCTCTATTATTATGACAAGGTCGGCCAATTTAGGAGGGTTTTGGGGAGTTTTCCAGCGGTAACGCTTCTGGAGATCGGTGAGATAGTCAGTTTTCCAGCGTCTGCTGAACTGGTGATGCAAGAATTTTAACCTCTCCCACCGATTTATCATAGGGAGGTTTTCGTGGTTCGGTTCGGGAAGGGAAAGCATAGGTGCTTCTCTGAGAAAATGGCCCGGGGTGAGAGCGGTGAGATTCTTTGGATCCTGAGAGAGCTGGGAGATCGGCCGAGAGTTCAAAACGGCCTCTATTCGAATCAAGAGAGTGGAAAACTCTTCGAAAGTGAATGTATGAGTTCCGGAGACTTTTTTCATGTGGGTTTTAAAGCTTTTGACAGCGGATTCCCATAAACCGCCCATGTGGGATGCCCCGGGGGGTATAAAAAATCGACAGATTGATGCCCTCCGGGGCATACTTTTGGACAACATATGATGAGACCTCTTGCAGGAAGGATAGAAATTCCTTCTCCGTGGCCCGTTTGGCTCCAATGAAAGTTTTGCCATTGTCGCTCATCATCTGGTTCGGATATCCGCAGCGTCCTACGAAGCGGGCAAAGGCGGCGAGAAATGCTTTACTGGTGAGGTCCGAGCATAATTCCAAATGGACAGCCTTTGTGATGAAGCACACGAAGACAGCTACGTATCCTTTGATGAGCGTGGGAGATCGTAGCATGGGTGCCTTTATTTGAAAGGGACCAGCGAAGTGGTGAAGGGAGGAGCAAACGTGCATCCTTCGGGGGGTAAGGCTGCCATGATGTGCGTGCGTGTTTGTTGCCTATGCATACTTTGCAATGGAATATGCACTTTTTGATAAGGGGTTTGAGACGGGCAATATAGAACTCTTGCCTTATAACTTGCTGCATGAGGCGAGCTTCCGCATGCAAAAATAGCTCATGGATGTATTGAATATAGAGCGTAGCGAGGTGAGATTTTTCGGGAATAATGATGGGATGCCGCTCGTTGTAGCTGAGGGCTGCATGTTCTAGTCGACCGTTGACCCGAATGACTCCGCTTTTATCCAGGAAGGGGTTAAGTGGTAACAGGGAACTCCGCTTTTCAATGGGGTTTGAATTCTCTAGGCAAACTCTTTCAGGAGCATAGTTACGGGTTTGGGTCATGGTGATTAGTCGATGTTTTGCTCTTTTGAGTTCGGCATGTGACAACGAGGGTTCGACGGGGTCATTGATCCCCACGGTTGAGTCTTTGGCCCGGCGTATAAACCGGAGAACGTACGCTATCACTCTTAAGGCGCGGGCGTAGGAGGAGAACCTAATGAGTAGATCCTCGGTGTCTTCGGTGGCGTGTAATTCCGCTATTCGGCGAAGCTCGGGAGACTCGATGTTTCGAATCATTAGTGGTGGCCAATCTGGACCATTCCACCAGAGATGGGAGTTAGCGAGCTCGACGGGCGTACAGCCTCTGGTTCCCATATCTGCGGGGTTATCCTTACTGCGCACGTGTCGCCAGGGAACATTACCTAGGAGATCTATGATCTGGGCTGTTCGGTTGGAGACCTATGTTTTCCAGGAGTGAGGAGGCTTTTCGAGCCAGGCTAACACAATGTCCGAGTCAGACCACATGGTTAATTTCTTTTGACTGAGATTGAGATGGGATAGAACGACTGCGACTAGTTTGACCAGTAGGAGAGCTCCACAGCGTTCCAGGCGTGGCAGGTTAATTGTTTTGAGAGGAGCCACTTTGCTTTGACGACTAGGAGGTGAGAGAAAACTTGATTGCCGACAGTAGTTCTTAAATAGAGATTCGCGCAATAAGCCTTCTCAGAGGCGTCGCAAAATCCATGGAGCTCGACATGTAGATCGGGGGCGAAACTAATCCATCGCGGTATTTGAATGGTTGAGATGGTCTCGAGATTTTTGGCGAATTGCGCCCATTTGACAAGGCGTATGGGCTTGACCTATTCATCCCAGGCGGTTCCGTCTAGCCATAGTTCCTGCATGAGTATTTTCGCTTGTATCATAAGGGTGGCTAACCCCTGCGGCGTCAAAAAGTTTCGCAATGGAGGAGAGTATTTGTCTCATTGTGGACGCTGAGAAGGCGGGATTTGAGTCGACCGTATACGAGAATGTGGCTGAGAGCGCATTCCATTGAATTCCAAGTGTTTTAGCGGTCTACTTTTTTTCGAATTCTAGAAAGTCTGTTTCAAGTAAGTCCGCTTTAGGAATATTTTGGATAATGTCCGGGTGGTTTGCGGTCATCTTTTTTAATGGGAAGCCGGCAGAGTTCAGAGATTCTATAACTTCATATAGGGCCTGCTCGACTGATTGAAGATCATGGCTACCCGATAATATGTCATCCACATAAGTTTCTGACTTAAGTATAGGGGCTGCATTTGGGTGGGATTGGGTTACGTCTTTTGCGAGCTCGTGTAGAGTACGGATAGCCAAGAATGGCGCACAATTGACCCCGAAAGTAACCTTTTTAATTTAAAATCATTGAGTGGACCGTTTTCGGGAGTTCGAAATATAATTCTTTGGAAGTCTCGGTCATCCGGGTGTAGGACTATTTGGCGGTACATTTTTTCCACATCGCCATTAAACACGTATTTATACGTTCGCCATTTCAGAAACATGAGTCTGAGATCGGGCTGGAGGGTTGGTCCGGTGCATAGAACGTCATTTAGGGAGTGACCGGAACCGGATTTTTTAGAGGCATTAAATACTACTCGGACTTTTGTCGTTTTCTTCTCGGGTTTAGCGACCGCATGGTGAGGGAGATAGAAGGAGTAGTATTTACCCTGAGATTCTATTTCGCTGGGACTACATTCTTCCATATGGCCGAGGGACAGGTATTCTTGGATAACCTAGTCGTATTGGGGTTTGAGATCGCCCTTTTGTCGGAGGGTGCGTTCCATGCCGACGTATTGTCGTAGGGCTGCAGTTCGGGAGAGCCCTAAGTCGATGTCCTTCGGGAAGGATGGTTTGAATGGGAGACGAACCATATATCGACCGTCAACCGTTCGCGTGGTTGTGTTTTTGTAAAACTCTTCGCACATTTGATCTTCGGGGGTTTCCAATCGAGCTCTGGGTACCTCTTCGATTTCCCAAAACTGCTTGAGTTGTTCATCCAGCTGGGTATTGGAGACTTTCCACGCTTGGCTCTAGCTTTAGTTTTAATTTTATTGTCATTTGAAACCAGTGTTAGGGAGCAGGACTTATTTGACGTTTGAACGACTCCGCCTCCCATGCCCGATATTTCAAATAGGGAGTGGGTATAGGGGAGGCCTAACTGGCTCTGGGCTTTGGAAGAGATGAAGCTTCTTTAAGACCCTTGATCCACGAGGGCTCTCAGCTTGAATATTTCTCCTTTGTGTTCTACAGAGACTATTGCTGTAGGCAGGATTATGGTGCTGTCATTCTCTGTGTGTAGAGACTGTATCTGCTCTGTGCTCTTCTTGAGATGCGGCGCTGCTGAGATCCTGTCCACTGTTTTCTCCGATCGTTGCCACTTGGGACGTGGTCCTATGTACTCCGGCCGTGTTATTTGGGGCTGCGTTGTCGTGCAGGGTGGAGCTATGTCGACCTTGGCAATGGAGACACGTTCTGGGACTGGTGCAATTTTCTAAGAGGTGGGATTGGGATAGACAATTCTCGCATAAATTATTTTCTCTCACGTATTTTTTACGTTCTGGGATTGAGAGTTTTTTGTACCGCAAACAGCTTTGGAGAGTGTGGGACGACTGTTTGCATAGTTTGCAAACATACATTTTTTGGTGCTCTGTGACATGAACATTTGCTCGTGTTAGGGAGTTGTTGCTGTGGTTCGCTTGGGATTGACCTGGTCTAAACTGGGGTTTATTGTGACTTTGGGGCGGCTTTGAGTAGTTTTGGGGAGTTGGAGTGAAACGGGGTTTGGCTGGGCGCTATTGGTCCACCCTCTCCACTATCTCATACCGAGTGGTTAGAATTTGGTCCATTTGGGATCAGTTATGGAGGTCTCTTCTGGAGCTTAATGAGTGCTCCCACAGCGAAACTGTGCTTTCAGGAAGTTTTGAGGTCACTAGGTAAATTAATATGGGATCCCAGATCTCTGTGGAAACATGTTGAGTTGCTAATATTTGCAGACCGTTATTTACAGAGGATTGCAGCCTTTGGAGGTCTTCACTGTTTTCCGCTTGAATTGCTTTTAAGTTCATGAGAACGCGGATTTGGTTATCTACTAGAACTCTCTTGTTGTCATATCGGGACTTTAGCGCTTCCCACGCTAGGGCAAAGTTGTCGTCACTTAAAGGGAATTGTTCCACTATTTGATGTGCCTTTCCTTTAGTCTTGTGTCGGAGGTGATACAGTTTTGGGCACTGGAGAGTTTTGAGTGGTTGATATAGACCGCAGTGAACATGTCACGGAAAGACGGCCATTCATTATACCCTCCATAAAAAATTTCTGTATCACAGGGACCGACTTTCAGGTTCATTTTGGACGACTCATGTGCGGGTTGGATTTGTTGTTGAGGCGGGGGGTTGCTCAATTCTTTGAGCTGGAGTTGATCGCCTATTTTTGCTTTTGTGTCCTCCTATGATATAAGGCAACCTCGGTATTTACCGAAAGCTGCGGACTTAAAGTCATCGGGAAGGTCCTGGTCATCTGATTCTACCACCGCGTCATAGGCGCTCTGTACCCTTGCCCAGAATGCGTCTATATTTTTATCTTTTATTTCCAGGGCTGCCTCGGTATTATCTTGAATCTGGGTTGCGCCGAACCGAGCACAATAATCCGTAAAGATATTTGTTTCGGATATAAATTTATTTTCGACCGCGGTAGCTATTCTAAAGAGGGACTTGCTTAATTTTATTTTGGGAATCTTTAGAAATTTATTAGCTGCCGCTTTATTAGAAAATCACAAAGAAGTTTTTTTTACTGGTCCAAAAGGGAGTAGTCTGGGACCAGTTGGCCGAAGGAGAAAATTTACACTGGGGTATTTCAACTTTTGCTGAACGAGGCAAGTTTACTGCTGGGCTGTCGCAAATAATATAAACGTATGTATTATGTCGAAATTATACCGCAAGGGACACAGGTTTATAAAAGGGCAATGTTTTAGCTTTGTGAGAAAATACATATGTAAATATGTATGTAATTTATGGGATTTGCCTTTAACTTTCTTGACACTTTTGGGAAAAGTTATACTTTTGGCGGGAATGAATATATTAAAACAGGGGTTTTCAATAACTTTTATGCGATTTTTAAGGGATTCGCTCTATGTATATTGAGGGGATTTCAGAATTTAAATACCCTGATTTTGAGGGAAAAGCTAATTTTGTATGGGATTTTAAATAGTTTAATGGTTAGGAGCTACTTCTTCGAAGGCGAAGAAGGACCAATAGCTAACGCAGGGACTCCGGTATCACCGTCGAGGGTCGGGTCGCTAGGATGTTGTTCTGGTTGACTGGTGATAAGACCCAAACTGCGTGCGCCCAAAAGCACTTGTTAAAGTGCACCACAATCTTGTTTTGGTAAGGCGATGAATACGTTCAGCGTATTTCACCAACTATGTTCGCAAATTCCCAAAGGAAACACTTTAGTTGGAATTCTGCACATATAAATGATCACAATTTATTTGAAAAAAGGAAACTTTGAATATATAACCACTTTGTTTGAAAAAAGGGAAACTTTTTTGTTTGCTGGTAGCACCAAGTATATAAAGTACAAAAAATGGAATAATAATGAATCAGCCGGTTTGACAGATGGCGATCCTGCCAGATCGCTACCTTTTGAATGCGGCGAATTCGACTTGGGGGATTTATGCGGTTGGTGTTACCACACCCATTGTTAAATTATAGAAGGTTAAGTGGATTTTAACATTTGCCAAGGCATAGCTTCCTTATTAGAGTTGAATTTACGAAGGATGCAAAAAAGAGTAAAAAATCCCCCTTTAGGAAAGTTGTAGTAGAAAAGGAAGGAACGCCGTTCGTAAAATTTCAGGATTTTTTTCCGGAAATCTGTCTTTTCCACATTTATTTTTTAAAATTATTAGGAAAATTAAATTAATTTTTAATTTAACTGTAAAAAGCATGCCCTTTTTGTGGATAGCAGTAAACATGTACGAAATAACCTTATAAAAGGGTTTATAATTGGATCCTTTTTAATAAATTTCATTATGAAAAACAATCTCTTAACGTCTGTGGCAGCGGTCTCAAGAACTGGCACCGGAGGTACAAAGGAGAAAAAAGCTACACCTGAGTTTTCAGCAAAGGGAACGACCGCGATGGCAACTACGGGTCTGGACTCCCAGGAGACATCTCCCCAAAGCTCTGCGTACTTGGAAAAACGATTGGCCGCAAGGAACCTGAAGAAATATGAGGAAGTTTCGCAGGAAACGCTATCGCCGTTGGTGAAATCTCTGATACCGGATTTCCAAACCACTTATGTGCCAAAGAGGGTAAACGGAAACCCTTTCAAACGCAAGAGATCGGACGTGGAGTTAAAACCTCTCCCCGGAGTGGGCAAACGAAGCTTTGCCGAAGTAACTAAGGACAGGATCCTTATAGGCATTCTTGACCGAGGCAACGACCGTTTGGCCATACCCAAAGACCAGTGGCGTTACGTTCGGAACGAACTCGGTAACGCTCTTATTGTCGTTTATTTGAAGACTCGGGGTGGTACAGCGGCGGTGACGGATGCGGGTTGTCACCAGGGACACATTAAAATAGTCGGGTGTGACGACGCATGAACAGTTGCACTGTAAAAGGCAGCAGCAGCAATACTGGGTGAAGTCTAAAAAGGTGCAAAAATCGAGGTCGTCGACTGGAATGACATTCCGGCTTGGCCAAGGGCAAGGGCATCGATTCCTGCCATCCCTGCAGAGCCTGAGAGAATTTTCACGATAGTGCGGATAATGAATCCGTCCCTCCCGACGCAGGACTGGAGTGTCACTCTGGTCGGGGATGCGGTAGGGCCTGACAGACAAGTGGTCTTCACCATGAATAAGGAGACACTCGAGCCCCTTAAAAGTTGCAATGGACTAGTGCATTAGAGTGTAGGCCAGATCGTTATCCACGTAAACCGTGGCTATGCAGAGCGCGTTGCCATCCCCGCTGCTCCGGGGAACTCGAATATCGAAGCACTGTAAGATGAAACGGAGGAGTCCGACGCGAAAAGCATGTTATCTGCCACAGCACTTTCGCAAAGTGGCGTGAACAGCTCGTAGATAAAAGACAGCTGGCTGGACGGGGAAGGCCTCGAAGTCACGGTGGTAGCAACCATTCCTGAGCGCATTATCTCTGATGCTTCAGTCGGCAAGGCTCCCGTTACGCCAGCTCGTCGTTGAGAGACAACCTCTCATGTTCGTGGTGCTTCAAATAAATCTGCAAATTTCTAAAGTATCCTCGGCTGCTTCAAGTAGTCGTCTTTCTAAATGGATGTGGTCCTCATCCAAGAACCCTGGGTCAACAGCTCGAGGGTCTGCGGATTGGGGACTATGGGCTGCAAGCTCATTCGAGCCAGCGAGGAGGGCAAGGGCAGAATCTGCATTTTAGCTAAATGTGTGCTGGACTTCTTTCTTGTAAGAAGGCACACAAGCTTTTTCCTTGATTTAAATTCAGCTCCAAACGATGAGGTAACGTATTTGTATGCTGACAAAAGGCTGCAGAACAGGAAAATTTCTATTATTAAATTAAAATAATAAATTTTCATAAAAATCTTACCAAATAGACAATTAATTTTTCAAAACAAAAATAAAACAAACTTCAAAAGCTTTCAGTGTTGCTGTAATTTTGTTCGTATCAAGAATATTGGTTTTTACTACCATTTTCATACGATTTTGAAAAGAAGTAGCACTTTCAATCAGATAAGGAAGCATGAAGCCGAGAAGTGTCAAAAACGTCTCGGACTGTAACCTTATATTATTAAACAATGACCACACCAATGATCATCATCAAAGATTATTTTATAAGTCATGACTGATGAACTAAATTACAAATAATGAATAATTACTATATACAAAGCGTAATATGAATATTTACAAGATGGAATAATAAATATATACAATGAAAGGAATGTAATGGATTTGGACGTGTGGTACCGCGTAAACACCTGGCTAAAATCGTATCTTGACCAGCGGATCTGTGTAGTTGTGATAGAAAATGCGCGTTCAAACTCTTTTGTTGCCACTTCTGGTGTACCTCAAGGTAGTATTCTTGGACCATTACTATTTATAATTTTTATAAATGACATTTCGGTCTGTTTTCAAAACTCAAACTTTCTGATATATGCTGATGATTTAAAGGTTTTCTCTGCGATCTCAAACTTGTCAGATTCAGATAAGTTACAATCCGATTTGGACAATGTCGCTGTCTGGTGTATTTTAAACAATCTACCGCTTAACGTTAGTAAATGTTTTCATGTAACATTTTCAAAATCGCGTTATCCCATTTTCACTTCTTATACGATTGCCGGTTCTCTCCTCTCGAGTCGTACAGAACTAAAAAATTTAGGGGTGGTTTTCGTTTCGAAATTTTCGTTCTCGACACATTTAAACTCTACAATTGCTAAGGCTTATTCTCTTCTTGCCTTTATCCGGCGTTTTAGCCCAGACTTCACGGACCCGTATATTCTTAAGATACTGTTCACCTCACTTGCAAAAAATCTTTGTTCGGTTTGCACTGCGTTCATTGAATTTTTCTGATCCGTTTCCTTCCTACGAAGCCAGATGTACACTCATCAACCTTCAGTCCTAAGAATTCAAAAGAACCTTGCTGTCAATGACTTTTGTCTTCGACATTATCAACGGTTCAATCGATGCGCCAGCTCTTCTCGACGGGATGCAATTCCATGTACCAAACAGGCCGCTTAGAAATAGCAACATGTTGTACAAGGGGTTTACTCGGACCCTCTATGCTTCTAACGCTCCCATTTCTCGAACTTTAACAGAATTTAACCTTCGCTCAAATTCTTTAGAAATCGATTTTTCAGTATCTTAACCAATTTTCAAAGCTGTATTTGCTCATGCATAATTTTATATTGTACTTAATTTTTTTTTTTACTCTGTATTACATATGTTTATCTCTACGTTGTCCGTAAGTATATTTTTGTACTAGACTACTTTTGAAATTTGTAATTTTTATTTTTTAATGATCAAATTACTAATAAATGGAACGAAATGAATTGAAATGAAAATTGGGAATGTGATATAGACTGGAAGATTTAATAATTTAGGTGTAAAGTTTTAATGTTAAATATATATAATTATGTACAATATGGAATTATTTTGTCGCAGACGAAGAAGCCAAATTATCGTTAAAGGTTACAATGAACTTATAAAGTGTTATATTTCTTTACAGTCAATTTATTTTTTACTTTTTAGTTAATTTTATTAACCAATAATAAAAACTTATTTTTAAAAAGTTTTTGTTTTCTTTATTTTGAATTGACTGTAAAGAAATATAAAACTTTACATTGTGATAGCAAGAAAAGAAGGTCCTAAATGTTCTTAATTATGCCATCATAATTTAACACGCTTTTATTAATAAAATTGGGAATGTAATATAGACTGGAAAATTTAATAATTTAGGTGTAAAGTTTTAATGTTAAAAATATATAATTAGGTATGTACAATATGGAACTCTTTTGTCGCAGACGAAGAAGCCAAATTATCGTTAAAGGCTACAATGAACTTATAAAGTTTTATATTTCTTTACAGTCAATTTATTTTTTACTTTTTAGTTAATTTTATTAGGTTTTTTTTTCTTTATTTTATTTTATACTTTTTAGTTGTGAGTCTGTGAACATTTTCTAAGATTGTTATCGGATATTATGTGCCAGGTTTTATAAAATCACTTTTTTTCTTTCCTTATCTCACTTTATTCCTTCAAAATCAGCATAGCAAATTGTTTACGCATATTTCGGCGACCACAGACTTAAGATATTTCTTATTTTCGCTTACAAATTCCATAGACTTAAAATGTGCTAGGCCGTGTGCCAGACTGTTGAAAATCGTATATTTTGAGAGAGCGATGGTAAATTCTGACAGTTATCGTGGTGAATATGAACGTACAAATTTTGACAACCATAAATGTGAGCACATAGATGTATTTCCTATTGACAATCAAATTATTAAACACTAAAATAAAAGAGAATGCCAAAATGAAGCAATATACATAAAGGCCGAAAACTACGTAAATTGAAAATTTATTCACAAAATATTTGCTTTTGCACGTGTTTTTTCCATACGTCAAAATTTACCTTTTCGTTTGTCACAGAAAAATGGAAAATATTTTTACACCATAGGAAATTTGTTCACCTCATTTTACTCTGACGAAAACAAATGCTGATTAACACACAGCATAGTTTGGTTTTCCCAGCGGCTGCTAGCGGCAACAGAGAACATAGAAAATATATACATACGACAAAAATATTTTCTATGTTCTATGGCGGCAATAAACCGCGTGGTAGGTAAAGTTACTTTTGGAATATGGCAATAACGGCTAAACTTAATATAGAACGATAAATGGGATTTTTGAAATTGAGCAAATTTTTTTATTTTTTTTTTTTTTCATATAATGCATTGTTAGCGAAGCCTGAACGATGATGAAAATTGCAAAACCCCATCTCAACTGCAAGTTAGTACAATATCAAAAGCAAAATTTCCTGGAATGAAAACTTTTAAATATCTCTACCCGTGCGCCACCTATCGGAATTTTTTTTTTTGTTATTTTGCGTGGAGGCACAAAACTAAACGATGACGAAAATTCCAAGATCCTACCTCCTACCTTTCTTAAAACGAGCAACGTTCGCGCCACCTAGCGGGTCCAATTTTTTTTTAACATTTGCCCCTCAAACGAGCATATCCTCAGAGTTTTTTCTGTTTAAAACCCGGCCCTAGACACCAGATACTGGAGAATCCTCAATCGGACAAGTAGGGCCACAGTGGCGGAAATCGCAATAGCTGTAGATCCGGTGTCAGCTGAAACAATCCGTCACCATAATAATACAATCAGTTTGGCGTATGTCATAGTGAAACTGCGGCTTAAAACCAAACCGTCTCTACCCCGGGTAGCTGATGAAGCCAGCGGCAGTGATGAAAATATTGCGGTAGAAAAGAAGGCTGTTAGGTTAGGTTAGGTTCAAGTGGCTACCGTAGAGGCACACCTAGGCCAGTATTAAAAGGCCCGTTGTGATACCACCAACACTAGGAAAGTCAGTTCCGGGACCCTGCCATATGGAAAATCCCGGTATTAACGGAATTCTCCACATAGCAGAATCCCGGGACTGACGTTCCTATACCGACACCGTTACTCCTCCTCGAACCATTTAGATGACTTGATGAAGGCCATCAGGTCCTTTATGTCCAGCTCCGTGACCTGGCGTAGGCTAACCAGGAAGGGAACTCCCAAAAAGCGCATTCTCGCGCCACTTAAAGCCGGGCAGTTGCAGATGAGGTGCTCCACCGTTTCCTCCTCCTCATCATCCTTACAACTCCTACAGCATCGTCGGTAGGGCACACCAAGTCTTTCTGCGTGCCTACCAATGAGGCAGTGCCCAGTCAATACGCCTATTAATATGGAGATTTCTCTTCTCCTTAGGGCATAAATTTGTCTCGATCTTTTATGATCCCATTTCGGCCAGGTTTCTTTGGATATCCGGCATCCTGGAGATTGCAGCCATCTTTCGTTGGCTTGGCGGAGTGTGTACTCCTTCAGCATAAGCTTGCAAGTGGCAAACGGCATACCTAAGCGCTCTTTATCCCGAAGAACCTGCTTGGTCGTGCCCTGCCTCGCAAGTTCGTCTGCCCTACAATTTCCCTCAATGTCCCTATGCCCCGGGACCCATGTGAGGTTCACGCGATTCTGTTGGGCCATCTCCTGTAGAGATCGACGACAGCTGAGCGTCAGTTCAGAGTTGAACGAATAAGAGCCAAGGGATTTGATGGCCGCCTGGCTGTCGCTGAATATAAAAATGTCGTGTCCGATAGTGTGTTGGCCTATCCAAGCCGCGGCGTCCATGATTGCTGAAACTTCAGCCTGGAAGACACTGCAGTGATCAGGTAGTCTGAAGGAGAGCTCAAGGTTCAGATCCTTTGAATAAACCCCTCCTCCAACTCTGCCGTCTAACTTCGAGCCATCAGTATAAATGGAAGTGCCGCCATGAGTGGCGGGACTCCGATCCGTGCTCTCCCATTCTTCCCTGCTGGGAATGTTGATTTTAAAACAGCTATCTCCGACTGTTGTGGTCGCACAACGATCCGTGCTCAGCGGAAGAAAGCTATAGGATCCCAAAATACAGGCGTGTCCAGTAGTGCTTGCGCCCCAGCCGGACGTTTCCCTTAGACGTAGAGCCGATGCTGCTGCTACCCGGTGCCCTTCCAGATCGAGTGGCAAAATGCCAAGAATGGCCTGGAGTGCTTCATTGGGCGTTGTTCTTAACGCACCGCTTATACAGATCATGCAAGATCTGTGTACTTTACCTAGCAGATTAAGGTTTGTTGCCTTGCTCAGCGCAGGCCACCATACCACAACTCCATAGAGCATGATTGGTCGAATGATTGCGGTGTAGATCCATTTGCATATTTTGGGGCTGAGCCCCCATTTCTTTCCAATGGCTCTTTTGCATGTGTAGAGTGCAATACACGCTTTCTTCTGGCGCTGAAGAACATTCTCCTTCCAGGTTAGTTTCCTATCCAGAACTGTGCCTAAGAACTTGGCTTTGTCAGCCAGGTTCAGGTGCACGTCATTCAGTTTTGGTAGTGTTAGCGGTGGTATCTTATAGCGGTTGGTGAAAAGAACCAGTTCTACTTTTCCCGGGTTGATGCTCAGTCCGCAGCGCGAGCACCATGAGGAAACCTCTCGCAGTGCTGCTTGCATCAAGTCGCACAGGGTCTGTGGGAATTTGCCCCTATATACTATAGCTAAGTCGTCTGCATATGCCACTACCTTCCCGCCCCCCCAGCTTGTGTCTCGCAGCATCGAGTTGACAGTGAGGTTCCATAGAAGCGGGGAGAGAACACCACCCTGAGGCGTTCCCCTTGTGACATAGCGTGATAAGTCAACCGAGCCCAGTGATGAAACTATTCGTCTACCCCTTAGCAGTTGATCAATAAGTCCAATAAGAGACCTGCTTATGCCCAGACTTGTTAAAGCGGTGTTTATAGCATCAGGGCTTATGTTGTTGAAGGCTCCTTCAATATCTAAAAAGGCCGCAAGACAGTACTCCTTCTCATACAGCGATTTTTCAATAACAGAAACTAGGCTGTGAAGCGCAGTTTCTGTAGATTTCCCTTTGGTGTATGCATGCTGATAGCTACAGATCAGGTTGCTATCAATAGTAGAGGAGAGGTAGTCATTTATTATCCTCTCGAAGGTTTTGAGCACAAAGGATGAGAGACTGATCGGCCTGTAGTCCTTCGGCTCGTAATGAGACGCCTTCCCCGCCTTAGGAATAAACACTACCGTGGCACTTCTCCAGGAGCACGGAATGTAGCTAAGAGCCAGGCAGGCTGTATAGAGAAATACCAGCCATTTGGCTGATGTCTCCAGCGTGTTTATGAGTTGTGCGGGAATAATCCCGTCTGGCCCGGCAGCCTTGAACGGTTCGAAGCTCTTAACCGCCCACCTAACCTTTTCCTCCGTGATGGGTATGTATACAGCCAAGTTCCCTGGGAAGTGCGTATTCAAGAGCAGCTCTAGGGTTTCCCTCTCCGTGCTGGTCCAGGATCCGTCAGGTTTGCGCAAATAGCTTGTGGCTGTTTGAGTTTTTGAGAGCACTCGTCTAAGTCTCGCTGTATCGTCGACATTTTCGACCCCAGTGCAGAAATTTCTCCACGATACTCTCTTCGCCTGCCTCAGAGCTTTTTTGTAGGCCCTGAGTTTAACTTTATATTCGAGCCATTGAGTCTCCGTGCCAAGGCTCTTGGCCTTATTAAATTGTGTCCTACATGATTTTCGGAGCGAGTCCAGGTCGTAGGACCACCAATGCGGCCTATGTTTACCACGTGGTTTTGGCACTGGGCAAGCCTGCTCTAAGGCATTCGAGAGCGCCGTTGTAAAGGTCTTTACCAGATCCTCCAACTCCCCTACTGATGAGGGGACTTGTGGGGGCAGTGCTGGTAAGTCCCTAGATATTATTTCATTGTGTAGCTGCCAGTTAGTGTTACGTGGGTTGCGTTTCATAACCGGCTGCTCAACAGAAAAGTCTAGAACTATTTCTACGTACCGGTGGTCGGAGAATGAGTGCTCATCGAGAACGCGCCATTTTCTGACCCACTCATAAGCGCCTTCGCTGCAAATCGTGAGATCTATTACCTCCCTACGGGTTTTAGTAATAAACGTAGGTTCGTTACCCACGTTGCAAACTACCAGGTTAGTTGTTAACAAATAGTCAAACAACGACTCTCCTCTAGCATTGATATCGGAGCTTCCCCACTGGACGTGATGAGCATTGGCGTCAGTTCCGATAAGAAGATGACCCATGGAAAAATTTGCCACCAGGTCTTTTACCTCCCTCTGTGGCGGAGGTTCTTCGGCGTCATAGGGCATATAGACCGACGCAATTGTCAGACTGGTACTGTCGACTGTTAAACTGGCAGCTGTAACGTCACCATTGGTATAGTTGGGCAAGAGAAATGCATTCAGCTCAGACTTAACTAAAATACAGGCTCTAACCCGGCCCCCTTCGCTGGCTCGAATAAGCTTATAACCCTTAGTCCCCAAACCGCAAATCCTTGAGCTGTTGACCCAGGGTTCTTGGATGAGGACCACATCTACGTCGCCTTTAGAGAGACGACTGATTAAAGCAGCCGAGGCTGCTTTAGATTTGTGCAGGTTTATCTGAATCACCACCAACATGAGAGTGCTCAGACTTCCCTGCCACCGCCGTATCGTCGAGTTCCACCTCGTCTGGAGGCTTATCTTTCAACGACGATTTCTTCAGACCACGGTTTGGCGTGGCAGAGATCCTCCTAACTGTGGCAGTGTCAACTGTGGTGCGCTCAGGACTAGCTGCTATCACTGTGACGTTGAGGTCCTCCCCGTCCAGCAGGCTGTCTCCCATCTCCGAGCTGTTCACTGCTCCTTCGCCATTTGACGTGGCAGATACCATACTTTCCGAGTCGGACATCTCCGACTCCCCTTCCGGCACTGCGATGTCCGAGTCCTCCGGTGCAGCCGAAATAGCAGCGCGCTGTGCATCGCCGCGGTATACGTGGATCACGATCTGACCCATGCCGTAGTGCACTCGTCCATTGCACCGTTTAAGGGGCTCGAGTGCCTCCTTATTCAAGGTGAAGACCACTTGCCTATCAGGCCCTACCGCGTCCTCGACCAGATTTACACCCCAGTCCTGCGTCGGGAGAGACGGGTTCATGATCCTCAGCATCCTGAGAATTCTCTAAGGTTCAGCAGGGATAGCAGGAATCCACGCTCTTGCCCTTGGCCGAGCCGGGATGTCCTTCCAGTCGACAACCTCGATTCTTGCCCCTTGGTAGATCTCACCTAGTCTTGCAGCTGCTGCCTTGTACAGTGCAACAGTTTTTGCATCCTCGCAAGCGAATACCTTGATTCGGCCCTGGTGCCATCCCGCATCAGAACCCATCGGAGTGGCACCCGGAGACTCATCCATAATGTCGAGAAGGGCATTACCGATAGCGTTCCGGACGAACCGCCACTGGTCTCTAGGGATGGCCCAGTTTTCATTACCTCGGTCAATGACGCCTATGAGGATCCTATCCTTAGTCACTTCAGCAAAGCTGAGTTTACCCATTACGGGGGCGTGTTGCTGCCGCTTCGGGTGAGGTTTTAAATCCACGTCCGATCTCTGGCGTTTGAAGGGATTTATATTAACCTTCTTTGGCGCGTAATCGCTTTGGAAGTTCGGTAAGATAGCTTCAGCCATCTCCACCGTCTTCCTAGCATTCGGCGATAGCGTCTCTTGTGAAATACCCTCGTATTTCTTCAGTATCCTCGCGGCCGCTCTTTTGTCCAAGTACTCAGAGCGACTGGGAGATGTCTTTTGGGGTAAATTTCGACCCGTAGTTGCCATCGCGGTCGTTCCCTTATTTGGATCTCTGGGGCCAGGTCGTGAGACCACTGCCACAGACGTTAAAGACTTGGTTTCGGTACCGGCACTTACTAGGGCTCTAGCATCAGCCGTTGTTGGCTTCACCGTGTTTGTACCGGTACTTACTTTGGGGATTGCCCCCTTATTATCCAGAGCTGATCGACTCGTAGTTGCCATCGCTGTCGACCTCTCGGCTGATGAAGAAATGGAGTTTGTCCTCCGACGTTGCGTTCTCGCTTGCTCCAGCATTTTCCTCCTCTGCTGGGCAGTATACATGGTTGTATCATTATTATTAAGGTTTTTATTACTTTTTTTCATCTTGTTCGTACGACCCCTTGCCGGGCAAGGCCAGTTTAGGGTCCGCCGCGGCAGAGCCCCATGCCGCGGTAAGGCCATAGTTACTCTCCGAGGCGGCCCGGTATCAGAGAGGCTCCGTTCGATTACAGCCACGATTTGCCTCCCGGCTGCAAACGTCCAATGGGCACGTGGTCGCATAACACCCTGGATTGGGAGGGGGAAGATCTTAGTCGTCGCGCCAGAGAGGCTTGGCTTCTCTCGTGATGTAGTACCGGCGGCACTATGATCACAAGGGCAGCGCAGCCCTGTGGCTATCGACTTAAGCCCTCGTACCGCGGCAAGGTGTCAACCCTTCACGAGGGAAAGAAGGCTGTAGAACAAACAAATTCCAACCCCACGAGGCCAAAAGAGGTCATTTTGGCATCAGCTTACTTTCCGGGTGAGGAGAAAACAGCCCCAACTGCTGAATCTAAATCTCTCAGAGTATTGCCAACATAAGGGTATCCCATGGGTCCTCTGCTGTGACGCAACTCCCACAATACAGATTGGGGTAGTACGAACATAAATAACAGGGGGGAGCATCTCCTGGAGTTTATTAGTAGTCACAACATCAGTGTAATGAACCGTGGTAATGAACCCACTTTTGTTAACGCTATTAGAGGTGAGGTTCTTGACCTTACTCTATGCAGTCAAAACATGGCCTTCGCAAAAAGCTTGCACAATTAAGAGGTCAAGCCAGAAGGCTGTTTAATGCAGCTAAAGACAGGGTATCACGAAATAAATCCCAAATGAAATAAGTCCCATGAAATAAGTCCCAATGAAATAAATCCCATCAAAAACTGAAATAAGTCACGCGGCCCTTTCCCCCTCCAACTTTTTTTTTCCTGCCTGCCTTTTCATAATCTCTACATATAATAAAATTTTAAATTTCTGTCGGTCTGTATGTATCTATAAGTTATCGGCCAATATTTGGACCAGTCCTTTTCTACCTTTTGGCGATCAAAATCAACTGTTTAAAACACCCCAGCGGTAAAATTGAAAATGTGTCATCGATCAAAATCTTTTTATTGTTGTTGTCCAAAGTTATTGAAAATATGTTCTTTTTGGAACATATTGACACAACAATATCAGTTGCGATGTAATAAGACTGTTGGTTGTTTTGCTAAAATCTTAAGCTACGTTTACACTGCACCAAATGCGTCACTTTTGGCCAAGTTTTTTCGAGACCGTTCATCCGCAGAATGAATTTGATCACCAAATTAGTTCAAATTAAATTAAATTCATCTAATTTGGCACACAAATTCATTCTGCGGACAAACATTCTCGAAATAACTTTGCCAAAAGCGACGCATTTGCTGCAGTGTAAATGTATCATTACCTTACAACAGTTATAGAAACAGTTACAAAAACGTGAAAGCTTGTTAAATTGCAATTTTAAGAGAAATGAAATAAGTCCCAATGAAAATGAAATAAATCCCAATTGTAAAAAATAATAAATTGTAGAGAAATGAAATAAGTCCCAACAAATATGAAATAACACCCAATGCTGGAAAATGAAATAATTCCCAAAATTTTATAAAATAAGTCCCAACGCATTGGGAGTTATTTCATTATGAAATAAGTCCCAATTTGTAGGGAAAATATTTGGGACTTATTTCATTTTTTTTTGGGACTTATTTCATTTGGGATTTATTTCGTGGTACCTAAAGACACTGGAGACTGGGTCTCCTATAGAAATGTTCTAACTTCTTATAATAGAGAACTTAGAAAATCTAAGAGGGCAACGTGGAGAGAAAACTGCGAAAATATTAAAGATCTCCCTACGGCAGTGCGGCTCCAAAAAGCCCTTGCGAGAGGCCATAGCAACGTCATTGGTACTCTGAAGAACTCAGATGGGAGCTACACGAAGCAGGCGGAAG
This sequence comes from Campiglossa producta, assembly GCA_964058755.1. Classification (NCBI taxonomy): domain Eukaryota; kingdom Metazoa; phylum Arthropoda; class Insecta; order Diptera; family Tephritidae; genus Campiglossa; species Campiglossa producta. The sequence continues at coordinate 74,708,965 of CAXKVI010000001.1, forward strand.
ACACATGGGACATTCCATCGTGACTACTGGGACATTTGACTCGAGAGCTTAGTCAACTTTGACTTAACAAACTGATATTGGGACTTTAATTGTTATGAAATATATTTATCGACATGGATAAATATCCAATACGATAAATGCATCAAAAGAATTGTCGAAATAACAACAAATAGCTTTATAACTACTCAGTAAGTGAGTGTGACTCCTGGGACACCGAAAAATCCCTTTGTTGCACCTATGTGAGCACGAGAACGAATTTTAGCTTTACAGTTTAACTTTGAACCACAATTTGCATATGATCGAAAGTACATACTGCATAGTACCATATTCTTTAAAAAGAAGATCAGTATTAGCTTTTAGAAACTTCTTACAAAGGTTACAGAGTGTGACTCCTGGGACATTTTCCTGTTTTTTCGTGATGCAATTTTTAAGTTTTTTCAGTTTTATCGATGCAGCTCCCTAATAATTTAGCTATGCAACTGGTTACCCCTAACCCATGATAATAAAAATACCTTTATTGTAAAGTTCTGTAAGAGCAGTGGGAGTTTATGGCATTTTAAAAATTTGGCACTTTTCCTCTTTTGGGTGGAATGTCCCACATGAAACCTTTTGCTTGCTACTCACTTTCCGGACTGTATACCAGGCTATAAACTCTCACATCCCGTAGTAGATAATTCTCCAACAAATAGTGGTAGACAAAAGAGCCTGGCGAAAAAGCTAACCAATGTTATCGCCTTCCAGTCCTTTAAAATCACCAGGACCGGATGGGGTCTATCCTTGTCTGTTGCAGCAAGGAATCAACTATACAGCTCCAGTCCTATCAAATTTATATAGAGCATCCCTGCTGTTAGGATATATTCCCAACAGGTGGACAGAGGGTAAGGTTGTATTTATACCGAAACCAGGGAAACCGGAAAATCTGCCATCGTCATATCGACCAATAAGTCTCAGTTCCTTTCTCCTAAAGGGAATGGAGAAAATTTTAGATCAGCACATTAGGGAAGTAAACTTAAAGAAACACCATCTGTGTAAAAACCAATTTGCCTACCAACCCGGAAAGGACGTAAGCTAGGAGGGAGTGCTGGCTCAATCGTGGCCACAAGAGGATGCCCTCAGGGAGGTGTACTTTCTCCTCTACTGTGGACCCTAGTCATAGACGAACTTCTTCATCTTTTGAAGGGATATGCGGATGACTTAGTAGTCTGCATAACAGGAATGCATGAAGAAACAATATCCGATCGCATGCAACAAGGCCTGCGCATCATTGAAAGATGGTGCGCTAACAAAAGTTATCTATCAACCCAAATAAAACAGTCTTGGTGCCTTTCACGAAGCGAAGAAAGCTTTCTATGTTAGAGCCGTCCCTAGGAGGCAGCCGCATAGGTTTTTCCACGTAAGCAAAATACTTAGGAGTAACATTGGGCAAAACCCTCGCATGGAATGATCATTTGGAGGCTATCATAAATAAGGCAACGAGGGCCTTTTTCGCCTGCACTACACTTTATGGCAAAACAAAATGACGTACTGGTCATTTAATACAGTTGCCATTTAATACAGAAGCCAATAGTCACATACGCTTCTCTAGTCTGGTGGCCTAAGACTGCTCAAAGAACAGCGGCAACATCGGCTAGTCTGTGTCGGTATAACAGGTGCAATGAGAACGTTCCCTGCTGATGCTTTAGGTGCACTTGTGAGAATACCTTCTTTCCATATTCTGAATGAGAAGGAGGCCACACTTGCTGAATTAAGACTTCAAAACATTTCCTATCTAAAAATCGGAAATATGCCAGCACATATGAAGATAGTCAAGAATTTCATAAATAGTCCTATATTACAAGTAAGTAATCAGGATCATGCGAATCTTTGAACTTTCGATCGTAAATCGAGTGCTCTGGGACACAGGCAATCCTTATGCTGAATCCGATTCGGAGATTTAGTATACGGATGGTTCGAAGCTGGAAGATGGTAAAACGGGAGCTGTTATCTATGGACCAAATTACAAAAAATCGGTACCGATGGGTATCTTTCAAGCGGAAATCCACGCAATAGAATTATGTGGCAGATAATGCCTCCGAAGTTTTGTTAGGTTGGGTCCCAGGACATGAAGGGCATGCGGAAACGAAAAAGCAGATCACCTGGCAAAACATGGTGCTCTAACAGCATTTTATGGTCCGGAACCCTTTTGTGGACTCACGAAGGCCCACGTAAAGGAGACCATAAGCAACTGGGAAAATAAACAGTTTAGGCAGCATTGGCTTGGCAGCCTAGGGCAAACTCTTTATAGAACCCTCACAAAGAGCATCGGCCAGGCTCATTAATCTAAGGAGGGTGGATCTAAGAATCTGCGTTATCACCTGAGTAAGCTGAATCTGTCAGATACAACAATTTGTCGGTTTTGCGAACTGGACGATGAAACGCCGGTTCATATACTTTGCGAATGCATTGCGTTGGCATAAAAGAGTGTTTGCTACCTAGGTGGGGACACTCTCGATTCGTTCGTGATATGGAATAAAAAACCTGAGGAGGTGCTCAAGTTTATAAAGAGCCTCCGCATACAGCAATAACCTGATAGGTCAAACAATTGATCGTACTAATGGTCATAACTAACTGTTCCACTGTCTACAACTCGAAAATAAGCAAGTAACATATTTTATTATTATTGCTGAGTTCAGTGCTACATATATGTGCAGCTGTATTTAAGTTAAAAAACTTGATAAAAATTTAATATCACCAACAAACACACATATATATACACTAAGCTCTATTATTGCGCCAAACACCAAAGCAAAGAACAGCAAAAGTAACTGTCAAAAAACCAAACAAGTCATTTTGCATTCTGAATAGGGTTGTTTAAAATTGATTTTACTTTAAAAACGCATTGGTCTTCCGATTATTATGGCAACCTCTGGTCCAGCTGCACAAAAACGGCGCCTAAGTAAGGAGTTCTAATCATCAGAGACCCCGAACGGGATTCAGAGTGCAGCTATAACTATGACTTCGGTATATAATACCGCCCGATTTACACCGATTTCTCTAAAGCCTTTGATACAGTCTCTCATGATATTTTATTACACAAGCTGGAGCTCCTTGGTTTCCATTCCGTCTTTCTTCTGTGGTTGAGATCCTACCTCACGAACAGAACAACGTTTGTAGATGTTGCTGGTACTGCGTCCTACTCTTTTGTGGTAACCTCCGGAGTACCGCAGGGTAGTATTCTAGGCCCGCTTCTTTTTGTACTGTTTTTCAATGATATCCGGTCCTGCTTTAACCACTCACAATTTCTTCTCTACGCTGATGACTTGAAATTGTATTCTAGAGTTACATGTGTATCTGACGCGCTTCGGTTACAAAGCGAACTCAAAAATCTTGCTGATTGGAGTCTTAAAAATAAGCTGTCACTTAACATTTAACCCTGTCACGAACGCGTACTCGTATAACTTCAAGTTACTCGATTCTTAATAACACTGGTTTAGAGCCAAAATGCACCAGAGACGCCATAGTGAAATTCCTATGTAAAATCACGTCCTAATTCCGAAAATCAAGGTTATTTTTACTTGAATGGTACCGTTTTTGAGATATTTACGATTTACCGTTATTTCAAAAAACAAAAAAGATGGCTCCACTTAATCGTGTATATCTCAAGAACAAACTGAGCTCTTCCAAAACGGTTTGAAAAATTTGAAAGCTAATAAAATTTACTATAATCAGTACATACAACACTTTTTGCTAGGTCCTGCAGATTCAAACATATTGAACAATCATTACGGATTTTTTAAATTTTTTTTGTAAAAATATAAAAAAATTTGTACTTTGCGAGGAAGCATCTCGAAAACTTTTTGTTTTTTAGCAGATATTTTCCCCCCCTCTAAGCTCTGTTTTATTACAAAAAAAACAAGCTATCAGTGAACAAAATCGATGAACTAATACAAAAGTTATAAGCATTCAAGTAAATATATCCATTTAATGCTTAAGTACCCTACTGGTACATATGTGTTAGTATTCGTATATCAGTTAGTTAGCAGGTAGATTTTCGAAAAGTTATTAGATACAAAAAGCTGTTAGTGTCGTTTTCTCAAACCTAGGTACATTTTAAACAAGAGCATATTTTTGAGGCAGGTAGTGTTTTCTTTGTAGAACTAGGGAACCTTTTTGTTTAGGTAGGCTTGAATTTTTACTGGATCTAAGTATAAACAAGAGTACATGCGCCTTGTTCCTTCATAATATCTGCAAGGCTCGCCGGATACTGTTCAGTTTATAATTGCAGTTTATAACCCGTCATTTACTTAAAAATAAAAAATGAATAAAAGGGCGCGAGAGTTTGAGTGTACAAATGATCCAGATATGTTCTGTTTCATCTGCGGTCAATTTATTGTTAAAAGTATGAGACGTGTGTTTTCAAATCCTTTGAAAGTTACATACTATAAGTGTTTTGGAATTGAGCCTAAAAACCATGGCCACCGAACACTGTGTGCACCACATGCCGAGTCGAATTGATTTCTTCGGAAACCGGAACAAAAAGGTACGTTGTAAAAATTAGGAATTTGTTCCCTTTTAATGCATAGCTGAAACTATCTATTTAGGCGACGTGTGAAATTTATTACACCAATGAAGTGGAGGGAACCAACTTGCCATTCAACGGACTGCTATATTTGTACTACAAAAGTACTTGGGGTTGGAAAGTCCAGAAAAGTAACCTATGCGAGCGTATCTACAGTGTCATTACCAGAACTAATTTCAACAGAAGCGACATTGCCAGAATTAAATTTAACTTTAGTTCCGGCTCCAGTTTCATTGTCAACAGTAGTATCTGATTACGCGGCATCATGTTGTACTGAATTTCAAACGGAAAACGAAAGAAATTCTTTGTCACAAGTACAACTCAATGATTGGATAAGGGATTTGGAATTGTCAAAGGAAAAGGCCGAACTACACGCCTCTCGAATGCAACAATTTAAATTTGTTTCATCCGATGTTAAGGTAACATACTATAGAACTCGTCACGAAGAATTTTCCAAGTACTATACGAAGGAGGACAGTGTTTGTTACTGCAAAGACATTGCTGGTCTATTCAAACAATTTGGTGAACCATATGATTCAAAAGAGTGGCGATTGTTCATAGACGGCAATAAATTAAGTTTAAAGGCCGTATTATTGCATATTGGCAACCAAAAGCCATCTATCCCGATCGCGCATGCAGTAAATACGAAGGAAACATATGAGATAATGCAAAAATTGCTCAAGTTAATCAAATACGAAGAACATGATTGGAAAATATGTGCCGATCTTAAAGTCGTTGGAATGCTATGTGGTCTACAAAGTGGATACACAAAATACTGTTGCTTTCTATGCAAATGGGATAGCCGAGCTCGTCAAAACCACTACATCATAAAGGATTGGCCAGAACGAATCGAGTTTCAAGTTGGGGTAGATAACATAAAATACTCTATACTTATAAAGAAGGAAAAAATAATTCTACCTCCGCTCCACATCAAGCTCGGCCTTATCAAAAACTTTGTGAAGGCTTTGGACAAAGAAGGCGAAGCTTTTCATCATTTGAAGACAATCTTCCCAGAGATTTCAGAAGCAAAAATAAAGGAAGGGATTTTTGTGGGACCGCAAATAAGGAAAATGATGACCAATAACCATTTCAAAGAACTATTGTCACCAGTGGAGGCAGCAGCGTGGGATTCTTTTGAAAAGGTCGTTACTTCTTTTTTAGGCAAACACAAAAGTCCTAACTACGAGATGATAGTGAACGACTTAATCAAAAACTATGCGGAATTGGGTAAATAAAAAAACATATTATAAAAAATTATATATTACATAAATTTACATGAGAATATATAGCCATAAATCTGAACTCATCGTCCAGTTCCGAACAAACAATTTGTTCTGAATTGAAAGATAAATCCAGCCTAAGAAAATTATATACTAATGTGTCACTTATGTAGTTATCTAATTTACTTTTTTATTTTCTTTCAGGAGTAAATATGTCTTTAAAAATTCATTTCTTACACTCCCACTTAAATTTTTTCCCGCAAAATCTTGGCGACGAAAGTGACGAGCATGGCGAAAGGTTTCACCAGCAAATGAAAGTGATTGAAAGTCGGTATCAAGGATTCTGGGATGTCGCTATGATGGGCGACTACTGTTGGTTTCTCATAAGAGAAACCGATCCTAATCTAAATAAGCGTCAAAACAAGACACATAACTTTTTCAATTATAAAATAAGATCATAGAGTTAAGACAGAACCATATGTACATATGCTATTATTTGTAGGGTACTTAAGTATTAAATGGATATATTTACTTGAATGCTTATAACTTTTGTATTAGTTCATCGATTTTGTTCACTGATAGCTTGTTTTTTTTTTTTGTAATAAAACAGAGCTTAGAGGGGGGGAAATATCTGCTAAAAAACAAAAAATTTTCGAGATGCTTCCTCGCAAAGTACAAATTTTTTTATATTTAAAAAAAAAAAAATTTAAAAAATCCGTAATGATTGTTCACTATGTTTGAATCTGCAGGACCTAGCAAAAAGTGTTGTATGTACTGATTATAGTAAATTTTATAAGCTTTCAAATTTTTCAAACCGTTTTCGAATAGCTCAATTTGTTCTTGAGATATACACGATTAAGTGGAGCCATCTTTTTTGTTTTTTGAAATTACGGTAAATCGTAAATATCTCAAAAACGGTACCATTCAAGTAAAAATAACTTTGATTTTCGGAATTAGGAGGTGATTTTACATAGGAATTTCGCTATGGCGTCTCTGGTGCAGAAAAAAAGTTGGAATTTGTGATCCAGTGTAATCAACTGTCCTCACTCGAGGTATTTTCTGATCTAGGCGTTCTGTTTGATTCTGGTTTTACCTTTGTCACTCATGTGAACTCAGTTATCCCTAAAGCCTATTCGAATTTAGGCTTTTTGAAACGTTATGCTAAAGACTTTAAAGATCCCTATACAAGGAGATCACTTTTTACCTGTCTAGTCCGGTCTAAGTTGGAGTACGCATCAATTATATGGAACCCTTTATATAATTCTCATACCGATAGGATCGAGCGTGTACAGCGCAGATTTACTCGCTTTGCTCTCTATCCACTTCGAGTCTCTTTTTGATTTTATCATAGAAAATAACCTCTGTATCTGTAACTCTGGGGACAAACCAACTTTTGTCACCTCGAATAGGAGGGAAGTTCTAGACATTACTCTGGTTTCAGGACCTTTCTCTGACTTAGTTAAGGAATGGAAAGTTTCCGATGATAACTCCTACTCTGACCATATGTACGTAACTTTTAATCTGCTTCTGCGACCTCCGCCTATGGCGGTTTACAGGAACAGGAGACGTACGGACTGGGACCTTTACAAAGTGGTCCTGTCCTCTACCCTCCAAGAAAACGCTTCTCACGGTAGGTCTTGCCTACCGATAAGATCTGATGAAGCGCCTCTCTCAGACATATCGTTTGCTTCTCTCGGTGAGCTAGACTCACCGTCTAAGATAGACGAAGCAGTAGATCTTGTCACCAATTCTTGTAACGCTGCCTTCATAGCAGCCTGCCCGGAGATTAAAAAAAGGGGTAGAAAGAAACCGTACTGGTGGACCCCTGAAATCTCCGAGCAAAGGAAGAACAGCAGAAGACTCTTTAATCAGGCAAAACAGACAGGGATCTGGTCCCCCTACAGGGACGCCTTAAAATCTTTTAAGAAGTTAACCAGGAGGGCCAAAAGGGAATCCTGGAAAAACTTCACAAGCAATATTGAGGAAGTCTCGGAGGCAAATCGCCTACGTAAGGTCCTCTCCAAAAACCCTACTCCTCTCAGCTGTATTCGTACAGCTGATGGAGAATGGGCCTCATCTAGTGCCGAAATCCTGGATACCCTGGTCACGGCCCACTTTCCGGGCAGCACCTCTCAACCATACCTACCCTCGAACTCGCAATCTAACCCAAGGCCGTCGAGGCCCTTGGACCACATAGTCAGCAGAAAAGGAGTTAACTGGGCAATCAGGTCCTTCAAACCCTTCAAATCTCCGGGACTAGATGGTATATTTCCCGCCGAACTACAAGCAGCGAGCGATCTTATTAGTCCGCTGCTAACTCAAATCTACAAGGCATGCCTCAACCTGGCCTATATCCCCACGGAATGGACCAAGGCAAAGGTAGTCTTTATACCGAAAGGAGGCAGGACATCCTGCAATAACCCAAAGGATCTCAGACCTATAAGTCTGACCTCTTTCCTCCTAAAAATTCTAGAAAGATTGCTAGATGCCTACATTAGGCGAACGGCAAATCCAGGACTAATCTCCAACAGCCAGCATGCCTACTCCAAGGGCAAGTCCGTAGAGACGGCTCTACACGCTATCACCTCTGGGATAGAGAAGGGACTTGCTTTCAAGGAGTTTACGCTCGGCATTTTTCTTGACATAGAAGGGGCTTTTAACAACGTTCTTCCAACAGCGGTAACGAGCTCCCTGCGTTCGCTGGGAGTGGAAGAGCCTCTAGTGGAGTTCGTTGAACTCCTTCTCCAAAGAAGAACCATTATTTCCGAAATGGGCAATTCTTCACTTACAAGGTATGCCAACAGAGGAACCCCCCAAGGGGGTGTTCTCTCTCCTCTACTTTGGAACCTGACGGTGAACACTCTTTTATCTAGACTAAAGCACACCGGCTGCCAGGTCATTGCCTATGCAGACGACATAGCCCTGACGGCTACTGGCAAGCATCCTTCGGTGCTTAGCGAACTCTTGCAAAATGCGCTGAATCTAACAAAAACCTGGTCTGAGGAATGTGGACTAAGCATCAGCAGTGAAAAAACTGAGATGGTGCTCTTCACCCGCAGACGCAATATACCAGATTTCACCGCCCCATCGTTGAATGGGAGGGTGATCGAACTCTCTACCGAGGTTAAATACCTTGGCGTAATTCTTGACAAAAGGCTGGACTGGAGGCGTAATATGGAGGAACGCTCCAGGAAAGCCACAATGGCGCTCTACGCCTGTAGGTCGGCAATCGGAAAAAAGTGGGGTCTTCAGCCCCACATTGTCCACTGGATCTACACGGCAGTGGTGCGACCTATACTATTCTACGCCGTCACCGTATGGTGGCCGGCTCTCGAGATCGAATCTAACAAAACCAAAGCCACAAAGGTGCAACGGATGGCAGCAATGCTTATTAGCGGTGCCCTCCCCTCCACTCCCACCAAGGCTCTTGAAACCATACTTTTTCTTCTTCCCACTGACCTGTATGGGAAATTTACTGCCAGTTGCAACGCAGCTAGGCTCAACGCACTACAACCCTGGAGGGACTGCAGGTTTGGGTATACCCAGATCCTGAAGCAACTCCCCAACTCTTACTTAAAGCTGGACTACGCAATACCACGGCCTTGCTGGGATAACAAGTTCGAAACGTGGATCCCAGAGAGAAGCGAGTGGAAAAATTGCGTGGAACCGGGAGGTCAAGAAATCTCCGTTTTCACGGACGGCTCTAAACTAGACAACAAAGTCGGCAGTGGAATCTTCTCAAGTAAGCTCGACATTAATATGAGCTTACGCCTTCCAGACCACTGCAGTGTCTTTCAGGCTGAGCTTATAGCTATCTGGGAAGCTGCTCGCTATCTGACTAACCTGCCAGTGACTAACTCTATCTCCATTTTTTCCGACAGCCAAGCTGCCATAAAATCCCTGCAAAGTAGTAAGACGTCGTCACTAGTGGCGATTAAGTGCAGGGAAGCTCTAAATAAACTATCCGATAAGTGCAGCCTGAGTATAATATGGGTCCCAGGCCATAGTTTTGTATCGGGTAACTGCGCTGCCGATGAGCTAGCAAGGAAGGGCACCTGTCTACATACAATCACCTCCGGCAGCTGGGTGACCCCCCCTCTAAATACATGCAAGCACTGGCTGCGTTCCCGGTTCATAGAACAAGCCGACGCAAGATGGGCCATGGAGCCGACTTGCAGAACGTCCAGGCAAATTTGGCCCAAACTTAACGAAAAAAGGTCGCAATCGGTAATTCATCTGAATCGCCTATTCATTAGCCCACTAGTGGGCCTTCTTACAGGACACTGTCTTATGGGAACCCATGGTGCTCTCATGGGCCTCTATACAAATGACTTCTGCCGCAGCTGCAGGGACGAGGAGGAGATAGAAAGTGTAGAACACTATCTATGCCACTGTCCCGCTCTGTCGAAAACCAGGTACCGATGTCTCCGCAAACACTCCTTTGGATGCCTCGCGGAGCTAGAATCTGCAAATATAGATGATTTTCTGCGCTACATCAGACAAACGCGCTGGTTTAGCTTCATGGGTGTATGAACTCCGGCCCTAAACACATCGAACCTTGTGGGATCCGTCTGTCCGTCATCACCATATAGAGTTGCAACGTATACGTTGCACTTTGTATGGGGGTGACGGGCGGACGGATCCCTTCAAGGTTTTTATGTGTTTTTGAGGCCTCCTGCCTCGACCCGTCCCAGCGGAGAGGTCGTATGTCAGAAGGTTTCTTACAAAACTTTTTGGGGGATGCGACCTTTCTGCTGGGTCAGGTAGATCTACAGAAAGGGAATTTTTAGGGCTCCTTTCGTGGTATCACAACGGACCAAACTAAGGCCCACGTGAGCCTCCGCGTGGACTGCGGAGGCAGCCACTTTAACATAACATAACATAACATCCTATAATGCACGGTGTTTGCTCATTAACTTGATATCTCTCTCTAGTAGATAATGTTCATTTTCGACATAGTTAATGGCTTAACTGATTGCGTGAAACTGCTCGATGAACTTTGCTTCAATGTCCCAAATCGCATCCTACGTTCCCACTATCCTTTCCATCTTATATCAGTTAAATCTAATTACCACTATCTCGCGCCTATTACTAGGGCAGTCAGTGACATTATCGATATTTACAAAAAGCTAGATCTTGACTTTGCAATGCCGAGATCTCAGTTCGTCGATAAGATTACTTCATTTTATACCTAGTACTCAATTCCAGCCTATTTATTCATTATGAAATTTCCTGTACATTTCTAGTCTGTAAGATATTGTTATCATAGACTGAATAAAGATAATAATAATAATAATAATAAAAGGTGTTGAGCAGAAAGTCCAGCAACAAACTGACCAGTTGCGGCTACTGATTGAGAGTGTCTCACAAAAGATCTCTGAGGTAGAGAATAAACTCACCAAGAGGATAGACGACGAAATATCCGTAATTATCTCAGCGTTAAGCCAATCGGCTGAGCGCATTTCATTGCTAGAGGAGAAATGTGATAGCTCCGTAAGTGAAATCGAACGACTAAAGGCGAAGTTAGTCAACCAACAACAGCAGAGATCCACTTTCGATATTTCTTCAGACGCCATGGCTTTCGGCATTCCATTTAAGCAGGGTGAAATTCTGAAAAATATATTTAACATCGTCGCCCCTCAAATCCGCGACATCTTTCGTGTAAGATCCTCGCCTTCTGATTCCAGCGGTGCTATTGTCATTAAATTTCACTCGCCTCTGTATAGAAATCGTGCTCTCCGTGCTTTTGGGGATTATCGCAAGCACTCTAAAACTGCTGTTCCGATGGAATCGCTGGGCATGCCTGGTCATTTTCATATATTTGAGAGCCTTACAAAAGAAAACAGGCTTCTGCTACAATCAGCCATTAAATTGCGTCGTGAGGGGAAGCTGCAGGCAACATTCACACTTCGTGGTTGCGTGTTTGTTAGAAATGACCACGATAAGACGAAGCAGCCAACGAAAACTTCTTGTGAAGGTGACCTGGATCTGTTTCGCTAGTCTACATTCATATTTGTTATTTTTGTTTTTTATTTATTATTATTATATTTATTACTTAGTTTTAATGATGGCGCAGGTTCTTTCTTTGAATTTCTATTATCTGTACCTTAAAATTGCTTTTACACCAACTGCTTTTGATGTTTGGTAGCAGTAGAGATACGAATGGCTTTGAGGATAATAGTCGTGCTTTGCTAAACATTATGTGCAAATGTCGCAATGGGCTAAATGTGGTTCATTTTAATGCGCGTAGTCTGAACCCAGAAAAGATGGATGCTGTTAGGCACGTATTTGAGCAATCTGACATCGATATGATCTGTGTATCTGAGACTTGGTTTAGATCTGAATTAAAGGATGATCATTTTGACATGAAGGGCTACGTACTTTATGGGATAGATAGGAGGGTTAAAAAAGGTGGTGCGGTAGCGATCTTTTGTAAAAAAATATCTTAAAACTCGGTTAATATCAGAAATAACTGGTAGCGTTACTGAGCACTTGTTAGTTGAAGTGTCTAGTTCATTGTCTAAAGTCCTTCTGTCGTGCGTTTATAATCCCCATAAATGTTGTGATGTCAATGAATATTTCAACTACATAGATATCATTATCTGTGAAGATTTTAATGTGAACCTGCTATGTAGTGACGCGTATAGTTGCCGTCTGCTAGAATGTGTTCCTGATGTTGTTAATGTGTCTGTACCAACAAGGTTTGGCCAAAACTGCATTCCCAGCCTCTTAGATTATTTTATAGTGTCTAATACGTCTATTGTTTTAAAGTTTGAACAAATGTCGTTTATCTCGGATCATGATCTCATTTTTTGCTCATTTGATATTAAGCTTAATGGCCTTAATGTGGTGGATAGTCCGTATATTTCACCAGATTATCGCCTGCTGAACTTAAATAACCTACTATTTGATATATCTCGAATTAATTGGTCTGCCTGTTGGGGTTTGAGTTCGGTGCATGAGAAATTGAACTTTTTGAATGAAAATATAATGCACTTGTATAAAATCCATGTACCTCTTCGCACTTACCGTGGTTCACCACTTCCGTTCGAGCTCTGACCAGAAAGCGCAATAGACAATATACCCGCTGGAAAAGAAACTGCAGTGAAGCCAATTGGAATACTTATAAGCTTGTCAGAAATGAGACCACTGCCCTTATAAAGCGAGAGAAGTGCAAGTATTATAGTAGGATGTTAGATACATCGTTACCAAATCATGTTCTGTGGCGTAATCTAAAAAGTATTCGTGTGCATGTAAGTGACAGTTCTGATTGTTCCCTTAGTCCTGAAGACCTCAACGATTCCCTTGTGCGGTGTCTCGTAACTCTGTTAATACTTGTTCCCCAACCTGTCCGTCCTCTGTTGAGCCCGTTTCCCGACCCTTGAATTCAAGCTGTGTCTGAACTTGATGTGGCGGGGTGCATCAGCAAAATAAGGTCTAACGCAATTGGAGAGGACATGATTCCAATAAAATTTGTAAAAATAATAGCACTCTACACCTTTGACTCTGTTAATTGTGACTAGCTTTGCATGAAATTTAAAAATTATTTTGGTTTTAGTGACTCCGCAACGCGTCTTATGGGGAGCTATTTAACGGGTAGATCCCAACGTGTCAAAATTGGCTCTGAAACTTCTGGTCTAAAACAAGTACTCTCTGGGGTTCCCCAAGGATCGATACTTGGCCCGCTACTTCTTAGCATGTTCATAAACGATATATTTTATGTCTGTAAACATGTACAAATGCACGCCTATGCTGATGATGTTCAGTTATACTTATCCGGTAACCATGAAAAGACAAGTGAAATCTGTTCGAAGTTAAACAATGACTTAGCATCTATCTATGACTGGGCGATGAAAAATGACTTATGTCTTAATAGCGATAAACCGTACGTTCTGCCCATAGCTAAAAAAAAGAATAAGTTTCCAGAATATTCCACCTTTATACATTGCCCGGAAATTCTATGAAAAGATCCGGCGGATGACGGAAGGTTTAAAGACCGGGGCAAGCTCCTGTAAGGACAATAATGGCGACCTGGTAACCGACGTACAAAATGTACTTAAATTATGGAGGGAGCACTTCTCCTCACTGCTAAATTGCGAGGGAGACGTCGAGCCCGATACCCGAATCCCTGAAGATGGAAAAGTCGTCCCACCACCTGACTATGATGAAGTGAGGATAGCTATATCCCGGCTCAAAAACAACAAATCGCCTGGGAAAGACGGACTACCCACCGAGCTGTTCAAACAAGGAGGCGAAGACCTGGTAAAAAGCAGCTCTTATGTAGAATATGGTCAGATGAGTGCATGCCTCCATATTGGAATTTAAGTGTGCTCTGCCCAATCCACAAGAAAGGCGATCCCGCTAACCCCACCAACTACCGCGGAATCAGTCTTCTTAATATTGCATATAAGGTTCTTTCTAGCGTATTGTGTGAAAGACTGAAGCCCATCGTAGACAAACTGATTGGATCTTGTCAGTGTGGCTTTAGACCTGGTAAGTCTACCATCGACCAGATTTTCACGATACGCCAAATCCTGGAGAAGACCCATGATAAAAGAATCGACACTCACCATCTCTTTTTCGATTTTAAAGCCGCTTTGGACAGCGCAAAAAGGAGTTGCCTGTATGCCGCCATGTCTGAATTTTACTTCCCTGCAAAGCTTATACGGCTTTGCCAGAGGACGTTGAGCAAAACCAACAGCTCCGTCAGAATCGGGAAAGGCCTCTCTGAGCCATTTGAAACCAAACGAGGCTTCAGACAGGGCAACTCTCTTTCGTGCGATTTATTTAACCTGATGCTGGAGAAGATAATTCGAGCAGCAGAGCTAAACCGCAATGGCACAATCTTTTACAAGAGCGTGCAATTGCTGGTGTATCCCGATGGTATTGATATCACTGGCCTTAACAGCCTTAAGCGCTGCTTTCTCTGGGTTGGATAAGGAAGCGAAAAAAGTGGGTCTTGCGGTGAACGAGGACAAGACGAAGTATCTGCTGTCATAAAATAAAGAATCGGCACACCTGCGCCTTCGCAGCCAAGTCACCGTTGATAGCTACAAGATTTAAATGGAGAGAGACTTCGTCTATTTGGGAACCAGCATTAACACCGAAAATAATATCAGTCTAGAAATCCAACGGAGAATCACCCTTGCCAACAAGTATTACTTTGGACTAAGTAGGCAATTGAGAAGTAAAGCCCTCATTCGACAAAGAAATATCACGCTCTATAAGTCTCTCGAAATACCAGTCCTGACGTACGGCTCGGAATCATGGACAGTGTCAAGAGAAGATGAGATGACCCTTGGAGTATTTGAGAGAAAAGTTCTCCGGAAGATTTATGGTCCTTCCCGTGATGCCAACGGCTAGTATCGAAGGAAATTTAACGATGAGCTGTACGAGCTTTACGCGGACCTGACCATAGTTAAGCACCAGCACAGAACGTTTTCCTATCGACACCCGAATTCGGCCGCAGAGGAAGGGGGAGACCTCGACTGAGATGGAAAAAACAGGATGACTTGAACTCCCTTGGGGTTTCCAATTGGCGTCAGTTATCGCTAAAAAGGAATGACTAGCGTGCTTTGATACGAAACGGCCAAAATCGCCTAGGCGGTTAAGCGCCTTGGGTTCATAATTAACTCAGCCTAAACCTGCGATGATCATGTTAACTCGGTGATCCGTAAAGTTTATAATATTCTAAGAAACTTACGCATGTCAGCTATTTACACGCCCGTTAATATTAGAACTTACTATACAACTTGCTATACAATTAATTACGCCAATCATTAGCTACTCTGAGCTTGTCTATAGTAAAATGAGTTCTCAGTCAGCGCACAAAATTGATGTAACCTTTAACTATGTCACGCGTTATGTGTTTGGGCTAGCTAAGTATGACCTTATATCTGATTGGAGAGCGCGCTTATTGGGATGTCAAATTTCGTATTACTTCAAGGCTAGAAATTGGATTTTTCTTTACCGAATTATTATATACAAAGAGCCCAAATACTTATATGAGAAACTGGTTTTCCCCAGGTCTACTCGAACCAATGATTTGATAATACCAACCTATAACTACTTGGCATCTTCACGCCTATTCTTCGTCAATGGAACGTTTATGGAACTCTATTCCAGTATCTACTCGCAGCAGCCTATGTAAAAGCAATTTTAAGAGCGTTCTTTATAAGTATTTCAGTTAATTACATATCTTTCAATGGCGATATCCCGTGGGCTTGTCGCCCCGGATCCCGCTCGATTTGACCCGTAAACGCATCAACAGTTTTGTTGTTAATTTTGAGTGTTGGATTGGGCGTGATCCGGGGCGACATAGCCAATGTGGTGTCGCCCTTACTTTCACCATCTATAATACCTGGCCTCTAGTCAATGTATACGAGTATATCCACTGTGTTAATTATTTATTTATTTATCATAACCGCTAGTTCTATTTATTCGACTTTTATATTATATTTGTTACTACATTGCAATATTTTTGTTAATATCATTGTTTATATTTAAATTTTGTTGTACTATAAAAGATCATGGATCTTATTGAGCTAATATTTTTCAATAAATGAGATGAGAATGAGATGAGATAATACCGCTATCTCAGCCCCACCTAGCGGAATTTTTTTTCCGGAAATATTTCTTTTCATGGTAGTAATACATGTTCCGAATTTCAGCCAAATCGGACCATAAATGTGATTTTTGAAAATGTAGCGACCCACGCGCCACCTATCGGAATTTTTTTTCATAATATTGCATTGTCATCGGGGTTTTACATGGGCGCAGAATTTCAGATCTATCGAACACCGGGAAGTGTATCCAATTTAACTTGCAAGATTCCATTACAGACAACCATCAAGTGAAAGTAAATAAAAGCTTATAAATAAAATATCATTGATTGTCAATTAGTGCCAAAAAAATGACGTCAAAACCGGAATACCGGATGAAATTTTCAAAAATTTCAACTTTTTGCTTAAAAAACATATCATACTTTTTTCAAATGAATAAAACACCATATATATTTCGAAAGTGTCAACAGTTCTCGTTGAGAATTTTGAAATCGGTTGAAAATTGGTTTTTAAATGATTTTTTTTTACGAAGAAACTGAAAAAACGGATTTTTTGCCTTAAAACCATATTTTGGGGGTGTTACAAATCTTTTAAAGGGCGTTTCGTGTATAACTCGGCGAGATGAACAATCTCTACTAGGTCGCTTCAAAAGTGTAAAATGGTATTAATTCCACAGATAGAGCTTTTAGTTAAAAAACCTCACCTCAAAATGACCCCAAAATTACCGAAATTACCCCTAAATGACCACAAAATGATCCTTAAATTACCCCAAAATGGTCCAAAAAGGGTACCAAAATAAGCTCAAAATGACCCCAAAATTATCCTTAAATAGCCCCAAAATGATCCCAAAATTACCCCAAAATGATCCCAAAATAACCCCAAAATTATCCAAAAATAACACCAAAATTACCAAAAAATGGCTGCAAAATGACCTTAAAATTACCCCAATATCATCCTACAATCTTACACTTATAGCTTACATCTTACACTTACATGTAAGCGCGTAACTTTCTTGGATGACCCCCTACACATCAAAAGTACCATATACATAGCAACATATATTTCAATTAGGGCCCTGCAGAATTGGAAGTGAGGGTGTATTAGTGATTTTAACAAACGATATCCATTGATTGGTTGGTGCGATCATAGCGCTCTCACAAGCGCAGTAACAATTTCATTGTTCGAGAGACCAAGCAAAGAGCGTAATAATGTGAGTGAATTTTGTTCGTAGATTTTCGGACAATTGTCCCGGAGGTGCTTATTTTCAGACGGTGCAATGATCGAACTTGCATTGTTTTTATCTTTCAGGGTTCGGAAACATTCACTCTCCTTCACTCACATTTACGAACATGAACATTAAAAAAAAAAATTGCATTCGCGTTCGTGAACAAGTACGAATAAAAAATCCATGCCGTTTACATTCATGAATGTATTCGTGAATCATATTGGTATATGCTCTCTCGAATCTATATATGAACGTACTTCTTGCCGTTCGTCTTCATATACGTATGCATATGTGGCGTGAATAATTCACGAAGGCATTTAAGAACGTTCATTGAATTCATATTTTGTATGGCATATTCGCAGAAGGTTGTAGTAGAAAATTTTAAAAATGCTATGCAATTACTTGCGAATAGCCATTATCTCCCAACAAACATTTTAATCAAATCTCAGTTTGGCGGCCGCCGTGGTGTAGCGGTTAAGTGTTCGGCCTTCTACACCAAGTCGTGGCGGTTCGATGCCCGGCAAAAGTAACATCAAAATTTATTTAGAAAAACGATTTTTCTAAACGGGGTCGCCCCTCGGCAGTAGTTTGGCAAACTCTCCGGGTGTATATCTGCCATGAGAAGCTTCTCAGCAAAAAATTCATTTGCTTTGCAAGTGCCGTTCGGAGTCGGCAAAAAACTGTAGGTCCCGCCAACTTGTAGGAAAAACTCAAAAGCAACACACCACAAGTTGGAAAGAGAAGCTCGGCTAAAAATCTCGTTAGAGGTTATGATAACCTGTTGGTATATCGCCGCCATTCGTTTTTTTTTTTTTTTTTTTTTGAGATGCATTTAAGGATCAATCCTACTCTCAAATCTGAAACGCACCTCAAATAACCGTTGATAGCATTCGCAAACTGAAGGGCAACATTTTTAATATGGAATTTTCCTTTATTTTGAAATTGAGAAATATAGAATTTTCAAACTTTTCTCAAACTGAGCAATTAAATTTTATTATTTTACTTTTATTTATTATTATTAACTGATATACATTAACGCATTAAGATTAAATCTTTTATTGCGCAATACAAACAGAACACTTATGCATAAATACAATTATAAAAAAAAAAAAAAAAAATTAAGTAAATATAAGAGTATATAAATAATAATAAAATTAAACATAATGACATCGGGATAATGGTACAACTATAACAACTGTTTACAACTTGGAACGTTTTTAAAAATAAAAGCAATATGATACAATTTAAAGTACCACTTTATGCGATTTTATCACTAAAATACTCAGAGATGAGTTTTTTAAAATTATTTTCTCGCATTGAGTTTCTCAAAGACTGAGGAATGGAGTTCCATAGCCTGATACCATTAATAAAGAAAAGCCTGGAAGAGGTTAAGTAATTGAACTTTGGCAGAATAAGATTGGAGGAGAGTGTGCTTTTAGAAAACGTAAGCTTATCATACAAATAACCTGGCCTTTTGTAAACTAGCAATTTAAACATAAAGATGCAATTGCGCGCTTTGATAAAGTTTATAAGGTCACATCCAAGTATAGAGTTTCTCAGCGTAGATAAGTGATCAAATTTCTTCAAACCATGCACATATCTAGTGGCATGATTAAAAGCAATACTGAGTTTATGAAGAAAGCCAGCATCTAAATTGCTATACACGACCTCAAAGTAGGTTATATAGGGGACAATTAGACTCCTTCGTATCAGAAGGTACAAATACTGATGACTGATGATACCGTGAGGTCGTCGATGAACGGTTGGCCGAGAATAGCCAATCGTCTTCTGCTGAGTGCAGGACAATGACACAGCAGATGTTGAACACTCTCCTCCTCTTCAATACATCTGCAACTGCGACAGTAATCGTGAGTTATTACGCCCATCCTAGCACCATGTGTGCCTATTAAGCAGTGCCCTGTTAACACCCTTATCAGTGATGAGACACCGGATTTATTAAGGGACAGCAGACAGTTAGTGCGTCCTTTGTTGTACGAAGGCCAAGTTAGCCTTGATATCTCGCACGTCGAGAGACCTGACCAGAGCTCATTTGCCCTTTGTAAGGTATTTGTGCTAGCTCGGAGTTTGAAAGATGCCATGGGAATGCCTACCAGATCATTTCCTGGAAGGAGATGAGTGGTGGTACCTCTTCTGGCCAGCTCATCCGCTATACAGTTGCCTTCAATATCCCTGTGACCAGGTACCCAAATAAGGCTGATACTGAAGTGCTGAGCCATCTCGTTAAGAGATCTGCGGCATTCAGTTAGCGACTTTGTGTTGTCGACATATGAATTCAGTGCCTTTAGCACGGCCTGACTATCTGAGAAGATAAATATCCGTTTGCCGTTTTGGGGCGTAGACGCTAGGCTTTTCACTGCACCGTATATTGCCAGCATTTCTGCTTGGTACACGCTGCAGTGGTCGGGAAGACAAAAGGAGATCTCTAGTCCCAGGTCCGGTGAAAAGATACCTCCACCCACCTTCCCTTCAAGCTTAGAGCCATCGGTGAATATGTTCATGGCATTCCGCACAGTATGCGGTCGGTAATCCCATTCTTGTCTTGTGGGTATTTTCACCTCGTAGTTCCTAACGAACACGTTGCTTGGCGTGCAATAGTCAGTATGTAATGGTATGCTCACTTCAGAGAAACTGTTGTCAATTTTAACCTTTTGAGTTCTATCAGTGAGAAAGCTTTTTACAAGGTTAAGTGCATTCTTATCAAATCCGAAGCATTTGTGTAGCTTATCACAGAGAAGGCTGTGGATGACAGAATCAAATGCCTTGGAGAAGTCCAAAAGACACAAAAGCGTGGCATGACCCTTGTCAAACTCCTGACGGATATCATTCAATATTTTCGTAACAGCAGTCGAGCAAGAGTGAGCTTCTCTAAAACCCGATTGAAAAGAACTTAGGAGATTATTTTTCTCAATAAACGCGGTAATTTGATTCGCCATTAATATCTCAGATACCTTAGGCTGGTCAGTATGCTTATAGGTCTGAAATCGGATGGCTCAGTAGCCCCAGGTTTCTTAGGAAGGGGGGTAACAATTGCTTATTTCCATGTGGCAGGGAAAGTCGAAGTAGTAAAACAGTGATTTATAAGGTGAGTAAAACAGCTTAGGCAGAATTAATTTAATGAATTTAAGTGGAATGCCATCAGACCCGATTGCATTTGATTTAATACTATAAACACATCTAGCTACTTCAGCTTTCCCAACCGACAGGAACTGAAACTTAGGCAAAGGTGGTAATACGGAAAGGAATTTGAAGGGGGAGGACTATGGGTAGCAGAGGAGCTGGATGAAACAAAAAAAGTATTGAGTAGGTTAGGGTCTAGAGAACAAGAGGCTTCAGAGCATGGCCGTACACCTAACCGCTTTAAATTAGACCATAACTGCTTAGGGGGCAAATCGGTATTAAGTTTGCCACGGTAAAATTTCTTTTTTGGCAGCAGGACAGAAGTGGAATCTTTGTTCCGGACCTTCTTATAGGCGATCCAGTTCTCATGAGTAGGTTTTCTTCTCCAAACATTATATGCCAGGTTACGGTTCTTTATAGCCACTTTGACCCCACGTGTAAACCAAGGGCCAGAGCGTGAGGAGCACGACAGCTTACGAAGCGGTACATATTTATTTAGAAAATAAAGTACGGATTGTGATAGAAAATCAAGTTTGTTATCAACAGTAACTAATTGCCAGCCACGTTCCCAGGAGAAGTTGTTTAAATCAAAGAACAAACTGTTTAAGTTAATGGCATTATAGTCACGGTAGTAGAAACCAGTTGAAACATCGTTATATTGTAATCTAAAATTTAATGTACAAAATATTAAGTCGTGATCTGACACAAAGGACAGTTGATCAAATAGTACCACACCGGTGGAAGTTGGGACAATAAAGATGTTTAACAAACTCGGACGCGTATTACATGAAAACCTAGTAGGCTTTTGGCTGTTAACCAAAAACATGCCAATAGATGCGACAGTGTCTACGAAATTGACCGAAGTGGAGTCGGGAGTTAATAAATTGATATTGAAATCCCCACAAACAACTAAATGATCAAAATCAGTTAATTTGGAAGAAATATCATCGAAGAAAGAGCGATAAGAAAAGTTTTTATTTGGGTTGTATACACAAGACACAAGTACTTTTGTGACTGAATCGGATAGGACTAGGGAGAGAAACGCAATTTCAGATAAAGAAGACCGACAAACGACGTTAACATCCAGATAATCTCTACAGTAAATAGCCACACCACCTCCTTTCTTACCCGACCGATCATTCCTGAACAGCTTGTAATTTTTAATGGAGTACAACTGGTCCGGTATATCAGGATGAAACCATGTTTCCGACACACAGATGATATCAACAGTAGATAGTTCAAAAAGCTCCTGATATAATCTAATTTTTCACTGTTCAAACTACGAGCATTAAAATGCGCAGTTAAATTTTATTTAATATGTTTTAATTATTATAGTTCAACAAATCATCCTGTTATATAAACAAAATCTGAGAAAAAGTTGAGAATAGATTTTTTCAAACGTTTGAGTTTTCGGTGCTCGTTGTTTGCTGGGTAGTAGGTATACGCGTGAACATATATGTATATGTATAGCAGCGCTCGCATTTCTGTTTTTGTTTTGTGTGTGGGAAACTACACGGCATTGTCTCTAGTTAGTAGAACAATAGCATGTGTTGTATGTAGCAATGATCCGAAAACAATCCCAAAATGATCACGAAATTATTGAAAAACCAATCGCTAAAAATTCCCGGAATATTCCCGAAATTATCCGAAAACAATCCCGAAAAGCCCTGAAAATAATCCTGAAATGGTCCCGAAAACAATTCCAAAATTTATTTATTTATTTATTTAAAGTCGACACAAACATAGAGCGGTCGACATAAAAGATATACACATAGGTACAAAAGATAAAAAATTGCATAATTACATGCAAATTTACAAACAAAAAAATAGTGTTTACAATATAATCTTAATTCTAAAAATACAAATTATTATAATACAAAAACCATCGATCGAGCCTTTTACATCAAATAAAATTATGGTGGACTTCATGAGACTCGATTATACACTGTCGGAATGCTTTAGATTCCGATCGGCACGCTGTCGGAAAGCTCAGGGATTCCGAACAGTATGGCGTCGGAATGCATTTGATTCCGATTAGCGCAGAGACGGCAGATACTAATCCAAATATTATTTGACGTTGTTGGAATGCAATCGATTCCAATCAACTCAGTAGGCGGCAGTCCAAATACCCTTCGGAGGAATGTATTAGATTCCAGTCTGCGCGTGACAGGACGTATTACAAATCGGCGATCCAGTTCTCATGAGTAGGTTTTCTTTTCCAAACATTATATGCCAGGTTACGGTTCTTTATAGCCACTTTGACCCCACGTGTAAACCAAGGGCCAGAGCGTGAGGAGCACGACAGCTTACGAAGCTTCTTCGATGATATTTCTTCCAAATTAACTGATTTTGATCATTTAGTTGTTTGTGGGGATTTCAATATCAATTTATTAACTCCCGACTCCACTTCGGTCAACTTCGTAGACACTGTCGCATCTATTGGCATGTTTTTGGTTAACAGCATACACATAGGTACAAAAGATAAAAAATTACATAATTACATGCAAATTTCCAAAAAAAAAATAGTGTTTACAATATAATCTTAATTCTAAAAATACAAATTATTATAATACAAAAACCATCGATCGAGCCTTTTACATCAAATAAAATTATGGTGGGCTTCATGAGACTCGATTATACACTGTCTGCATAGCACATTAATCATAATAGAATGATCAAATTTCATCTTGGTATCATAAATTAAATTTAATAAAAACTAGAAAAAAAACATAAAAATAAAATAAAATTTTATAAAATATCACCATACAAATTGTCAGCGTGTAACAAAAGCAAGCAGAAATAAAAATGGTAAAATGCCAAAGAAAGGGTAAAGCATGTATGTGTGTACGTATGTATGTGACAAGAAAACGTCCGGCAAAGAAAAATAAATAAATAAAAAATAACTAGTTTGTCAAAACCTAGAGAAGACGTAACTATGTATGAAACAACGTATGTGTAGGTATATACGTAAATACGAAATGATAAAATAAAATAATAAAAACATAAACAATTAGTCGCCAACAATGCTCCAGAAGTTGTCGCTGCTTGTTACGCTGACAGGTTCACTTCTACTGGAGATGCGTACGAAGACTACTCCCCGTCGGGAAAACACACTGTTTAATTTACGTGCTTTCTTGTACTTAAGAGCAGCCTGTAAGATTTTTCTATTGTCGGCAGAAAGGCTCTCAAAGATGCTTAAGTTGTTGTCACTGTCAAAACCGGCAAATTTAAGAGAAACAGCCGAGTTGTTGTGTTTACGATAATCGGCAAAGGCTGAAAGAGTGCGAGTGTGATCATATGGTGATACGAATTTAACTATCACATCGCTGTTTGGTCGCGCAGCAGTGTCTTTAGTACGAAAGATGTCGCGTAGAGGGGAGGGGAGAAGTCTATAGACTTGCATACGCGCTCAAAAATGCCAGATAGGGTTTCTTCGCTAGTGTAAGGTAGACCAAAAATGACAGCGTTGGCCGAATTGTTGTTGTTTTCACTCTCAGTTTTTAGGTTTTCCAATTGCTCTTTAACTGCCTTTAGTTTCACTGCCAAGGTGAGCACAGTTACCGATTCCTCTTCAATCCTACGGTTCTACTTTGTCAATACGCTGAGCAAAGGCTTCAATGTTCTCCTGCAGCTTAGCTGTAAATTTCTGCTCAAGTGAAGCAATCTCCTCAGATAATTGAGCGTAGATACCGCTGATTCTCTCACGGATCCTCTCTTCCATCGACAGAATTTTATTTTCAGTTGCTTTTAAAGCAGTGAGTATCGAATCAGAGAGGGCTTCGTTACTCTCCAGCCGCAGAGTTTTTGATGCTGGAGATTCTTTGTTAGCTGATTGAAGTTTACGCTTACCAGCGGAATCCATGGAATTGTACTTAAAACAATGGTGGGCAGCAGCAAATTAGCGATTTACTTAATTACCAAAGGTCAAAGCAACGGAAGAAACAACTCGCAACTTTTTTCCAAGCGAATACACCAAAAAAAAATAAAAGATTACGGGAGCTCAAACAAAACACGTCCGTTTCTCACAACCCTAAAATTGATTTATTTATTTAATATTTTTTTTAATTAAATAATCTGGTTCTAATCTAATCTTGGCTTGCGTCATAATGACGCTTAACCGCCTAGGCGATTTTGGCCGTTTCGTATCAAAGCACGCCAGTCATTCCTTTTTAGCGATAACTGACGCCAATTGGAAACCCCAAGGGAGTACAAGTCATCCTCCACCTGTTGTTTCCATCTCAGTCGTGGCCTCCCCCTTCCTCTGCTGCCGAATTCGGGTGTCGATAGTAAAACTTTCTGTGCTGGAGCTTCTTTTTCCATTCGCGTAACATGACCCAGCCAGCGGAGCCTTTGGACTTTAATCCGCTGAACTATGGTCAGGTCTGCGTAAAGCTCGTACAGCTCATCGTTGAATTTCCTTCGATACTCGCCGTTGGCATCACGGGAAGGACCATAAATCTTCCGGAGAACTTTTCTCTCAAATACTCCAGGGGCATCTCATCTTCTCTGGATACTGTCCATGATTCCGAGCCGTACATCAGGACTGGTATGATGAGAGACTTATAGAGCGTGATCTTTGTTCTTCGAGAGAGGACTTTACTTCTCAATTGCCTACTCAGTCCAAAGTAGCACTTGTTGGCAAGAGTGATTCTCCGTTGGATTTCTAGACTGATATTATTTTCGGTGTTAATGCTGGTTCCCAAATAGACGAAATCTCTCACCGTTTCAAACTTGTAGCCATCAACGGTGACTTGGCTGCCAAGGCGCAGGTGCGCCGATTCTTTCTTTGATGACAGTAGGTACTTCGTCTTGTCCTCGTTCACCGCAATACCCACTATTTTCGCTTCTTTATCCAGCCCAGAGAATGCAGCGCTTACGGCGCGGTTGTTAAGGCCAATGATATCAATATCATCGGCATACGCCAGCAATTGTACGCTCTTGTAGAAGATTGTGCCATTGCGGTTTAGCTCTGCTGCTCGAATTATCTTCTCCAGCATCAGGTTGAAGAAATCGCACGAAAGGGAGTCGCCCTGTCTGAAGCCTCGTTTGGTTTCAAATGGCTCAGAGAGGTCCTTCCCGATTCTGACGAAGCTGTTGGTATTGCTCAGCGTCATTTGGCAAAGCCGTATAACCTTTGCAGGGAAGTCAAACTCAGACATAGCGGTATACAGGCAACTTCTTTTTGCGCTGTCCAAAGCGGCTTTAAAATCGACAAAGAGGTGGTGTGTATCGATTCTTTTATCATGGGTCTTCTCCAGGATTTGGCGTATCGTGAAAATCTGGTCGATGGTAGACTTACCAGGTCTAAAGCCACACTGATAAGGTCCAATCAGTTTGTCCACGATGGGCTTCAGTCTTTCACACAATACGCTAGAAAGACCTTATATGCGATATTAAGAAGACTGATTCCGCGGTAGTTGGTGGGGTTAGCGAGATCGCCTTTCTTGTGGATTGGGCAGAGCACACTTAAATTCCAATCTGGAGGCATGCACTCGTATGACCATATTCTGCATAAGAGCTGATGCATGCTTTTTACCAGCTCTTCGCCTCCGTGTTTGAACAGCTCGGCGGGTAGTTCGTCTTTTCCAGGCGCTTTGTTGTTTTTGAGCCGGGATATAGCTATCCTCACTTCTTCATGGTGGGACGACCTTTCCATCGTCAGGGATTGGGGTATCGGGTTCAACGTCTCCCTCGCAGTTTAGCAGTGAGGAGAAGTGCTCCCTCCATAATTTAAGTACACTCTGGACGTCGGTTACCAGGTCGTCATTATTGTCCTTACAGGAACTTGCCCCGGTCTGTAAACCTTCCGTCATCCGCCGGATCTTTTCATAGAATTTTCGGGCATCGTTCCTGTCAGCCAGCGTCTCAAGCTCCTCACACTCACGTCTTTCGGCCTCACGTTTCTTTTTTCTGAAAAGGCGTCTCTCTTCCTTCTTCGCCTCACGATAGCGTTGCCATACAATGCGGGTTGCGCCCGTTCGCAACGTCTCCCTGTATGCAGCGTCCTTTTTGTCCGAGGCATTCCTCATCGTACCAGTTGTTCTTGCGGGCTCGCCGAAACCCTATAGTGGCTTCAGCGGCGGTACGTAATGAGTGAGAGATATGCTTCCATTGCTCGGTTACATCGTTAGGTCGAGGATTGCTCTCCGATAGCAGGTGTGAGAGTCGAGTGGAGAAATTATCAGCTGTCTGTGTCACGCGCAGCTTCTCGACGTCAAACTTTCCTTCCGTTACTGTGCGTACTTCGCTGCACAGAGGCGTGTGCGTATCTTGGCTGCAACAAGATAATGGTCCGAGTCGATATTGGGACCGTGTAGGGTACGCACGTCTAGAACGGTGGAGCTGTGTCTGCCGTCGATCATGACATGATCAATCTGGTTTCTTGTTCTTTGATCAGGGGACTGCCAGGTAGCTTGGTGTATTCGCTTATGCTGGAACCTGGTACTACTGATGACCATATTGCGGGAAGCGGCGAAGTCAATCAACCTAGTGCCGTTGGGGGATGTTATATCGTGGAGACTGAATTGTCCAACTGTAGGACCAAAGACTCCTTCCTTACCCACCTTGGCATTAAAGTCGCCGAGCACGATTTTGATATCATGCAGGGGGCAGCGATCATAGGCTTGTTCAAGTTTATCGTTTATCTCTGCGTCGTCCGTTCCTCAGTCGGCGCATAGGCGCAGATAAATGTTATGTTGAAAAACCTCGCCTTGATGCGGATCGCAGCGAGACGCTCGTCCACAGGAGTGAACGCTAGTACTTGGCGGCGAAGTCTCTTTCCCACCACAAATCCTACACCACGCGCTTTGCCGCGTGTCTGGCCACTGTAGTATACGTCACAAGGACCGATGCCCGTCTTTCCTTGCCCCGTCCATCGCATTTCCTGCAGGGCGGTGATGTCAGCCTTTGCGCTCGCGAGGACATCAACCAGTCGGGCAGCGGTACGCTCCCTAGAAAGGGTCCGGACATTCCACGTACATGCCCTAATATCCTGCTCATTGTCCTTAATCGTTTTGCCGGGTCGTCAACATTAAAGGGGGTTCTCATCAGAGGCTTTTTCGATTTTTTCATTGAACTAGATTTTTTACGTGGCGGGTCCCAAACCCAGCGCACAACCCGTTTCGGGGTTTTTTTGTTTTATATAGCGAGCCGCTTGCTTCAAGACAGACGCCCGCTTGCAGCTTCACCTCATGATGAACAGACGCTGCGCAAAAGACCTCGGCGAGCCCTTAAACCAAGTATGTCAGAGTGGCCCCACCGGGGCTCCCTCTCTTTCTGCAGCCTAGAATAGCTCACGTTGCCCAGAGTGTACGAACGAGGACGCAGGAGTCGGGATTGGGCAAGGTCACACAGCAACCACACCCCAATACACTCCCAATAATCTGGTTATAGAAACAAAATCTGAGAAAAAGTTGAGAATAGATGTTTCCCCAAACGTTTGAGTTTTTGGTGTTTGTTGGGCTGTTATTCTTTATGCTTTTTGGAAAGATTCACTGAGATTTTTGTATGTGTTAGTGCAATTTTCATGTCTCTGCCGGCGTTAATATATGCATTCCTAATTTTTTTATTGCAGTGTTGCTTAAGATTTTTTCCATAGCTAATGGCCTTCAGAAAAGTACCAAAATAAAATGTTTATCCACAAATGGAAAATATTTTAAAGACACGATTATCATGGGAAAACATACATACGTGGTAAAACAATTCAGGCAATTTAAACTAAGCATAAATTACCTGCTTATTGTTAGGGCTAGTTAACCACTGCCCACAGTAAACACAATGCAGGTAGTTATAAGACTCGTTAATAGTGGACAATTTATAACAAAGGAAAAGCAGTGCAGAAAATTATAAACCATGAAGGACTAAACAATTGATTGCATACCCTTTTTTAGTTTGAAAAGGGCCAAGATTAGTTTTAGCGTAAGCATTTCAAATAACCGCTCATAGCATTCTGAAACTAAAGGGCAAATTTTTAATATGGAATTTTCGTTTATTTTCAAATTGAGAAATATAGAATTTCTAAACCTTGCTCAAACTGAGTATAACGGAACGAAATTCAGTTGCTCCCATTGAAATATTTATACAAATTTGCCAATAATGCAAAACTAATACCTATTTTTATTAAAACGCGAGTTTTCATTTATGCAGTTAAATTGTATGTAATATTTTTTAATTATTATAGTTCAACAAATCATCCTGTTATATAAACAAAATCTGAGAAAAAGTTGAGAATAGATTTTTTCAAACGTTTGAGTTTTCGGTGCTCGTTGTTTGCTGGGTAGTAGGTATACGCGTGTACATACCTACATATATGTATATGTATAACAGCGCTCGCATTTCTGTTTTTGTTTTGTGTGTGGGAAAACTACACGGCATTGTCTCTAGTTAGTAGAACAATAGCATGTGTTGTATGTAGCAATGATCCGAAAACAATTCCAAAAGTATCACGAAATGATTGAAAAACCAATCGCGAAAACTTCCCGGAATAATCCCGAAAACAATCCCGAAAAGCCCTGAAAATAATCCTGAAATGGTCCCGAAAACAATTCCAAAATTTATTTATTTATTTATTTAAAGTCGACACAAACATAGAGCGGTCGACATAAAAGATATACACATAGGTACAAAAGATAAAAAACTGCATAATTACATGCAAATTTACAAACAAAAAAATAGTGTTTACAATATAATCTTAATTCTAAAAATACAAATTATTATAATACAAAAACCATCGATCGAGCCTTTTACATCAAATAAAATTATGGTGGACTTCATGAGACTCGATTATACACTGTCGGAATGCTTTAGATTCCGATCGGCACGCTGTCGGAACGCTCAGGGATTCCGAACAGTATGGCGTCGGAATGCATTTGATTCCGATTAGCGCAGAGACGGCAGATACTAATCCAAATATTATTTGACGTTGTTGGAATGCAATCGATTCCAATCAACTCAGTAGGCGGCAGTCCAAAGACCCTTCGGAGGAATGTATTAGATTCCAGTCTGCGCGTGACAGGACGTATTACAAATAGAGTTATTTACGCTGTTGGAATGCAATAAATGCCAATCAACTCAATCAGTGACAATCCAAAGGTTGGAAAGCACTCGTTTCCAATCCTTATCTCTCGGTAAATTGTGTGTGAATATTTCAAAGAGCAGTGTACCCGGTTCATCATTCTGTTTAGGCTAAATAATCAAGTATTGCATTACGCAAAGTACTGAAGGTACATTGAATACTAATACAGCTATACAAGTCATTGTAGTATGAGCACCAAATGTTTAGACGACAAATGGGCAAGTGAAAGGGAACGTAATATCGGGATATTCTGACAGGTACAGCGAAATTCAATCGGCCGAGAAGTTCGAAAGAATCTAATTCACCTATTATCAGTTTATGGAGGAACAGTACTACAAGTAAAATTCTTAGATTTTCCAGAGACGGTAAGCGAATAAGAAGAAGCCTGCTTGAGTAAGGTGGAAGATGACGATGTGAGTCCCAATTGGACGAACCAACGATGTGTAAAGGACCTTAGTAAGATACGGGTCGTCAAACTCTTTAGCCCACCTTTTGACAAATCCAAGTACACCCATCGCCTTGTTGGAAATAGACGAGATATGCATTTTAAAACTTTGTTTTGGATCAAAAAGAACACCTAGATCATTTACACTAGAGATACGCACCAAAGGGGTGCTATTTAGCATATAAGGTTTTAAAACTGGTTTTACTCTGTGAAATGACATTTGTTTACACTTAGAGAAATTTAAAACAAGTAAATTTCTTGCACACCATAATGGAAAAGAGTCCAGATCAGCCTGAAGGAGATTCAAGGAATCCGTGTCATTATAAGAATATGTGTAACAGAGTTTTACGTCATCCGCGTACATCAGGGTTTTGGAGTGTAAGATTATCTGAGGTAAGTCGTTTATATACAAAGAAAAAAGCAATGGACCCAAATGGCTGCCCTGCGGCACCCCGGAGGACACCTCAATTGATGTTGAAAGTTTGCAATTAAAGTGAACTTGTTGAGTCCTGTTTGAAAGATAGCTTTTCAGCCATGTTAAAAGTCGAAACGGAAAACCCATCAGATCAAGTTTATGAATAAGAAGTTCATGATTGACAGAGTCGAATGCCTTACTGAAGTCAGTATAGATGACATCCGTTTGCTTCTTCTTCATAAAGCCATCAATTACTAGCGAGGTAAATACTAGCAAGTTGGTTGTGGATGACCGTTGGCGTATAAAACCATGTTGAGAGGGAGATAATAAAGAAGTACACTGATATTGAAGTTGGCTTGTAATAATCTCTTCGAACATCTTAGGAATGGCTGAGAGCTTAGCTATGCCCCTGTAGTTTTCGATATTTGACCTACTACCTTTTGTATGCAGAGGTATAATAAAAGATGTTTTCCATAGTGATGAAAACGATGCAGACTCAAAAGATAATTTTAATAATTTTAAGATTGGCCCAGATAAATTTTCAGCACAATTCTTAAGTATACAGCTAGGAACAACATCGGGACCCGGAGAAAAGTTCGGCTTCAATGTTTTAAGACTCTGAAGAACAATAACACTATCGATAACAGGATTAAGAACGCAATTTGAACTTTTCAGGTGATACGGATAAGGACTATTTTGAAAACGCGTAGATGAATAAGTCGACTGAAAGAATTTCGAAAAAAGTTCTGCGATATCATCATCAGTAGTGGCACTTTTCCCTTTAAAGGTAAATGAAGATAGATATCCCGAAGTTTTTCGTTTCGAACTAACAAAGCTGTAAAATCGTTTCGGGTTGCGAAAAAACTGAGTTTTACAGAGAACTAAGTAATCCTTATAGCATCGTTGATTAAGAAAATTAAATCTGGAACGAGAAACTAAATATTTAGAGAGATCGACAGATAACCCAGATTTTTTAAATCGCTTATAAAGCCTAGATCTAATGTTGTTAAGTCTGATAAGCTGTTTTGAGAACCATGGTAGCTTACTCTTGCCAGTATTAATGTAACGGAAAGGAACGCAATTATCGAAAAAGCTATCGAGGACACTGTAAAATATAGCATTTTTCAAATTTTCTACTACAACCTTCTGCGAATATGCCATACAAAATATGCATTCAATGAACGTTCCTAAATGCCTTCGTGAATTATTCACGCCACATATGCATACGTATATGAAGATGATCGCCAAGAAGTACGTTCATATATAGATTCGAGAAGGCATTTATGAAAGATTCATGAACGTGAACGGTGTGAATTTTTTATGCGTTCTTATTCACGAACGTGAATGCAAATTTTTTTTTAATGTTCTTGTTCGAAAATGCGATACAAAAGAACGTACTTGAGTCTTCATAAATGAATAATTCCGACCCCTGTTATCTTTTTCTTTTTTGACACAAATTCTTTACAATCAATAAACAATCTAATTTATTTTAAGAAAATATAAATGCCATTTGTTAAGACAGTTGATTTCGAAAATTCGAAATTCCTATTCCCAAACTATTCTTCTCCCTAGGAAAAAATATTTGGAGGGATATTTCCGCGAGAATATAAAAATCCTAGGGAAAACAAAATTGGGCTGAATATCTTGAGAAGCCCTACAAAATTTGTAAAAATCAGTGTATGAAAATAAACTTTATTATACAGTACTATTTCGTTTTGTTAATTACTTTCATAATTCAATACAAAAAAAATCCAAAAGCTGAGTTCACTTTGAAAACTGTAAAATAAATTTTTGGAAATTTACATCCAAAATAAAAAACATTTTTACTCTATGAACATACATTCAAACACTAATATTTTTCATCAATCAATTTAAACGTGTACACGTGTGCTTATAAATTTTTCTTTGTTGGAATTGTCGCAAACAAAGAGCAAACGTTTCCAAAAGGTAATAAACTGTACAAAACTTAAATGAACAGTATTTTGTACAATTTATTTTCGTACCCTGGTAAAAATTGTTGCTCACGATAAAAACTAGTTTCGTTAAAAAGTTATAGACACTAGGTGTTGCGAAGGAAATGCACCTGGTTTCTGTACCGAATCTCGTTCTTATCGTTAGCAGCGATTTTCACACATTTTGTACAATTTTTTGTCCCTTGTCCCTTCGGCTAACCGAGTTGTTTATCCTTAAAATATCCTCTTTGGTTTGCCAAACGTAAACGCTTGAATGCCTTTGAACTGTTCGGCTATGTTTTTTCCTTTTTATAAGTGGCCAAGGTCGATAAACTACTTACAC
Source organism: Campiglossa producta (assembly GCA_964058755.1). NCBI lineage: Eukaryota > Metazoa > Arthropoda > Insecta > Diptera > Tephritidae > Campiglossa > Campiglossa producta. The sequence continues at coordinate 74,741,896 of CAXKVI010000001.1, forward strand.
CCGCTCATTCAAACTAGCATACTCTCTATCTTATATTTCAATTAACGAGAATATAATTACCTGCACCACTTCGTCCAAACTGCATTGGCTGTTCAAAGTTCCAATCATTATTTTCAGGATGGTAGCATTCGACAGTTGTGAGCCGGCTATTTCCATTAAAACCTCCAATTGCGTATAATAAACGATTCACAACAACTACTCCTACACCCAAACGTTTTTCATGCATTGGTTGTACTAACGTCCATCGGTCCTTTTCGGGATCATAACTATAAATATAAAATTGTACTCATCTTAATACGCTATTAACTTTAGGGTAGTTCATTCACTACGCACTATTCCACTGAACTATGGTACTCTGAACCAGCAGATCCACCAACTGCATATAATAATTCATCCATGACGGCAACACCTACTCGGTGTCGCGGTACCGTCATAGGAGCACAGGGACGCCATTGTTCTGTTGCAGGATTATATCGGTCTACCCAGTCTGAGTCATAAGAAGAACCAATTGAGTTGTTTCGGCCTCCCACAGCGTAGAAGGTGCCTTTCAAGAAAGCGGCACCAAGACCAGATCGGGGCACCCTCAAATTTGGCAACGTTGTCCATGTTTTGTCATCAACATTATATGCTTCGAGAATATCTAATGAATGTCGGAAGAATCCTCCTGCCACAAAAATCATTCGTGTTGTATTTGGCGTTCGCTCCTTTACTATGGGCCTTTTATGCAAAGTCAAGTCCTTAAATATTTTTGCTAAATATTCTCGGCAAGCAGGAACCTTTCGTAGAACATCACAGTTTCTCATTTGTTCCTTAAGAAAATTGGGTGTGAGGAACTGACAACGCACAGCACAAAGTATATGTTCCATTTTCGGATACCGATTATCTTCATCATACTTAACCCATTTAAGCACAGCATTATATACTTCCCGTTCTTCTTGAACATTTAGTTCATCCCGCCGTATTAACGAAATGAGTTGGTAAGCCGAGAGTTGCAAAAACTCTTCTTCTTGACAAACCTATTAGAATACATGATAAGAAACATTTTTATAAATAACTAGCTGACCCGCAGACGTTGTCAAAAGTTTTTTTGCCTGAATATCTCTATCCATGTCACTATCCTTAGCCCTAACTTAGTTTTAATTAAAAAGTGTTCGTTTTCGTATGGAATATTGATAAAATTCAAATACCTAATAACGCAAACCCTGCCACCAATTCGGTCAAAGTCATGCTTAAAATATATTAGAAGTCATAGTATGATTTAAGGGGAAACAATTGAATGAAACATATAAAAACTTAATTTCAACCGAACATAGCCTTTTTAGATTTTAGCTTCAGCATAATGTATCAGTACAAGTGTGAACTGTAATTTTGACAGCACCAATCGACGTAAAAAAATTGTTGTTGGATTACAAATCGGTGTCAAAAATTGGCAAATTCTAACGGGAAAATCTGGGTTGCTATTGTTGTTTTCGTTGCACTCGGCAAAACAGGGTTTTGTGCAGGACCGAATATCAATGAAACAGGGTGCTTGTTTGCACAAAAGTGTGGCTGTGTTGCACAACCTTTTCACTCCAACTTTTAAGCGAATCTTTCAGCTTATACTTTTATTATACTTTATATTAAAGAAAAAAAAAATAATAATAAATAAAAAAACTTAAAACTAGCAAATTTTATTTATTTTACAGAAAAAATTTGAGGTAAGTATCTTCGAAATGAGAAATTAGACAGAAAATTGAAACAAATTTTTTTTTCCATGGCCGTGTTTTTTTTTTTACGCGCATATGCGTTTGCGCTTAAATTTTGTATGGAAAATAAGGGTTGAGCGCTTATCTCTCCATACAAAATCTAAGCGCGAACGCATATGCGTGTAAATAAAAACACGGCCAATATCCCGTTAGCACTAACCAACACTTTTTATGATAGATAACAAACGCTTTCTGTACATTAAACTGGCGGAAATGGTGAAAGTCACACTGGAAAAATCTGGTTACCTTTTTGTATTTGGAAACATGTATGTACGATGTTTTTGGATAGATTTACTATCAAATACATATCTTAACAGTTTGACTTAAATGAATGCAACGAGGCTATAAATATATAACATTACACCTGCACAAAGAAGGCTTCAAACCCCAAAATTTGGTATTTGTTTCCTTTAGGGGTCAACTGCTAATAAATTAGCTAGAATTATGGGAGATAGCTCAAAAGACGGAGTTTGGCCTCAGGATCACGAATCCGGAAGCGCTTTTTTCGCTTGGGCTGATTTTAAAATTTTTTATGAAGATTTCTCTTTAAATATGATGGATTATGTCTATTAAACTATTTTGGTTTGGTTTTAAAAAAGTAAGAAAGTAAGAAAAATGTATGGTCACATGTTTTAATTGATCATACATTTTTGGGCAATAAATTTAGTTCAAGAACGGGCAACTGCAAGAGGGCTGCAAAAAATGGGTGTAACTTTCTAACTTTAAAACATCATGCAGCGGAATTATCGTATTCATATTTGTGGGGCCTAGTATCAAAGGCGGCAATCTCCACTATTGGACAAAATTTAGTTAGACATATCACCCTGTTCGTTTCCTTTTACTCTATACTAAAATGACAAATATGAGAAAGAATAACGGTATTATCCATGGTATAAATACTACAGGTAAAACCGTTAATGACACTAATGACATTTTTAAGCAATTTTTTCTATTTCACTTATAAACTGACACATTTTACATTGCTTAAAAATGTCATAATGAAATCAAAAGAGAGAACCGTTGTACCTATAGTATTTATGTCATGCTACCAGTAAGACGTGAGAGAACGATAACCTAGCCTGAGAATCAAACACGGCATTCTCTATCAACCGTTTAGAATCAAAGTCGGCAATCTCCAAATGTCACATCACGTTATTATTTTCCGTAATTTAGTATTCGTGTATCGTTTATGAAGCTAAGTTGTTTGTGATTGTGAATTAAAATGGAATGTGAGACTCTTCCTGAGGAAAACAGCAAAGCTAGGAAAAGGTTGCGGAATCCATCTACATGGCAGCGAAATGTGAAAAAACATATAAAGTGCGTTAAACACTATAGAATACTTGAGGGGCCTAAAATCAAAGGCGACAATCTCCACAATTTTCAATTTCAGGTAAAGCGCCGAGATTGCCGCCTTTGATACTAGGCCCCTCACTTTGTTCTTGATGTAGAGAGGTATTATACTTTTACAAAAAACTGTACATATTTATTTTTCCTAGGTATTCTTCACCAAAGTTGCTACAATTTCCGACTTGTGGTCATAAAACTAATGCATATCAATGCTGCAGTTTAACAATGAAGGATATTCAACGTTTCCATGATGCGTTTTGCGCTACGAAAGATAAGCTCCGCCAAGATGCGTTTATTTTGAAGTTCTGCACTGTTGAACTACCTAAATGACCCCGTCCATCCAACTTGAGGTACACAGCTAAGGAAGCTTCTGTGAAATATTTTATAAGAAAAGGGGCCTCAAAAGAAAACGTTCCAGTGTGCCATAAAGCATTTTTGAATGTAATATATATCACGAAACATCGTCTTACATCATGAAATCGTTTCTAAAAAAAGGCGAAGCTTCTTCGGAGAAGAGAGGAGGTGACAGAAAAAGTGCACAATACGAAGGAAAACGATCTGCTGTTCAAAAGTTTATCAACACATTTAAAAGTATTGAATCTCATTATTGTCGATCTTCTTCATGCAGACGTTATCTTCCTTCGGAATTGTCTATCGAAAAAATGTGCAAAATGTACAACGATCAGCGTTCGCCTGTGGATAGCGTGAAACCGTCATACTTTCGAATGATTTTTAATACCAAATACAACCTTAGTTTTACTTCTCCTCGTACTGACGTTTGCTCCGTATGTATAGAACTCACGGAGAAGATTAAGAGATGTTAACAATGCATTGCCCTGTCTAGAGTGTATGATCATTCCGAAGATCTTCATCAAGCTCTTCTAAGGGGAGTCCAAGGAAACGTGCAGTTTCAACAGGGTTTGTCCAGAGGGACAGAGGGGTTAGAAGAGTAGGTTCAGATGAACAATTGAAGAGATGTAGAGTATCATGGGGGGTCCCTAAGTCTGGATAAGTAGGAGTTTAACCTTACACTATATCCAGACCTAAGCTGTGCCAAGGTGACTCTTGTCTCCCTTGGTAAGGTGCGTTCTTCTTAAGCAATATCCGGTGGAGGACTGTTCAGAACGGGATTCACAGGTAGAGATCCGACAAAAGTGTCTACCGACTCGGTGTGGATGTCGGTTAGAGCCCGCCTATGATTCTGCAGATCAAACGGCAAGGTAATATGATGCCGGATCTCATCATAATGCTTACGGAGATGTTTCCTTATGTCTCTCGGGGGCGGATCTATGTCCAAAAGATGACGGTTTGGATGTGCTGGCTTGTGGCAGTTCAGAAGGAACTGCCTGCTCAGCATTTCCGCATGCTCTTTTACATTGAGCAGTTTTGCCTCCTGGTGGAGGTGAGACCCGGAAGACATGAGGAGACATCCCGTAGTAGTTCTGATGGCAGTATTTTGGCAGACTTGTAACTTCGTCCAGTTGGTGTTATGTACATTAGGCGACCATATGGGTGCAGCATAGTCAAAGACTGGTCGGCCAATGGCCTTATATGTAGTCAGCAACGTTTCTTTGTTTTTTCCCCAAGTACTGCCGGCAAGTGACTTGAGGATCTTGTTGCGACCACGTACCTTTGAGACCATTGCAGACACATGACCAGCAGATGAGAAAGTATTATCCAGTGTCATCCCTAATAGCTTTGGGTGGCTGACAGTTGGTAGCTTAGTGCCATCAACGAAAATGTCTAATTCATTTCTCACCTGGTGCGTCCATGTCGTGAAAAGCGTCGCCGTTGATTTAGTCGGAGATATCGTCAGATCTCGCTCAGTGAAAAAGCTGGAAAGGTCGCAGAGGTAACCGTTGATTTTCGCACAGAGTTCATCAGTATAGGGGCCCTTCCCCGTCGCCATTATTGTACAGTCGTCGGCATATGAAACGACGGAGACGCCCTCTGGTGGTGGGGGCATCTTCGATAGATAGAAGTTAAACAGTGTCGGGGATAGGACACCACCCTGTGGCACCCCCTGTCTAATACGTCTAGGTTTTGATGTTGGTTGTCTGTGTCAAAAGCTTTCGACAGGTCAAGTGCCACTAACACAGTCCTGTGATTTGGTTGGTTTTGATTTAGGCCGCTATTTATTTACGTTGTCATGGCATTGAGTGCGGTGGTGGTGCTGTACAGCTTACGGAAGCCATGTTGATGACTAGCCAGGTGCAGATTTGCAGTATAATATGGGAGCAAAATGGACTCTAGCGTCTTCACTACCGGCGACAAAAGTGATATAGGGCGATATGTTTGCCGGCTTTCTAGGTTTTAGTAATGGAACCACTCTCGCCTTTTTCCATATTTCAGGAATGACGAAAGTGTTCAGTGAAAGACTGAATAGAGCCGCTAAGTATTTGTGCCCCTCCTGGCCTAGATGTTTCAGTATCTTCATGGCAATGCCGTCGGGGCCGATGGATTTTGAGGGCTTAGCCTGTCTGATGGCTTCCTTGACCTCCGAGGCAGTGATGACAATGGGCGTGTTTTGGTTTTTGTATTTACGCGCCTGTCGCATAGTTCTACGTTTAGCTCTATCGAGCGGGGAATGTAGTACAAATTGTCTACAGAAGGAGTTCCCACATCCCCTAGGGTCCTTCTTCACCCTGTCACCGAAAGTAATATCTACTTTATCCTTGTGTTGAGTAGGATTAGATAGAGCTTTGACCATAGTCCATAATTTGCCAACACCATCAGAGAGGTTGCATTGCTCTAGGTGTTGTTTCCATTTGGCCAGTTTATGTTTATCGACCAACCTACGAATTTCCGCGTTGAGATCCCTTATACGGGGGTCTGCGGGATTGAGACTACGCACTTCATCTCTTTCTCTAGCCATGGCCGCTGCCTCCGCGGGGGAATTTGGTCTTATTTGAGAAATTCGACCCGCAGGAATGAAGCGTTTAGAGGCCAAGTCAATGATGTTGCGGAAGTCTCGTTCGCCTTTGCGTACGTCCGTAGGAATGGATAGAGCAGCCAAGGATTCGTCCGTATATGTCTGAAAACTGTCCCAGTCCGCCTTGGTAAAGTTAATACATGCACCATGCTCAGGTGTAATAAAGTCCGTCGGTCGTTCGATGGTAATGACTATTGGGAGATGGTCAGACGCCAACGTGAGTATGGGTCGCCAATTGGTGTTGTTCAATAGTCCTGCACTTACGATGGAAATATCTGGCGAACTATAGCAGTTACCCGATACTCTCGTTGGGGCGTCTCCGTTCAATGTACAGAAAGCCGTATCATCTATTTGTTCTGCAAGTACATGCCCCCTATTGTCTGCTGGCAAGTTTGAGTGCCACATGTCGTGGTGCGCATTGAAGTCGCCCAGGATCACGCTGTTATCTCCTCGTAATAGCAAGCTAATGTCGGGGTGATAACCGGTGGGGCAACTTGAGACAGGGGGTATGTAGATGTTAATGATTTGCAGATCGACATCTCCTGTACGGATGGTAATACCTTGGCTTTCTAAGATATCATCCGTTCCTTCGATGTCGGTATCATATAGATGATAGTGTACAGAGTTGTGCGTAATGAACGCTAGACCACCTCCCAGACCTCCTGTTACTCTATGACGGTCTTTCCGGTGGATGTTATATCCGCCATAGGTAATGAGGTCCGACCTAGGACTGAGCTTGGTTTCTTGGACTGCGGCAAGTTTTATGTCATATTGCGTCATCAAATTAGTTATCTCTGCGATCTTACCAGTTAATCCGTTACAGTTGTGCTGTAAGATTTGGAAGTGCGCCGGTGGGGTCGATGTCGAGTTAACCATAGGCGTGAGAGACGGATGTGTTCGCCCAGGTGTTGGTAGGCTAAGACCAAGGCTGTGCCTCAGCCTAGTTAGCTGTGGACCTGGTGTAACCGGGTTGGCTGGCGTCGTAGGTTGAAGTGTGTTACAGCATGGTGCGATGAACGCATCCGTCCAGAGGTTCCTGTTAGCGAGCCCAGAGCATTATTGCCCAGAGCAGTTATTGCATTTGACCGATGACGCGAGCGTGTACAATCTTTGCCGACAAACAGTACACGTAGAGACAGGTGCGAGAAGATGTTGATCCTGACTCACGTGAGAATTTAAACGGGAGGGGGGGTGTGATGTAGAAACAGAGATAGACTGGTGCTCGGAGTTGCTCATGTCTAAACTGCTCCGGTGGGAGCGAGAGTGTTGAGCTGCTGCGCGTGATGTTGACGCCATAAAGCGCGAGCAACAGTCTGGAGTTTGTGTGGCGGGTATAGCAGAAGTGCTGCTAGTCGTTAAGACATTATTATCTATTATATTAATAGGCTAACAAATTTTACATATAAATCATTGCCAAGCTTAAACCCATACTAAATATGCATAAATATTTATGAAATGCATATGGATTTGTTGGCATACCTCTAAGGCAGTGCACAATTATCTAATATATAACCAATACTGCTTCATTTATCTGTAATAAGCGAATGAAAATTTTTTATGCAACTTAAATTGGTTATCTGACAATCAATTTGTAAATAAAGCGATAGCCCAGTGGGAAGCGTCAGGGGGTAGTGGTCTAGCGGTTGATGGTTCAAGTACAGTTACAGCTATCGGCCAAAATTTTTTCTTTTTTGTCATTGAAAATTTTTTATATTTTTTATATATTTTTATATTTCTAATCTTGACTTTTTAATATTTTTATAAACAATATTTTTATGTTTGTGATCTCTATTTTCGAGAAGAAAAAAATTTGGTGCGAATATTTTTAGTTTACGGAAAGCCATGTGAAATAATAATTTTATATCATAAATATACATACATACCACCCATTATAGAAATGCTATAACCGCTTATACAATTTCTTTTTGTTTTTTTTTTTTGGTAAATATTTCAAAAAATTACCATTAATATAAGTCTGACTGCTCTAATTTTTGAAGATGAAAGCTGCAATTTGCGAATTTTTTTTCAAATTCTATCGATTGAGATAGAGTTGCTGATAAATTCCTTAATTAATGTATAAAAATCGACAAAATATTTTATGGATACTACGTTATTTTGAACTAAACCAAGTGATAAGCGGAAATCTTAAATTTTACTGAAGACAACAAATAATTTCTTTTCAAATGTATATATGTATTAACTTTTAAAAGGGCAGATTTGCAACGCGAGCCCCAAACAAGTCTAGACCAAATTGAATAGAATTTTTTTAAAAATCAATATACATTTTTTTTTCTTTAAATCAAAAGAAAAATCCATATAAAGTGTCTTTTAAATATTGCTAAGTTATGGTTAAAGAAAAAAGCTAGAAAACCCTCACACTTTTTTTGACCTAACCAGAATTTGTAATTTACCCCCACTAAAAAGTTTTAAAACCACGCCATGTATAATACATTTTTTTAAAATACAACCCATACTTCTCTAAATTGAATGTGTAACTATTTTCGTTCTCTCGCTCATTAATACTCTTTAATATTACACGAACTCATATTTCCAAATTTCCATCCCTTCAAAATAAACGTCAAGCCAATTTCATACTCATATCTATTTATATACACATATATATATATGCGTAAACACTCCAATTCTCTCGCTCATTGAGTTCAAACAGTAGATTCGGCGTTGAACTCATATGTATATTGAAATGTTACACTCCAAATAGATGGCGTCGGCGCGAATAGCCAATTTGTTTCCGCATGAGAGTTGCCCCAATATGTGTTGTTATGTACCAAAGTATTAAAAAAAAGTGACAATTTGTTTTTCTCATATCTCGCACGCTTTATTATAAACGAAAATAGTTTAAAAATAAAATTTTTAGAAAAGAAGCAATCAATGTTTTAACTTTCTGTATTGAAATTCATCAAGAAAAAAAAAAATGAGATTGAAATAGATACACCCATTGCCGTCAATTCTATATAATATGAAAATTTGCCTTTTTAAAAAAATAAAAATCAAACATCTTTTTCGTAGAATTCTATAATAAAAATGAGATAACTATCATCGCCTTATATTCCAAAGTTTTAATAACAAATGAAAAACTAAAAATTTTATATTGTTGTGCCATAAAATCATGAAAAAATTAAATTTTCAATTACATATACTTATAATAAAATGTAATTTAACTATACAATTTTTTGGGAAAACGTTATCAAAATTATATTTTTCCATAAAGCTCTAATATGTATGTATATATACCTCGTGAAGGGTGGATACCTTGCCGCGGTACGAGGGCTTAAGTCGATTGCCACAGGGCTACGCTGCCCTTGTGATCATAGCTCCGTACGGCACTTCATCACGAGAGCAGCCTAGCCTCTCTGGCGCGACGACAAAGATCTTCCCCCTCCCAATCCAGGGTGTTATGCGAAACCGTGCCCATTGGACGTTTGCAGCCGTGAGGCAAATCGTGGCTGTATTTGAACGGAGCCTCTCTGACACCGGGTCGCCTCAGAGAGTAAGCATGGCCTTACCGCGGTACGGGGCTCTGCCGCGGCGGACGACACATTTTCCCCTACTCTTCCCTTGACCCTAAGCTGGCCTTGTCCGGCGATGGGTCGTACGAACAAGATGAACTCGAATAACCTGAATAAAAACGAAAAACCTAAAAAACAAACAACGCCAAATTTCACTCCTCAGCAAAGGAGAGCTATGGAGGAGCAGGCGAGGAAGCAACAACAACGCCGGAGGACAACCTCCGTTCCACAATCAAGGGGGGGATCGACAGCGATGGCAACTACGAGTCGGTCAACCAACCCTCTATCGAATAAGATTGACTTGATGGGAGCTAGCACCAGTGCGGTTGCCAACGCAGCTAAGCGGACAACGGCGGATGCTAAACTCCCATCAACCGCTGATATGAAAACCAGTATCTTTACGTCTGTGGCAGCGGTCTCACGACCTGGCCTCGGAGTTTCGAAGGAGAAGGAAGCTGCAACTGAGATGTCGGCAAGGAGAGCGACCGCGATGGCAACTACGGGTCCGCACTCCAGGGAGACATCTCCCCGCCGCTTCACATACCACGAGAAAAGATTGGCTGCAAAGATCCTGAAGAGGTATGAAGGGGTACCGCAGGAATCACTGTCGCCGAATTCCAGTAAATCTGTAGAGCTAGCGAAAGCTGTGATACCGGATTTCCAAAATTCGTACATGCCAAAGAGGTTAAAAGTTAACCCTTTCAAGCGCCAGAGATCGGATCTGGAGTTTATTCCCCCTCCCAAGCGGCATCAGAATACCTCTGGAGCGGGCAAACTAAGCTTTGCTGAGGTAACCAAGGACAGGATCCTTATAGGCGTCCTTGACCGAGGCAATGACCGTCTGGCCATCCCCAAGGACCGGTGGCGTTACGTGCGAAATGAACTCGGCAACATTCTTCTCAACGTTGCTCCGGAGTTTCCGGGTAGTTCGGCACGAGTAACGGATGCGGGTTGGCACCAGGGTCAAATTAAATTACTCGCATGCGAGGATGCAAAAACCGTAGCACTGTACAAGGCAGCAGCTGCTAAACTGGGTGAAGTCTACCAGGGCGCAAAGATAGAGGTCGTCGACTGGAAGGACATTCCAGCTCGTCCAAGGGCAAGGGCGTGGATTCCGGCCATCCCTGACGAACCCGAGAGAATACTCGGGATGCTACGGCTAATGAACCCGTCCCTCCCAACGCATGACTGGAGTGTCAATCTGGTCGGGGATGCGGTAGGGCCCGACAGACAGGTGGTGTTCACCATGAATAAAGAGTCAATCGAGCCCCTCAAAAGGTGCAATGGCCTAGTACACTACAGCGTAGGCCAGATCGTTATCCACGTATATCGTGGTGATGCTCAGCGCGCTGCCTTCTCGGCTGCTCCGGGGGAACCGGAAAACTTATTACCAGAAGAGGAAGCGGAGGATTCCGATGCGGAAAGCATGTTATCCGCCACGTCTCTTGGCGATAGTGCTGTGAACAACTCGGAGATGGAGGACAGCCTACAGGACGAGGAAGTCCTCGACGTCACGGTGGTAGCAGCCAACGCTGAGCGACTAACATCTAACGCTACAGGCAGCAGGACTCCTGCAACGCCACATCGGGCAGTTAATCGGAACAACTCGTCGTTGATAGGCAACCTCCGGGATGGAGCAAACCTCGACGATATGGGGACGGCAGGGAAGTCTGTGCGCTCTCATGTTGGTGGTGCTTCAGATTAATTTGCACAAATCTAAAGTGGCTTCGGCTGCTTTAAGTAGTCGTCTTTCTAAAGGCGACGTGGATGTGGTCCTCATCCAAGAACCCTGGGTCAATAGCTCGAGAATCTGCGGATTGGGGACTAAGGGCTTCAAGCTCATTCGAGCCAGTGAGGAGAGCAAAGTCAGAACGTGTATTTTGGTCAAGTCTGAGTTGAACTCCTTTCTCCTACCTAACTACACCAATGGTGATATTACCGCTATCAGTCTAACGGTCGACAGCACCCGCCTGACGGTGGCGTCGGTCTATATGCCCTACGACGCCGAAGAACCCCCACCACAAACGGAGGTGAAAGACCTGGTGTCAAATTTCTGCACGGGTAATCTTATTATTGGAGCGGACGCTAATGCTCACCATGTCCAATGGGGGAGCTCCGACATCAATGCCAGGGGCGAGTCTCTGTTTGATTACCTCTTAACAACCAACCTGGTGATTTGCAACGTGGGTAATGAGCCTACTTTTATCACTAAGACCCGCAGGGAGGTCATAGACCTCACTATCTGTAGTGAAGGCGCTTATGAGTGGGTCAGAAAATGGCGGGTTCTGGAAGAACATTCTTTCTCCGACCACCGTTACATAGAAATGGTTTTAGACTTTATTGTAGAACAACCAATCATGAAGCGCAATCCACGTAACACTGATTGGCAGTTACACAATGAAATATTAGACAGAGACCTACCAGTACTGCCCTCACAAGCCCCCTCATCAGTAGAGGAGCTGGAGGATCTTGTTACTACATTTACATCGGCGCTCTCAAATGCTCTAGGACAGGCTTGTCCAGTGCCAAAACCACGCGGTAAACACAGGCCACATTGGTGGTCCTACGATTTGGACTCGCTCCGAATATCATGCCGGAAACAATTTAACAAGGCCAAGAGCTTCGGCTCTGAGCCTCATTGGCATGAATATAAAGCTAAACTAAGGGCCTACAAAAAAGCTCTGAGACAGGCGAAGAGAACCTCGTGGAGAAATTTCTGCACTGGCGTCGAAAAGGTCGACGACACAGCGAGACTTAGACGAGTCCTCTCGAAAAGTCAAACAACCATCAGCTATTTGCGAAAGCCTGACGGATCCTGGACCAGCACGGAAGAGGAAACCCTTGAGCTGCTCTTGAATACACATTTTCCGGGGAATCTGCATGATGCACCACTAGCACCTGCAACAAACCTGGCAGTAAATATACCCATCACTGAGGAAAGAGTAAGGTGGGCAGTTAAGAGCTTTGAACCGTATAAGGCTGCCGGGCCGGACGGGATTATCCCCGCGCAACTTATAAACACGTTGGAGACATCAGCTAAATGGCTGGTATTTCTCTTCACAGCCTGCCTGGCTCTCAACCACATTCCGGGCTCCTGGAGAAGCGCCACGGTAGTGTTTATCCCTAAGGCTGGGAAGGCATCCCACTACGAGCCAAAAGATTACAGACCGATCAGTCTCTCGTCCTTTGTACTCAAAACCTTTGAGAGGATACTAAGCGACTACCTTTCAACGACTATTGATAGCAACCTTATCTCTAGCTATCAGCATGCATACACCAAGAGTAAATCAACAGAAACTGCTCTGCACAGCCTAGTATCTGTCATTGAGAAATCGCTGTGTGAAAAGGACTACTGTCTCGTGGCCTTCTTAGATATTGAGGGGGCTTTCAACAATATAAGCCCGGAGGCGATCAACTCCGCTCTAACTAATCTGGGCGTAGATAGACCTCTAACTGGTTTAATTGACCAACTTCTAAGAGGAAGGAAAATAGCTTCTTCACTTGGTACGGTCGAGGTATCACGCTATGTCACAAGGGGAACGCCCCAGGGTGGTGTTCTTTCCCCGCTTTTATGGAACCTCACAGTCAACTCGTTGCTACGTGACACAAGCTGGGGGGGCGGGAAGATAGTGGCATACGCAGACGATTTAGCTATTGCATTCAGAGGCAAGTTCCCACAAACTCTGTGTGACCTGATGCAAGTAGCACTGCGAGAGGTTTCGAGGTGGTCCTCTCGCTGCGGACTTAGTATCAACCCGGGGAAAGTGGAACTTGTCCTCTTCACCAACCGGTATAAAATACCGCCACTAAGCCTACCAGAACTAGATGGCACGCGCCTGGGCTTGTCGGATAAGGCCAAGTTTCTAGGCATAGTTCTGGACAGGAAACTGAATTGGAAGGAGAATGTTCTTCAGCGCCAGAAGAAAGCTTGCATCGCTCTTTACACATGCAAAAGAGCCATTGGCAAAAAATGGGGGCTCAGCCCTAGAGTATGCAGTTGGATCTACACGGCCATCATTCGCCCAATCATGCTGTATGGAGTCGTCGTATGGTGGCCGGCACTGAGCAAGACAACATACCTGAATCTGTTGCGGAAAGTCCATAGATCCAATATGATCTGTATAAGCGGTGCGCTAAGGACAACGCCCAACGAAGCCCTCCAGGCCATTCTGGGCATTTTGCCACTTGATCTGGAAGGGTTTCGGTCAGCGGCGGCATCAGCTCTGCGCCTAAGAGAAACCTCCAGTTGGGGTGCGGGTACTATTGGACACTCCAGTATTCTGGAATCTTACAGCTTTCTCCCTCTAAGCACAGATCGTTGTGCGACCACTACAGTCGGGGATAGCTGCTTCAAAATAAACATTCCCAGCAGAGAAGACTGGGAGAGGACGGATTGGTGTCCCGAAACAAATGGTGGCACTTCCATATACACCGACGGCTCGAAGATGGACGGCAGAGTTGGAGGAGGGGTTTATTCAAGGGATTTGGACCTTGAACTCTCCTTCAGACTACCTGATCATTGTAGCGTCTTCCAGGCGGAAGTCTCGGCAATCCGGGACGCCGCGGCCTGGTTAAGCAAACGTGTTATCGGAGGAGATATCACTATTTTCAGCGATAGCCAGGCGGCAATCAAATCCCTTGGCTCATACACGTTCAACTTTGAACTGACGCTCAGCTGTCGTCGATCTCTTCAGGAGATGGCCCAACAGAACCGCGTAAACCTCATATGGGTCCCGGGACATAGGGACATTGAGGGAAACTGTAAGGCAGACGAGCTTGCCAGGCAGGGCACGACCAAGCAGGTTCTTCGGGATAAAGAGCGCTTAGGTATGCCGTTTGCCACATGCAAACTAATGCTGAAGGAGCACACACTCCGTCAAGCCAACGAAAGATGGCTGCAATCCCCAGGGTGTCGGATATCGAAACAAACCTGGCCAAAATGGGATCTTAAAAGGTCTAGACGCATTTATGCCCTAACTAGGAGGGAAATCTGCATATTGATAGGGGCATTAACCGGTCACTGCCTCATTGGTAGGCATGCAGAAAGGCTAAGTGTGCCCTACCGACGATGCTGCAGGAGTTGCAAAGATGATGAGGAGGAGGAAACGGTGGAGCACCTCATCTGCAACTGTCCGGCTTTAAGCGGAGTGAGAACGCGCTTTTTGGGAGTTCCGTTCCTAGATAGTCTAAGCCAGATCGCGGAACTGGACATAAAGGACTTGATGGGCTTCATAAAGTCATCTAAGTGGTTCGAGGAGGAGTAACGGTGTCGGTTTAGGAGTGTCAGTCCCGGGATTCTGCTATGTGGAAAATCCCAACAACTCAGGGATTTTCCATATGGCTGGGTCCCGGGGCTGACTTTCCTTGTGTTAGTGGTATCACAACGGGCCTTCAAAACTGGCCTAAGTGTGCCTCTGCGGCAGCCACTTGAACCTACCTACCTATCTAAATAGAGATTCAAAAGCCCAATAAAGCTTCACTTAATTGTAGAATTCCATATTAAAAAAATTTATTCAAGGAATTGATTATGGACAAGACACCAAGGGCATGAGAAGTTGCAGGCTGAATTGGATATCTTGAAACCGCTAGAACTGCTCGGAAAAATTCCGATGTAATAGATTTGTTTAAAATGAAATTCTACAAAGTTTTATGTTCTCATAACACCATTATTAAAATGTGAAATAGGGCAACCATGGTCAAACTTTTAATTTGAAAAAAATATGTCGCAATCAAAGTTGGCTTGCGTACCACCAAACAAAAAAAATGTTTCAAAAAAATATAAAATAATAATTCAATATGGCTACTGTTGTTGGAGTACCAAGCTTATTTTGAGAAATTTGTATATGTGTGTAAAATACCAGCAATGGAAATATTTTGATTCTCTCGCTCTTTGAGAGTTAGAGTAATAGCGTCAAACTCATATTTCGAAGTTGGCTGAACTTCAAAGGAAACCACTCTTTATCTTCATTCTCTCCCTCATTAAACACGTCCTATTATGAGAGAGAAATTATTTTCATTCCCTCGCTCATTGAGTACTTTGAGTCTATTATCTATTATATTAATAGGCTAACAAATTTTACATATAAATCATTGCCAAGCTTAAACCCATACTAAATATGCATAAATATTTATGAAATGCATATGGATTTGTTGGCATACCTCTAAGGCAGTGCACAATTATCTAATATATAACCAATACTGCTTCATTTATCTGTAATAAGCGAATGAAAATTTTTCATGCAACTTAAATTGGTTATCTGACAATCAATTTGTAAATAAAGCGATAGCCCAGTGGGAAGCGTTAGGGGGTAGTGGTCGAGCGGTTGATGGTTCGAGTACAGTTAGTTACACAGCTATAGGCCAAAATTTTTTTCTTTTTTGTCATTGAAAATTGTTTATATTTTTTATATATTTTTATATTTCTAATCTTGACTTTTTAATATTTTTATAAACAATATTTTTATGTTTGTGATCTCTATTTTCGAGAAGAAAAAAATTTGGTGCGAATATTTTTAGTTTACGGAAAGCCATGTGAAATAATAATTTTATATCATAAATATACATACATACCACCCATTATAGAAATGCTATAACCGCTTATACAATTTCTTTTTGTTTTTTTTTTTTGGTAAATATTTCAAAAAATTACCATTAATATAAGTCTGACTGCTCTAATTTTTGAAGATGAAAGCTGCAATTTGCGAATTTTTTTTCAAATTCTATCGATTGAGATAGAGTTGCTGATAAATTCCTTAATTAATGTATAAAAATCGACAAAATATTTTATGGATACTACGTTATTTTGAACTAAACCAAGTGATAAGCGGAAATCTTAAATTTTACTGAAGACAACAAATAATTTCTTTTCAAATGTATATATGTATTAACTTTTAAAAGGGCAGATTTGCAACCCGAGCCCCAAACAAGTCTAGACCAAATTGAATAGAATTTTTTTTAAAATCAATATACATTTTTTTTTCTTTAAATCAAAAGAAAAATCCATATAAAGTGTCTTTTAAATATTGCTAAGTTATGGTTAAAGAAAAAAGCTAGAAAACCCTCACACTTTTTTTGACCTAACCAGAATTTGTAATTTAGCCCCACTAAAAAGTTTTAAAACCACGCCATGTATAATACATTTTTTTAAAATACAACCCATACTTCTCTAAATTGAATGTGTAACTATTTTCGTTCTCTCGCTCATTAATACTCTTTAATATTACACGAACTCATATTTCCAAATTTCCACCCCTTCAAAATAAACGTCAAGCCAATTTCATACTCATATCCATTTATATACACATATGCATATATGCGTAAACACTCCAATTCTCTCGCTCATTGAGTTCAAACAGTAGATTCGGCGTTGAACTCATATGTATATTGAATAGCCAATTTGTTTCCGCATGAGAGTTGCCCCAATATGTGTTGTTATATACCAAAGTATTAAAAAAAAGTGACAATTTGTTTTTCTCGTATCTCGCACGCTTTATTATAAACGAAAATAGTTTAAAAATAAAATTTTTAGAAAAGAAGCAATCAATGTTTTAACTTTCTGTATTGAAATTCATCAAGAAAAAAAAAAAAATGAGATTGAAATAGATACACCCATTGCCGTCAATTCTATATAATATGAAAATTTGCCTTTTTAAAAAAATAAAAATCAAACATCTTTTTCGTAGAATTCTATAATAAAAATGAGATAACAATCATCGCCTTATATTCCAAAGTTTTAATAAACAAATGAAAAACTAAAAATTTTATATTGTTGTGCCATAAAATCATGAAAAAATTAAATTTTCAATTACATATACTTATAATAAAATGTAATTTAACTATACAATTTTTTGGGAAAACGTTATCAAAATTATATTTTTCCATAAAGCTCTAATATGTATGTATATCTATTATATTAATAGGCTAACAAATTTTACATATAAATAATTGCCAAGCTTAAACCCATACTAAATATGCATAAATATTTATGAAATGCAAATGGATTTGTTGGCATACCTCTAAAGCAGTGCACAATTATCTAATATATAACCAATACTGCTTCATTTCTCTGTAATAAGCGAATGAAAATTTCTCATGCAACTTGAATTGGTTATCTGACAATCAATTTGTAAATAAAGCGATAGCCCAGTGGGAAGCGTCAGGGGGTAGTGGTCTAGCGGTTGATGGTTCAAGTACAGTTACAGCTATCGGCCAAAATTTTTTCTTTTTTGTCATTGAAAATTTTTTATATTTTTTATATATTTTTATATTTCTAATCTTGACTTCTTAAAATTTTTATAAACAATATTTTTATGTTGTGATTTCTATTTTCGAGAAAAAAAAATTTGGTGCGAATATTTTTAGTTTACGGAAAGCCATGTGAAATAATAATTTTAGATCATAAATATACATACATACCACCCATTATATAAATGCTATAACCGCTTATACAATTTCTTTTTTTTTTTTTGGTAAATATTTCAAAAAATTACCATTAATATAAGTCTGACTGCTCTAATTTTTGAAGATGTAAGCTGCAATTTGCGAATTTTTTTCAAACATAGTGGTCTGTTTATTCAATTTCTGTAGATTATTTCGATAAATTTCACGATTTCTATCGATTGAGATAGAGTTGCTGATAAATTCCTTATTTAAAGTATAAAAATCGAAAACATATTTTATGGATACTTAAATTTTTAACTAAACCAAGTGATAAGCGGAAATCTTAAATTTTACTGAAGACAACAAATAATTTCTTTTCATATGTACCTATATATGTATTAACTTTTAAAAGGGCAGATTTGCAACCCGAGCCCCAAACAAGTCTAGACCAAATAGAATAGAATTTTTTTAAAAATCAATATACATTTTTTTTCTTTAAATCAAAGGAAAAATCCATATAAAGTGTCTTTTAAATATTGCTAAGTTATGGTTAAAGAAAAAAGCTAGAAAACCCTCAAACTTTTTTTGACCTAACCAGAATTTGTAATTTACCCCCACTAAAAAGTTTTAAAACCACGCCATGTATAATACATTTTTTTTAAATACAACCCATACTTCTCTAAGATGAATGTGTAAAGCGTTCAGCAGAATCAATCCGTGACGTACGTCTCGTACGTCGAAATAACTGACAGCAAAGTAGACTGCGGATGTTTGTATGCGTAACGCCAGTTAAGACGGATACGTCAAAGTAGAAATTGCTCTAAAATTTACGTACGTGACGCAGCTGACGTATTGGCGGACTGATTCTGCCGAAAGCTTAACTATTTTCGTTCTCTCGCTCATTAATATTCTTTAATATTACACGAATTCATATTTCCAAATTTCCACCCCTTCAAAATAAACGTCAAACCAATTTCATACTCATATCTATTTGCATACACATATCCATACTTGCGTAAACACTCCAATTCTCTCATTGAGTTCAAACAGTAGATTCGGCGTTGAACTCATATATGTATATTGAAATGTTACACTCCAAATAGATGGCGTCGGCGCGAATAGCCAATTTGTTTCCGCATGAGAGTTGCCCCAATATGTGTTGTTATGTACCAAAGTATTAAAAAAAGTGACAATTTGTTTTTCTCATACTCGCACGCTTTAGTAAGTTTAGTTTAAAAATAAAATTTTTAGGAAAGAAGCAATCAATGCTTTAACTTTCTGTATTGAAATTCATCAAGGAAAAAAAAAAAATTAGATTGAAATAGATACACCCATTGCCGTCAATTTTATATAATATGAAATTTTGCTTTTTTAAAAAAATAAAAATCAAACATCTTTTTCGTAGAATTCTATAATAAAAATGAGATAACTATGGTCGCCATATGTTGTGCCATAAAATCCTGAAAATCTTAAATTTTCAATTACATATATTTATAATAAAATGTAATTTAACTATACAATTTTTTGGGAAAACGTAATCAAAATTATATTTTTCCATAA
Organism: Campiglossa producta; assembly: GCA_964058755.1. NCBI lineage: Eukaryota > Metazoa > Arthropoda > Insecta > Diptera > Tephritidae > Campiglossa > Campiglossa producta. The sequence goes on from CAXKVI010000001.1 coordinate 74,761,386, forward strand.
AACTCTAATATGTATGTATATATCTAAATAGAGATTCAAAAGCCCAATAAAGCTTCACTTAATTGTAGAATTCCATATTAAAAAAATTTATTCAAGGAAAAATTCCGATGTAATAGATTTGTTTAAAATGAAATTCTACAAAGTTTTATGTTTTCATGACACCATTATTAAAATGTGAAATAGGGCAACCATGGTCAAACTTTTAATTTGAAAAAAATATGTCGCAATCAAAGTTGGCTTGTGTACCACCATACAAAAAAAATGTTTCAAAAAAATAAAATAATAATTCAATATGGCTCCTGTTGTTGGAGTACCAAGCTTATTTTGAGAAATTTGTATATGTGTGTAAAATACCAGCAATGGAAATATTTTGATGCTCTCGCTCTTAGAGAGTTAGAGTAATAGCGTCAAACTCATATTTCGAAGTTGGCTGAACTTCAAAGGAAACCACTCTTTATCTTCATTCTCTCCCTCATTAAACACGTCCTATTATGAGAGAGAAATTATTTTCATTCCCTCGCTCATTGAGTACTTTGGTCCATTATCTATTATATTAATAGGCTAACAAATTTTACATATAAATCATTGCCAAGCTTAAACCCATACTAAATATGCATAAATATTTATGAAATGCATATGGATTTGTTGGCATACCTCTAAGGCAGTGCACAATTATCTAATATATAACCAATACTGCTTCATTTATCTGTAATAAGCGAATGAAAATTTTTCATGCCACTTAAATTGGTTATCTGACAATCAATTTGTAAATAAAGCGATAGCCCAGTGGGAAGCGTTAGGGGGTAGTGGTCGAGCGGTTGATGGTTCGAGTACAGTTAGTTACACAGCTATAGGCCAAAATTTTTTTCTTTTTTGTCATTGAAAATTGTTTATATTTTTTATATATTTTTATATTTCTAATCTTGACTTTTTAATATTTTTATAAACAATATTTTTATGTTTGTGATCTCTATTTTCGAGAAGAAAAAAATTTGGTGCGAATATTTTTAGTTTACGGAAAGCCATGTGAAATAATAATTTTATATCATAAATATACATACATACCACCCATTATAGAAATGCTATAACCGCTTATACAATTTCTTTTTGTTTTTTTTTTTTGGTAAATATTTCAAAAAATTACCATTAATATAAGTCTGACTGCTCTAATTTTTGAAGATGAAAGCTGCAATTTGCGAATTTTTTTTCAAATTCTATCGATTGAGATAGAGTTGCTGATAAATTCCTTAATTAATGTATAAAAATCGACAAAATATTTTATGTATACTACGTTATTTTGAACTAAACCAAGTGATAAGCGGAAATCTTAAATTTTACTGAAGACAACAAATAATTTCTTTTCAAATGTATATATGTATTAACTTTTAAAAGGGCAGATTTGCAACCCGAGCCCCAAACAAGTCTAGACCAAATTGAATAGAATTTTTTTAAAAATCAATATACATTTTTTTTTCTTTAAATCAAAAGAAAAATCCATATAAAGTGTCTTTTAAATATTGCTAAGTTATGGTTAAAGAAAAAAGCTAGAAAACCCTCACACTTTTTTTGACCTAACCAGAATTTGTAATTTACCCCCACTAAAAAGTTTTAAAACCACGCCATGTATAATACATTTTTTTAAAATACAACCCATACTTCTCTAAATTGAATGTGTAACTATTTTCGTTCTCTCGCTCATTAATACTCTTTAATATTACACGAACTCATATTTCCAAATTTCCACCCCTTCAAAATAAACGTCAAGCCAATTTCATACTCATATCTATTTATATACACATATACATATATGCGTAAACACTCCAATTCTCTCGCTCATTGAGTTCAAACAGTAGATTCGGCGTTGAACTCATATGTATATTGAAATGTTACACTCCAAATAGATGGCGTCGGCGCGAATAGCCAATTTGTTTCCGCATTAGAGTTGCCCCAATATGTGTTGTTATGTACCAAAGTATTAAAAAAAAGTGACAATTTGTTTTTCTCGTATCTCGCACGCTTTATTATAAACGAAAATAGTTTAAAAATAAAATTTTTAGAAAAGAAGCAATCAATGTTTTAACTTTCTGTATTGAAATTCATCAAGAAAAAAAAAAAATGAAATTGAAATAGATACACCCATTGCCGTCAATTCTATATAATATGAAAATTTGCCTTTTTAAAAAAATAAAAATAAAACATCTTTTTCGTAGAATTCTATAATAAAAATGAGATAACTATCATCGCCTTATATTCCAAAGTTTTAATAAACAAATGAAAAACTAAAAATTTTATATTGTTGTGCCATAAAATCATGAAAAAATTAAATTTTCAATTACATATACTTATAATAAAATGTAATTTAACTATACAATTTTTTGGGAAAACGTTATCAAAATTATATTTTTCCATAAAGCTCTAATATGTATGTATATCTATTATATTAATAGGCTAACAAATTTTACATATAAATAATTGCCAAGCTTAAACCCATACTAAATATGCATAAATATTTATGAAATGCAAATGGATTTGTTGGCATACCTCTAAAGCAGTGCACAATTATCTAATATATAACCAATACTGCTTCATTTCTCTGTAATAAGCGAATGAAAATTTCTCATGCAACTTGAATTGGTTATCTGACAATCAATTTGTAAATAAAGCGATAGCCCAGTGGGAAGCGTCAGGGGGTAGTGGTCTAGCGGTTGATGGTTCAAGTACAGTTACAGCTATCGGCCAAAATTTTTTCTTTTTTGTCATTGAAAATTTTTTATATTTTTTATATATTTTTATATTTCTAATCTTGACTTCTTAAAATTTTTATAAACAATATTTTTATGTTGTGATTTCTATTTTCGAGAAAAAAAAATTTGGTGCGAATATTTTTAGTTTACGGAAAGCCATGTGAAATAATAATTTTAGATCATAAATATACATACATACCACCCATTATAGAAATGCTATAACCGCTTATACAATTTCTTTTTTTTTTTTTGGTAAATATTTCAAAAAATTACCATTAATATAAGTCTGACTGCTCTAATTTTTGAAGATGTAAGCTGCAATTTGCGAATTTTTTTCAAACATAGTGGTCTGTTTATTCAATTTCTGTAGATTATTTCGATAAATTTCACGATTTCTATCGATTGAGATAGAGTTGCTGATAAATTCCTTATTTAAAGTATAAAAATCGAAAACATATTTTATGGATACTTAAATTTTTAACTAAACCAAGTGATAAGCGGAAATCTTAAATTTTACTGAAGACAACAAATAATTTCTTTTCATATGTACCTATATATGTATTAACTTTTAAAAGGGCAGATTTGCAACCCGAGCCCCAAACAAGTCTAGACCAAATAGAATAGAATTTTTTTAAAAATCAATATACATTTTTTTTCTTTAAATCAAAGGAAAAATCCATATAAAGTGTCTTTTAAATATTGCTAAGTTATGGTTAAAGAAAAAAGCTAGAAAACCCTCAAACTTTTTTTGACCTAACCAGAATTTGTAATTTACCCCCACTAAAAAGTTTTAAAACCACGCCATGTATAATACATTTTTTTTAAATACAACCCATACTTCTCTAAGATGAATGTGTAACTATTTTCGTTCTCTCGCTCATTAATATTCTTTAATATTACACGAATTCATATTTCCAAATTTCCACCCCTTCAAAATAAACGTCAAACCAATTTCATACTCATATCTATTTGCATACACATATCCATACTTGCGTAAACACTCCAATTCTCTCATTGAGTTCAAACAGTAGATTCGGCGTTGAACTCATATATGTATATTGAAATGTTACACTCCAAATAGATGGCGTCGGCGCGAATAGCCAATTTGTTTCCGCATGAGAGTTGCCCCAATATGTGTTGTTATGTACCAAAGTATTAAAAAAAGTGACAATTTGTTTTTCTCATATCTCGCACGCTTTAGTAAGTTTAGTTTAAAAATAAAATTTTTAGGAAAGAAGCAATCAATGCTTTAACTTTCTGTATTTAAATTCATCAAGGAAAAAAAAAAAAAAAAATTAGATTGAAATAGATACACCCATTGCCGTCAATTTTATATAATATGAAATTTTGCTTTTTTAAAAAAATAAAAATCAAACATCTTTTTCGTAGAATTCTATAATAAAAATGAGATAACTATGGTCGCCATATGTTGTGCCATAAAATCCTGAAAATCTTAAATTTTCAATTACATATATTTATAATAAAATGTAATTTAACTATACAATTTTTTGGGAAAACGTAATCAAAATTATATTTTTCCATAAAACTCTAATATGTATGTATATATCTAAATAGAGATTCAAAAGCCCAATAAAGCTTCACTTAATTGTAGAATTCCATATTAAAAAAATTTATTCAAGGAAAAATTCCCATGTAATAGATTTGTTTAAAATGAAATTCTACAAAGTTTTATGTTTTCATGACACCATTATTAAAATGTGAAATAGGGCAACCATGGTCAAACTTTTAATTTGAAAAAAATATGTCGCAATCAAAGTTGGCTTGTGTACCACCATACAAAAAAAATGTTTCAAAAAAATAAAATAATAATTCAATATGGCTCCTGTTGTTGGAGTACCAAGCTTATTTTGAGAAATTTGTATATGTGTGTAAAATACCAGCAATGGAAATATTTTGATTCTCTCGCTCTTTGAGAGTTAGAGTAATAGCGTCAAACTCATATTTCGAAGTTGGCTGAACTTCAAAGGAAACCACTCTTTATCTTCATTCTCTCCCTCATTAAACACGTCCTATTATGAGAGAGAAATTATTTTCATTCCCTCGCTCATTGAGTACTTTGGTCCATTATTTATATTAATAGTCTAACTTTGTTGTTGGTATATTGTTAATTCTTAAACTGCTTTGTGCATAAGGTAATGGCGCGGCGGTGAGCGTATAGAATACGGTGTGCACAGTTGCAAGACCCGGTTGCGGAATATTCCTTTTTTTCTTAAATTATGTTTTTTTTTTTATATTAAAAAACCTTTAATCTTAACTATTACAATTTACTTAATTTTCAACCTAATATTTTTTTGTTCTTCACCTGCTCAAAACGATCGCATAAATTAGTGGCTATTTGTTAAGCACAATGTCATCATCCGATTATTCAAGTGCAACATAAAATCTCGAAAACCGAATATTTGCATGGCATTTGCCATAAATAATTTTGGAAAGGGCTGCTGTAATTTAATATTTTTATCATATAATAACAGCCGCTATTTTTTAAATTCTTTGATGGCCTCATTTTGCCTATAGATGAGTTTTTAATGTATACATTTAAGTTGGTCGAGGTTCGGCCACGGGTCCTAAAGGCAGCTATTGACAAAAAGTTGATCAGATGTTTGAATAAGTTCAACTATTTTAAATTGGTCGAATTTCGACCACGGGATATACTAGTTTATATTAATAGTCTAACTTTGTTGTTGGTATATTGTTAATTCTTAAACTGCTTTGTGCATAAGGTAATGGCGCGGCGGTGACCGTATAGAATACGGTGTGCACAGTTGCAAGACCCGGTTGCGGAATATTCCTTTTTTTCTTAAATTATGTTTTTTTTTTATATTAAAAAACCTTTAATCTTAACTATTACAATTTACTTAATTTTCAACCTAATATTTTTTTGTTCTTCACCTGCTCAAAACGATCGCATAAATTAGTGGCTATTTGTTAAGCACAATGTCATCATCCGATTATTCAAGTGCAACATAAAATCTCGAAAACCGAATATTTGCATGGCATTTGCCATAAATAATTTTGGAAAGGGCTGCTGTAATTTAATATTTTTATCATATAATAACAGCCGCTATTTTTTAAATTCTTTGATGGCCTCATTTTGCCTATAGATGAGTTTTTAATGTATACATTTAAGTTGGTCGAGGTTCGGCCACGGGTCCTAAAGGCAGCTATTGACAAAAAGTTGATCAGATGTTTGAATAAGTTCAACTATTTTAAATTGGTCGAATTTCGACCACGGGATATACTAGTTATTATTATTATTAGTATTGCTACTAGAAAGTGGCGGTAGGGGTGCACTTGAACGGCGCTTACCGCGGGACGCCCGAGGGCGCAAACAACAAGGGGCCACGAAAGTACTAAAGAAAGTACGGGGTCTGTGGATGTTAAGGTTAAGCCCTGAACATCCAGATTTATGGAGCCATCTCTTACACGAGAAGCATTGCACAGAATGCGACCGTTTAATATATATCTTTTTGCAACAGACACTGCATATCCATTCTTTTGGTCCGGGGTTCGGCTCAACGCCCGCCCGTAACAATAATATATCTTGCAGCCCTGCAGCAAGGGGGGAGGATGATAGTTTCGGAATGGGACAAAACATACCAAACAGGGTTACATTGAAAGTGACAGTCCTTGGCCGAGGTAAAACCCCGGGTGGACTGGAAGGAAACGATCTCAGGTGTCTTTAAGCCCACCGGAGCTTGAAATTTTTCCTTCAAAAATACAAAGCGGTTTTTACTGAAGAAATATAAAACAAAAGTCTCCATCAGCGGTGAATTATATTATAAAAAGGATCTTCTAAGCTTCAAAAGGAAGGGACGGAACCTTCACTTGATTGCTCCTGACATCGTGGAAAGTGGTTTTCAACAGGTCAATTTGCTTAAACTTAGCGACGTAAATAAACTGCTTACAAAACACTTTGGCGGCACTTGGAGATCGCCAGAATAACTCAAATTTTATGCAGATATTCTGTCTGATAAAATGTCTGGGCCAGCTGAGGAAGAAAGAGACTCTGGATTTCCCGAAGAAGCATGTTGCGAATTTATCGAGTAACTTCCTTATATAGTAAATAATACAATATAATTCTCTGTAACATGTTTTTAATTATATCATTCTCACTTTTTTACTAATATAATATGATATTTCAAACTTCCTTCTCTTCACAATAATAATTGTTTCATCTTCTTTTACAAGGTAGTTATTTATATCTAATCTAATCTTATATGTATTTTACTCAGCTGATGAGTCTTTCTTTGTAGCTGAGCAGTTTTATACCAGTATTCTGTAATTTTGTCTCATATCAAGTCACTAAATTTGAGATATTTTATTAGATACAATTCTTGTGACTTGAGATGATTCCGGTATTCTATCAGAGAAAGTCAGAAGAAATCTACCATAGTCTCTCTCTCGCTCATTTTAAGGTGTGGTGAATACAAAAATTGCATACAATTTAAGTAACGCATTTGACACTAGCCCTATAGATGTCGATGTAGCCCAGGCGTTAAGCGTCCGGACTAACACGCGGGAGGTCGCAGGTTCAAGTGCCGGTCCGCGAACAGTAAATTTTTATTTTTTTATTTAATTTTTTTTAAGTTTAATTAACTTTTTTTAAACATATAAATACTTCTAATTCGTAAATTCACATTTTTTATAATTTTTTCCAATTTTTTATCGAATTATTCTTTCATTAATTTCATTTGTTACCTGCGTACAAGCAGATCACAAATTAGAGACTCTTTATTGCGACTAGAGATGTGAGGCAGCTTACTGAATACTAAATTGTATCAAATATGAAATAGACTACGAAATGTCTCTATTAGTGACTAGATACACCTTACAGAATTCCACCATTAGATCCCGACGCTTAAAAAAAACCTGTCTTTCAACGAATCGGCAAACCAAACAAAATCCGTGCGTCATGCGGACGTGCCCCTCATGCCTGTGGGTCGGGATATGGTGGGTAATTCGTTGGGTTTATTATAATTATTAATATTATTACGCACAGCTGGCATTCTTGTGTCACTGTGTGATCGTTTGACTTTAAAAATTCAATAAAATGCTAGATATGCTCATAATATTTTTATCCCAACCGTTTCAATATCAAAACCGGCAATATCCAAGTATCAGAATCAAACACGGGATTCTCCATATGCTTTTCTTATTTTTTTCCAAAACTGTTGAGAATTTAGGCAGTGTTGCTACATAACCCTATGTAGTCTACCACTTTCTACACTATAACTAATTTTTGTTATAATATTAGCCATAATAAATGCGTACCAATCTTTTGCGCTTTACTCGAAATTGAAAATTGTGGAGATTGCCGGCCTTGATTTTAGCCCCCTCATTTATTAAATCTATTCTTTACAGTATTTAATGTCAATTAAAAAAAAAAAAACAATTTTCGCTTTTACACGGTTCATAAATCAGCAAAAATGTATTTTTGTTGCATAGTATTCACAAATCATTAACAACGTTTTCGAGTCCCCTTCATATGGCAACACTGATTGCAATATTGAGGAATCCCCTTTATTGTGAAATATGTATGTACACAACCAAACCCAGAGTACATAGTTCATGTGGAAGTAAAATCGTTTGATGAAAATTTGAACAAAAAGCCATAATTTCTACTATTATTTCGAGATTTTTTGGTTTGAATCGGTAAGTTATCGATTGAATTATCTTTTCGGAAACCTTAATGAGTACTGCCGTCCTACTTGAGAATGTGGGTATCTACATTATAGCTCAAACCGAAATAATGAACAAAATGAGTTTGGATCTGGACTTTTCAACATATATTAATTTTGTAATTAAAAATTACCATTTTAGAAAGTCCACATAAAAAACTTTCTATTTATGCAAAAAAAAAACATTAATTTCGATTTCTGTGTATGCAAAATGCAGATCTTTTTTCAATGCAAAATATTGTTAAAAAACTTTTCATTAGCAGATACTGCATATTTTGTAGGTAATATAAAAGAAGCCCCAGCTACAAAAAGCTGAGACTCCTATTTAAAAATGTGGGTATCTACAAATTACAGAGCAGATACGTCGCTTTTGAATAGGAAACCAGCTCTAATTTCACTTGGTTTCCTATTAAAAGTGTAGATACGGCAAAAGTTTTGTAGATACCTACATTTTTTTTTTAGGATTTGTGGAAAAACTATGTAGATACTGCAAAAGACAGAATTTAATTTAGCAATAACTTTATATTCATTTACAAATTACAAAATATATTTGCAAGAATAAACTCGAATTTTCAAGACTAGTACACCTATATAAATAACTTATTTTCGACAAAATATGTAGATACCCACATTCTTAAATAGGACGGCAGAGTAAGTATGTGATTTGTGTTAATTTTTCTAGTTTCTAAAATGCCAACCACTTCGAAGACTTCGAAAATGAGACCAAAAGAAAAGTTATATCTTTGGAAACAAAAATCTAAATATTGGATCGTCTTCGTAGTGGGGGGAGAGTAACGGATGTTGCGAAACACTTTTCTATGCATGAGGCGACAATACGAACAATAAGAAAAAGTGAAGATTCCATTAGAAAGTGTCGCAGCTGGAGCTTGCAGCAGGGTGAGCTCAACATCATATGTAAGAGATGTTACAATGGAAAATATGGAAAAAGCCCTAATGATTTGGGTCGAAGACCAAACTCAAAAAGAATTCCAGTTGACACCAATGCTATTAAAATTAAGGCTTTGAGTATTTATGGAAGACTCCGGAATCAGTCACCTGCTACTTCTTCGGATGTAAAAAACGTTACGTTCTCCGCAAGCCATGGATGGTTCGAAATATTCAGACAGAGACATTCCTTACATAATCTTAAGATGAAAGGTGAAAGTGCATCCGCCAATTTGGTCGCAGCAGAACAATATCCCGCAGAATTAGCCGAAATAATTGCCGCAAATTCTTACACTCCTGATCAGGTCTTCAATGGTGACGAGTCCGGGTCGTTCTGGAAAAAAATGCCTGAAAGAACATATCTAACAAAAGCTCACAAATCAGCCAGTGGACATAAAGCAGCAAAAAGCCGAATAACAGCTCTTTTCTGTCCCAATGCTTCAGGCGACTATCTTATGAAACCATTGGCTATTAATCAATCTAAACGTCCACGTTCATTCAAAGGAATAGATACCAGATACCTGCTAGCAACCAAGTTAAATAGTTGGTTTCATTAATTTTTCATATGGTTACCGAAGTAGCTAATTTTGTTCAGGCCGTGTGAAAATTTTAACCATATCGACACTTTGCCTCTCCCTTGCACTTATAGCTATATGACACTACGTATTTTGAATAGTATTTTCTTCTATTTTTTGTATTTATTGTGCGAAAGAAAGGGTCTTATACAATTATCATATTGGTACAAGCGGGCAAGCTATGTTAAAAAAATAACGAAAAATAATGAAAATAAAAACCAGACTGTAAAAAAAAAGCTATGTTAAAAAAATAACGAAAAATAATGAAAATAAAAACCAGACTGTAAAAAAAAAAAAAAAAATTTTATATTTTTTGGCTTTTGGACGTTTCTCTATTTTATGTGAAAATTTTTTGTTTACATTTTTAGGTTGAAAATTTTGTATTGCAAGTTTTGTGTGCGAATTCTTTTAAAAAGCAATTTGCTGTGAAATAAATAAATTCAATGGACATTCATTCAATTTTTTGCTTCATTGCAGTGTGTTTCTTGTGAAAAAAATAGTGCAGAAAAATAAAGCAATTTTCATGTAAACAAAAACATGTCAAACTGACTCCATTGTGCGCATGCGTGTAGTCTTTGTCTCACTCCTTCGTAGACAAAAAATACTGGCCAAAAATACAAAGACATTAAAGTGAAAATACATAGTGTCATATAGCTGTTACTGAATTTTCAATTTGCTATAAAGTATACCAGTACTCTTTCAAACTGCCCGTTATAAAATATTTCCCATTCAAAAACTGGCAATTGTTTTGGTTAAAATGTAGCTAACAGTATTTGTTGAAGTCGTCAATGTTTTGACAAGCATGTTGTTAACAGTATTTGATGAAAGGGTTACCGAAACTGCTAACAACTAGCTAACATTATGTTATGAAGCAGTCAATGTTTCGGTTAACATGCTGTTAACTTTCTACGTTTAATAAGTCAGCGAACCGGCTATCATTTGGTTAACATTTATAGTTGAATAGGTTACCGAACCAGCTAACATTTGGTTAACATTTATAATTCAATAGGTTACCAAACCAGTTACAAAAAATTGCACAATAATTCATCTATTCTAATATTTTATTGACAAAATTCCATATTTCATTACATATTCCATATTCATTGCACATTGCACTTATCTTATTAGTATTAAAAGCTAACTTAGATTAAGCCGCCTCCACAACAAATAAGGACACATCTCTACAAGCGCTACGAGGACGTCGTACAATAAAGCGTAGCGCTTGCAGATGCGATTCCTTGTTTGGGCTACGCTCACACTGCAACCGACTTTTTTCGCCAGTCAGCAAACATACATCCACACAAATGCTTTTTAAATGATCTCACCCGATGTAAATAACAAATAGAACGGGCTCGAATTTTTCAGCTGTGTAGGAGAAAAATGTCGGCTGGAGTGTGAGAGTAGACTTAGTGGAGGCGCAGCCACCGCCACCTACATAAATTTTTTCAAATCGTTGTCCTCGGCATTGTCGGCACTTCATTCCATACGTTCATCATAAGATCTGCCCAAAAGAAACAATTTCTATTAAAAATACAAATAAAAAGAAAATAAAAAACTTCGCTCACCTTTTTCCGTTTTTGTGAAAAAAAATTATCAAATAACACAGTGTTTTGAACCGATTTTAATTTTTACAACGGTTTTGTAAAGTTAAATATGTAATAGTATTCTTAATATATAAACAGCACTTTGTTATTTTATAAGGTATAAGAAGAAATTTTTGCACCTAAATCTGAAATTTTCGTAATTTTTTTTCGTTTTTTCGAGTTTGACGCCATTTTTTGGTACAATTCGAAAAACCATGCTTTAGTTAAAACAAATATTATTATTTTACTAATAATTCTGAGTAAAACTAGACTTTATTTATTGAAAAATGTTAAAAATTGACGAAGTTACAACGTTTTTTCGAAAACAAGAATTTCAACCTTTTTACCACCCACTTCATAGCAACGTATGGTTGACGTGCTTGGTCGACCGGCCAGCGGTAAAACTGCTGATATCACCTCATGATAGCGACCTTTTCAGCCCAACAACAGCAACAAGTGATTCCATTGATGCCAAAGGTAAAGTTGCCCTAAACAGAACTTTAAAGGTTAAGCAGATACAAAGTCAATTCTTAAGTTTTAAGTTTAAATAAATTAAGTTTTTAAGTAAAATAAAGAGTTAAGTGTTTCACTTAAGTAATACATAATGTCAAAAAACTACTTTTCTTATTTTCTACTTTGTATCAACATATAACATTTACTTAGTTGTATTGGCTTGGAGTATCGGTCATTTGAATTAAAATTTTGAAAAATATTATTGGTCAGTTCGTAAAATATACGTGAATTAAATAAACGTTTTGTGAATTTTCATATTTTTTCTTGTGTTGGAAAAATCTCTGCGAACATTTAATAAGCAACAGGACTAGCTTAACTTGTGTAAAGGTAAGGTAAGCGACCTAGCAAACATTGTTTATCTAGTAAAGTGTAATACGTTCTAGGTTTGAATATAAGTCATTACATAATAAGTTAAGATGTGTGATAAACGCAACAACTTTTGTTATATGGCAGTGATTGAAGCGTTCAACCTTTATTTTCAAATGCTCCTACGTGGAAAGCACTTGGTTTGAACCCGAGGTTGTATGTTTGACGTGCTCTATGCACCTCAAAAAATGGAAATCCGGTACGCATAATGACCAGGGTTAACCATTTGTGGCTCCTATGGCTTGGCATTATTAAAATATGCTGATGTACTGTCTATTTCAAAACCAATCCTGAGAGAAAAAGCGGATGAGGCGACTGTGTACAGAAAACCAGAAAGTGTTTCTGAACCCAACCCTCAATTTTCAAACAAGCGAATTGACCAACCGTATATTCCAACTGGCACAAGAGGAACGGAGCGTCATTTTGTGACCTATCAGGACTATTGTGATCTTGTGCGGGATTTGGATTTGTCTATAAGGCAAACAGAGAAGTTGGCCTCTCGATTGAAGCAGTGCAAACATTTCTAACTCGAACCTATTTTGAAAAAGTAAAATTTTTCTGTATACAAAGAACAATGGAATCAATAAAAATAATATAATGAGTTTTACTGCTGAAATTCTTGTTTTCGAAAAAAACGTTATAACTTCTTCAATTTTTACCATTTTTCAATAAATAATGTCTAGTTGTACTGAGAATTAATAGTAGAACAATAATATTTGTTTTAACTAAAGCATGTTTTTCGAATTGTACCAAAAAATAGCGTCAAACTCGAAAAAACGAAAAAAATTTACGAAAATTTCAGATTTAGATGCAAAAATTTCTTCTTATACCTTATAAAATAACAAACTGCTGTTTATATATTAAGAATACCATTATTTAACTTTACAAAGCCGTTGGAAAAATTAAAATCGATTAAAAAATAGCCCTTCTAGGAATTTTTATGTGCCGACAAACATGAAAAACCGTTTTTTTAACGATAAAAAAAATTTAAGGGTACAGGGGATTTTTCAAATACCGCTTCGTGTTACACTCGACTAGATAAACAATCTTAGCTAGGTCGCATGATGAGTGTTTTTCACTGTTACACTGTGTAATTTATTTGAGAAATAATTAATTTATGAAAGCAGCTGTCTTTTGTCAAAATTTGGAAAATTTATACAGTAGGTCATGCTGTTTCATTCGCACTCATAATTTTGTGAATAGTACAAAATAAGCAAGGTTTTCTCTTTTTGGCAGAACATTTGTATATTAACCCTAAAGCGGAATTTTGGTATTTATAGGCCCACATTTTAATTAAATTCAGAACAAGTTTTTTTTGCTTGCTTAAGGTTAACATAATATTGGGAAATTTGTCAAAAAAAATATGTGTGTGTGTTTGCAATGCGGTTAGCATTGGTTTGCAGGGTAATAACCTTCTTGTATATTTGATGGCGAATAAGAAAGAATGGGTCACTGCTGTGGCTTTTAATGAATGGTTCCATGATTTCTTTGTCCCAGATGTCAGGAGATATTTGAATAGAATGCTTGTTTGTTTCTTTGTTTGCTTGCTTGTATGTATGTGACTCTCGTTCGGTCTAAGCCCCAGTGGCCCAAAAACCGTAAAATGTCCCTAAAATATGGGTGTCAAACGAAAGGGGGAAGGCCCCAGGTTTCATTTGGACATCGATATAATTCGATAAATTTATCGATAACTGAGTTATCGGTAAAAATATGATTGCCCAAAAACCTAAAAAATTCCCTACAATATGGGTATCAAACGAAAGGTGAAGGCCCCAGGTTTCACTCGGACATCGACATATTTCGATAACTGAGTTATCGGTCAAGATGTGGTTGCCCGAAAACCTTAAAATTTCCCTACAATATGGGTATCAAACGAAAGGGGAAGGCCCCAGGTTTCATTTGGACTTCGATATATTTCGATAAATTTATCGATAACTGAGTTATCGGTCAAAATATGATTGCCCAAAAACCTAAAAAATTCGCTACAATATGGGTATCAAACGAAAGGTGAAGGCCCCAGGTTTCATTTGGACATCGACATATTTCGATAAATTTATCGATAACTGAGTTATTGTCAAAATGTGAGGCCAAATACCTTAAAATTTCCTAACAATATGGGTATCAAACAAAAGTGGAAGTCCAGAGGTTTCGTTTGGACTGCTGTATTTTTCGATATATTTATCGATAATTTCATAGGACATTTGACTAATAAGTAAAAAATAAATATAGTTTAAAAAAACTAAAACTCACGCTTTTAGAGAGTATTGAACTAACAAGTTGAAAATAATTTTAAAACCCTACACAGTAGTATTGTGGAAAAAGCGTGGTCCGCTTTGTGCCATAATTTTCACATAATGCTAGTTTCTTTGCTACGCTTTCATTAGCTTTACTTGTACATACATTCATATGTATGTTTTCTTGTTTGTATTTAACTCGACTTCAGTCTACCCGATAGTGGCATATGACTGTCACAAAAACCTTGAAATGTGCCTTCAATATGGGTATCAAACGATAGGAGGTTGCATTTGGACTTCGATATATTTATCGATAACTAAGTTATCGGTCATAATGCCTACAATCTGGGTATCAAACAAAAGGGAAGTTCTACAGGTTTCTATTGGACTTTGGAATATTTCGATATATTTATCGATAACTGAGTTATCGGTCAAAATGAGGTTGTCCAATAATATTCAAAATTGCCTACAATATGGGTATAAAACGAAAGTTGAGGCCCAGAGGTTTCGTTTGCACTGCGGTATATTTCGATATATTTATCGATTACTTCATAACACATTTAACTAAAAAGTAAAAAAATAAATATAGTTTAAAAAGCGAATAAAAAACGAAGATTATGGAACAAAGTGGACCACGCTTTTTTCACAATACTACTGTGTAGGGTTTTTAAAATTAGTTTCAACTTTTTAGTTCAATACTCTCTAAAAGCGTGAGTTTTAGTTTTTTTAAACTACCCTGCAAACCACTGCTAACCGCATTGAAAAAACACACACACTTTTTTTATTGGACAAATTTCCCAAAATTATGTTAACCTTAAGCAACAAAAAAAAAAGTTGTTCTGAATTAAATTAAAATGTGGGCCTATAAATACCAAAAGTCCATTTTAGGGTTAATGTGCAAACGTTCTGCCAAAAAGAAAAACCATTGCTTATTTTGTACTATGCCTAATATTATGAGTGCAAATGAAACAGCATGTCCCACTGTAGAAATATCCCAAATGATGACAATGACAGCTGATTTCATAAATTAATTATTTGTCAAATTTTTCACAAAAACGAAAAAAGGTAAGCGGAAAATTTTTTGTTTTAATTTGAATTTATTTTTAATAGCAATTCTTTTTTATTTAAGAAGATCTGTAACCATATGATGGCGTTGAAATAATTTTTAGTATAAAACTAAACGTACCTCTTTTTTTAAATATTTTTTTCAAAATGGATTTTTTTTAATTTGCGCAAAAACGTAGCAAATTTAAAAAAGCAGCAGTAAAATATGGTCCTTTGTGACAAAGAATCCGAGTCCAGAACCAAAAGCAAAGTGCGCATTTTAAAAAAAGTGAGTTTAAAAATTGCATTCCAACTTTAGTTTAAAAAAAAAAACCTATATCTAGTTGAATTTGAATTTGTTCTATCTTAAATTGAGTTGATCCATTATTTACTGGTTCCTTTAATTACAAATTGTATTTAAGCCTACTTATCAAGCCAGGTTTCTTTAATTTAGATTTGTAAGTTGTATTATAATATGAGTATGTGTAGGTGTACGTCTTCTGCTTAAACGCTAACGGGGAAACTCCTAAACATACGTGTGACAACAGAAAACTTTTAATATCTCGAAACAAGAAAATCGGATAAAACCATTTTTGTATACATACATATGTACCTGCATATTTCCTTTTTAAACTCAGACACCCGCTAGTTATAGCTATTTACTACGTTTTATCACTGTTAACTTAGTTCTTAGTAAAGATTTCAGAATAAATAGAAAAATTTCACTAACGAGTTAAAACGTAGTTTTTTATTAGTTACGTGCAGCACATTTATGTACCCTGCAAACCAGATACTGGCTAGCAACCAAGTTAAATAGTTGGTTTCATTCATTTTTCATACGGTTACCGAAGTAGCTAATTTTGTTCAGGGCGTGTGCAAATTTTAAGCATATGTATACTTTGCCCTCGTGAAGGGTGGATACCTTGCCGCGGTACGAGGGCTTAAGTCGATAGCCACAGGGCTACGCTGCCCTTGTGATCATAGCTCCGTACGGCACTTCATCACGAGAGCAGCCTAGCCTCTCTGGCGCGACGACAAAGATCTTCCCCCTCCCAATCCAGGGTGTTATGCGAAACCGTGCCCATTGGACGTTTGCAGCCGGGAGGCAAATCGTGGCTGTATTTGAACGGAGCCTCTCTGATACCGGGTCGCCTCAGAGAGTAAGCATGGCCTTACCGCGGTACGGGGCTCTGCCGCGGCGGACGACACATTTTCCCCTACTCTTCCCTTGACCCTAAGCTGGCCTTGTCCGGCGACGGGTCGTACGAACAAGATGAACTCAAATAACCCAAATAAAAACGATAAAACTAAAAAACAAACAACGCCAAATTTCACTCCTCAGCAAAGGAGAGCTATGGAGGAACAGGCGAGAAAGCAACAACAACGCCGGAGGACAACCTCCGTTCCACAATCAAGGGGGGATCGACAGCGATGGCAACTACGAGTCGGTCAACCAACCCTCTATCGACTAAGATTGACTTGATGGGAGCTAGCACCAGTGCGGTTGCCAACGCAACTAAGCGGACAACGGCGGATGCTAAACTCCCATCAACCGCTGATATGAAAACCAGTATCTTTACGTCTGTGGCAGCGGTCTCACGACCTGGCCTCGGAGTTTCGAAGGAGAAGGAAGCTGCAACTGAGATTTCGGCAAGGAGAGCGACCGCGATGGCAACTACGGGTCCGCACTCCCAGGAGACATCTCCCCGCCGCTTCACATACCACGAGAAAAGATTGGCTGCAAAGATCCTGAAGAGGTATGAAGGGGTACCGCAGGAATCGCTGTCGCCGATGTCCAGTAAATCGGTAGAGCTAGCGAAAGCTGTGATACCGGATTTCCAAAATTCGTACATGCCAAAGAGGTTAAAAGTTAACCCTTTCAAGCGCCAGAGATCGGACCTGGAGTTAAATCCCCCTCCCAAGCGGCATCAGAAGACCCCTGGAGCGGGCAAACTAAGCTTTGCTGAGGTAACCAAGGACAGGATCCTTATAGGCGTCCTTGACCGAGGCAATGACCGTCTGGCCATCCCTAAGGACCGGTGGCGTTACGTGCGAAATGAACTCGGCAACATTCTTCTCAATGTTGCTCCAGAGTTTCCGGGTAGTTCGGCGCGAGTAACGGATGCGGGTTGGCACCAGGGTCAGATTAAATTACTCGCATGCGAGGATGCAAAAACCGTAGCACTGTACAAGGCAGCAGCTGCTAAGCTGGGTGAAGTCTACAAGGGCGCAAAGATAGAGGTCGTCGACTGGAAGGACATTCCAGCTCGTCCAAGGGCAAGGGCGTGGATTCCGGCCATCCCTGACGAACCCGAGAGAATTCTCGGGATGCTACGGCTAATGAATCCGTCCCTGCCAACGCATGACTGGAGTGTCAATCTGGTCGGGGATGCGGTAGGGCCCGACAAACAGGTGGTGTTCACCATGAATAAAGAGTCAATCGAGCCCCTCAAAAGGTGCAATGGCCTAGTACATTACAGCGTAGGCCAGATCGTTATCCACGTATATCGTGGTGATGCTCAGCGCGCTGCCTTCTCGGCTGCTCCGGGGGAACCGGAAAACGAATTACCAGAAGAGGAAGCGGAGGATTCCGATGCGGAAAGCATGTTATCCGCCACGTCCCTTGGCGATAGTGCTGTGAACAACTCGGAGATGGAGGACAGCCTACAGGACGAGGAAGCCCTCGACGTCACGGTGGTAGCAGCCAACGCTGAGCGATTAACATCTAACGCTACAGACAGCAAGACACCTGCAACGCCATATGGGGCAGTTAATCGGAACAACTCGTCGTTGATAGGCAACCTCCGGGATGGGGCAAACCTCGACGATATGGGGACGGCAGGGAAGTCTGTGCGCTCTCATGTTGGTGGTGCTTCAGATTAATCTGCACAAATCTAAAGTAGCTTCGGCTGCTTTAAGTAGTCGTCTTTCAAAAGGCGACGTGGATGTGGTCCTCATCCAAGAACCCTGGGTCAATAGCTCGAGAATCTGCGGATTGGGGACTAAGGGCTTCAAGCTCATTCGAGCCAGCGAGGAGAGTAAAGTCGGAACGTGTATTCTGGTCAAGTCTGAGTTGAACTCCTTTCTCCTACCTAATTACACCAATGGGGATATTACCGCTATCAGTCTAACGGTCGACAGCACCCGCCTGACGGTGGCTTCGGTCTATATGCTCTACGACGCCGAAGAACCCCCACCACAAACGGAGGTGAAAGACCTGGTGTCAAATTTCTGCACGGGTATTCTTATTATTGGAGCGGACGCCAATGCTCACCATGTCCAATGGGGGAGCTCCGACATCAATGCCAGGGGCGAGTCTCTGTTTGATTACCTCTTAACAACCAACCTGGTGATTTGCAACGTGGGTAATGAGCCTACTTTTATCACTAAGACCCGCAGGGAGGTCATAGACCTCACTATCTGTAGTGAAGGCGCTTATGAGTGGGTCAGAAAATGGCGGATTCTGGAAGAACATTCTTTCTCCGACCACCGTTACATAGAAATGGTTTTAGACTTTATTGTAGAACAACCAATCATGAAGCGCAATCCACGTAACACTGATTGGCAGTTACACAATGAAATATTAGACAGAGACCTACCAGTACTGCCCTCACAAGCCCCCTCATCAGTAGAGGAGCTGGAGGATCTTGTTACTACATTTACATCGGCGCTCTCAAATGCTCTAGGACAGGCTTGTCCAGTGCCAAAACCACGCGGTAAACACAGGCCACATTGGTGGTCCTACGATTTGGACCTGCTCCGAATATCATGCCGGAAACAATTTAACAAGGCCAAGAGCTTCGGCTCTGAGCCTCATTGACACGAATATAAAGCTAAACTAAAGGCCTACAAAAAAGCTCTGAGACAGGCGAAGAGAACCTCGTGGAGAAATTTCTGCACTGGCGTCGAAAAGGTCGACGACACAGCGAGACTTAGACGAGTCCTCTCGAAAAGTCAAACAACCATCAGCTATCTGCGAAAACCTGACGGATCCTGGACCAGCACGGAAGAGGAAACCCTTGAGCTGCTCTTGAATACACATTTTCCGGGGAATCTGCATGATGCACCACTAGCACCTGCAACAAACCTGGCAGTAAATATACCCATCACTGAGGAAAGAGTAAGGTGGGCAGTTAAGAGCTTTGAACCGTATAAGGCTGCCGGGCCGGACGGGATTATCCCCGCGCAACTTATAAACACGTTGGAGACATCAGCTAAATGGCTGGTATTTCTCTTCACAGCCTGCCTGGCTCTCAGCCACATTCCGGGCTCCTGGAGAAGCGCCACGGTAGTGTTTATCCCTAAGGCTGGGAAGGCATCCCACTACGAGCCAAAAGACTACAGACCGATCAGTCTCTCGTCCTTTGTACTAAAAACCTTTGAGAGGATACTAAGCGACTACCTCTTAACAACTATTGATAGCAACCTTATCTCTAGCTATCAGCATGCATACACCAAGGGTAAATCAACAGAAACCGCTCTGCACAGCCTAGTGTCTGTCATTGAGAAATCGCTGTGTGAAAAGGACTACTGTCTCGTGGCCCTCCTAGACATTGAGGGGGCTTTCAACAATATAAGCCCGGAGGCTATCAACTCCGCTCTAACTAATCTGGGCGTAGATAGACCTCTAACTGATTTAATTGACCAACTTTTAAGGGGAAGGAAAATAGCTTCTTCACTTGGTACGGTTGAGTTATCACGTTATGTCACAAGGGGAACACCCCAGGGTGGTGTTCTTTCCCCGCTTTTATGGAACCTCACAGTCAACTCGTTGCTACGTGACACAAGCTGGGGGGGCGGGAAGATAGTGGCATACGCAGACGATTTAGCTATTGCATTCAGAGGCAAGTTGCCACAAACTCTGTGTGACCTGATGCAAGTAGCACTGCGAGAAGTTTCGACGTGGTCCTCTCGCTGCGGACTTAGTATCAACCCAGGGAAGGTGGAACTTGTCCTCTTCACCAACCGGTACAAAATACCGCCACTAAGCCTACCAGAACTAGATGGCACGCGCCTGGGCTTGTCGGATAAGGCCAAGTTTCTAGGCATAGTTCTGGACAGGAAATTGAATTGGAAGGAGAATGTTCTTCAGCGCCAGAAGAAAGCTTGCATCGCTCTTTACACATGCAAAAGAGCCATTGGCAAAAAATGGGGGCTCAGCCCTACAGTATGCAGTTGGATCTACACGGCCATCATTCGCCCAATCATGCTTTATGGAGTCGTCGTATGGTGGCCTGCGCTGAGCAAGGCAACATACCTGAATCTGTTGCGGAAAGTCCATAGATCCAATATGATCTGTATAAGCGGTGCGCTAAGGACAACGCCCAACGAAGCCCTCCAGGTCATTCTGGGCATTTTGCCACTTGATCTGGAAGGGTTTCGGTCAGCGGCGGCATCAGCTCTGCGCCTAAGAGAAACCTCCAGTTGGGCTGCGGGTACTATTGGACACTCCAGTATTCTGGAATCTTACAGCTTTCTCCCTCTAAGCACAGATCGTTGTGCGACTACTACAGTCGGGGATAGCTGTTTCAAAATAAACATTCCCAGCAGAGAAGACTGGGAGAGGGCGGATTGCTGTCCCGAAACAAATGGTGGCACTTCCATATACACCGACGGCTCGAAGTTGGACGGCAGAGTTGGAGGAGGAGTTTATTCAAGGGATTTGGACCTTGAGCTCTCCTTCAGACTACCTGATCATTGTAGCGTCTTCCAGGCGGAAGTCTCGGCAATCCTGGACGCCGCGGCCTGGTTAAGCAAACGTGTTATCGGAGAAGATATCGCTATTTTCAGCGATAGCCAAGCGGCCATCAAATCCCTTGGCTCATACACGTTCAACTCTGAACTGACGCTCAGCTGTAGTCGATCTCTTCAGGAGATGGCCCAACAGAACCGCGT
The DNA here is from genome assembly GCA_964058755.1 of Campiglossa producta. Lineage (NCBI taxonomy): Eukaryota > Metazoa > Arthropoda > Insecta > Diptera > Tephritidae > Campiglossa > Campiglossa producta. Next base: position 74,782,984 of record CAXKVI010000001.1, read on the forward strand.
AAACCTCATATGGGTCCCGGGACATAGGGACATTGAGGGAAACTGTAAGGCAGACGAGCTTGCCAGGCAGGGCACGACCAAGCAGGTTCTTCAGGATAAAGAGCGCTTAGGTATGCCGTTTGCCACATGCAAACTAATGCTGAAGGAGCACACACTCCGTCAAGCCAACGAAAGATGGCTGCTATCCCCAGGGTGTCGCATATCGAAACAAACCTGGCCAAAATGGGATCTTAAAAGGTCTAGACGCATTTATGCCCTAACTAGGAGGGAAATCTGCATATTGATAGGGGTATTAACCGGTCACTGCCTCATTGGTAGGCATGCAGAAAGGCTAGGTGTGCCCTACCGACGATGCTGCAGGAGTTGCAAAGATGATGAGGAGGAGGAAACAGTGGAGCACCTCATCTGCAACTGTCCGGCTTTAAGCGGCGCGAGAACGCGCTTTTTGGGAGTTCCGTTCCTGGATAGCCTAAGCCAGATCGCGGAAATGGACATAAAGGACTTGATGGGCTTCATAAAGTCATCTAAGTGGTTCGAGGAGGAGTAACGGTGTCGGTTTAGGAGTGTCAGTCCCGGGATTCTGCTATGTGGAAAATCCCAACAACTCAGGGATTTTCCATATGGCTGGGTCCCGGGATTGACTTTCCTTGTGTTGGTGGTATCACAACGGGCCTTTCAAAACTGGCCTAAGTGTGCCTCTGCGGCAGCCACTTGAACCTAACCTATACTTTGCCTCTCCCTTGCACTTATTGAATTTTTCATTTGCTATAAAGTATACCTCCATTCTTCAAAATAAAAAATTTCCCTTCCAAAGTCTGGCTAATGTTTTGGTTAAAATGTAGTTAACGGCCATTTGTTGAAGTCGTCAATGTTTTGGCTAACATGTTGTTAATAGTACTTGTTGACATGGTTATGGAAACTGCTAACATGTGGCTAACATTATGTTATGAAACAGTAAATGTTTTGGTTAACATGCTGTTAAAATTATTCTTTGAATAAGTCAACAAACAAGGTAGCATATGGTTAACATATGTAGTTGAATCGGTTACCGAACCAGCTAGCTTTTGGTTAACATTTATAATTGAATAGGTTACCAAAACAGTTACCAAAACGGTTAGCAGTAAAAGGACAATACTTACCTAATTTTTCCAAATAAATTGCATCACATTATATATGTACATATTTTATCATTTATTAATTTATATTATACACTTATTAATAATAATATTAATAATATACATTTATACATAATAATAACTAAATATATACTAACTTAATTTTAACCTCCTCCACAACAAATAAAGAAATGTCTCCACAAGCACTACGACGAGGACACATCATCATACAAATAAAGCATTTGAGCCTGTAAGTCCACCTTTGCATGAAATCGATTCTAAAGAGGTGCCGAATTTTGGCGTAGCGCAGTTCTCCTCTGCAATTAAGAAATTGCATCCGCAATCGCTATGCCTATTTTAGGCATATTTTGAGAAGCCATTTCACGCAAAGGTGGACTTGCAGGTTCAAATGCTTTTTTGGTAGGTATGATGATGATACGTCTTCGTCGTAGTTTTTTTGGAGACGTTTCCTTCATATTCGATTTTATTCGGCGCAGCCATCACCCCTTGAATGATTTAAAACTGCTGGAATGTTGAGCTGCATCTCTTGAATCCCGTATTGTTGCATCATCATTATGTATGTGTCTCTCTGCCTTAGAAAGAAGCAAATGCTATAAAATTTTAAAATAAAAAAATAAAAAATTTTCGCTTACCTTTTTTCGGTTTTGGAAAAAAATTGACAAATATTAATTAATTTTTTGAAAGCTGTCTTACTGACAAATTTGGGATATTTTTACAGTGGGTCATGCTGTTTCATTCGCACTCATAATTTTGTGAATAGTACCATCATGAAATAAAAAAGGTGACAGCAAATGAACAGCTGTTTAATTTTTTTTCTACTTTTTTCTGATTTTGATCAACTTTGTTAAGTCAAATTGTTGTCAAAAGCCACCTTTTTGTTTACAAACTATCGTGCAAAAATTTTCTAGGAAGAGTTTGTGAGATTTAGTGTGAAATTGGCAAACATCTAAGTGAAAAAAGCAGGTGGATGTACAGCAAAGCCTGTAACTTCACCGCAGTGCCCATTTAAATTGCGTTTGGGAGATTACCAAAGCCCGCAACTTCCGCACTAAAATTACCAAGAAATGGTTAAATAAATGCGAGTTTCAACTTATTTTGCGTGCAATGCATGCACATATGGAATATCACACATATTATTTACCGAAAAAGACCAGAATTATATTACAAAACAAGCTGTATTCAATATTTTTTAGGCTGCAAACTTTTCAATTAATAAATTTGTAAACAAACCATCGCAGTTTGACAAATATTTGACAGCCCAAAATACTTTTAACAACAACAGCAAACATACGTGATTTTTCTTGCTGTCACCTTTCTTATTTCATGATAAATAGTACAATATAAGCAATGTTTTCTCTTTTTGGCAGAACGTTTGCACATTAACCCTAAAACGGACTTTTGGTATTTTTAGGCCCACATTTTAATTTAATTGAGAACAACTTTTTTTTTGGTTGCTTAAGGTTAACATAATTTTGGGAAATTTGTCAAATAAAAAATGTGTGTGTGTTTGCAATGCGGTTAGCAGTGGTTTGCAGGGGTACTATTTCATTGTAGATATGTATGGCGAAAGAAATTGATTTCAGGTTTAAACAAGTAAGGAAAAGGCTGTCTTCGGTTGTGCCGAAGGGTTTAGACCTTTCAAGAGTATGAGTCACGTTATTTGAAACATGAACACACTATAAAGGAGTGACGCTCTTACGCTGATAAATAAAAGATGTAATCAATTGTATAGGGGCTATGTGAAAAATTAGGTCAACCCTACTGTTTCTAAACATCGGCATTGCACACGCAAAAAGAGCAATAGTTACGTTTCTACCTTTTTAATAACAGGAGTTAAAGCCCAAAATCTGTTTATCGGAACTATCGATTATATGGGGGCTATGTGAAACATTAATTATTATCTTGTTGCAGCCAAGATACGCACACGCCTCTGTGCAGCGAAGAAAGTACGCACAGTAACGGAAGGAAAGTTTGACGTAGAGAAGCTGCGCGTGACACAGACAGCTGATAATTTCTCCACTCGACTCACACACCTGCTATCAGAGAGCAATCCTCGACCTAACGATGTAACCGAGCAATGGAAGCATATCTCTCACTCATTACGTACCGCCGCTGAGGCCACTATAGGGTTTCAGCGAGCCCGCAAGAACAACTGGTACGATGAGGAATGCACCACAGCCTCGGCCAAAAAGGACGCTGCATACAGGGAGACGTTGCGAATGGGCGCAACCCGCAGTGTATGGCACCGCTATCGTGAGGCGAAGAAGGAAGAGAGACGCCTTTTCAGAAAAAAAAATGACGCCGAAAGGCGTGAGTGTGAGGAGCTTGAGATGCTGGCTGACAGGAATTATGCCCGAAAATTCTATGAAAAGATCCGGCGGATGACGGAAGGTTTAAAGACCGGGGCAAGTTCCTGTAAGGACAATAACGGCGACCTGGTAACCGACGTACAGAATGTACTTAAATTATGGAGGGAGCACTTCTCCTCACTGCTAAATTGCGAGGGAGACGTCGAACCCGATACCCCAATCCCTGACGATGGAAAAGTCGTCCCACCACCTGACTATGATGAAGTGAGGATAGCAATACCCCGGCTCAAAAACAACAAATCGCCTGGGAAAGACGGACTACCCGCCGAGCTGTTCAAACAAGGAGGCGAAGAGCTGGTAAAAAGCATGCATCAGCTCTTATGCAGAATATGGTCAGATGAGTGCATGCCTCCAGATTGGAATTTAAGTGTGCTCTGCCCAATCCACAAGAAAGGCGATGCCGCTAACCCCACCAACTACCGCGGAATCAGTCTTCTTAATATCGCATATAAGGTTCTTTCTAGCGTATTGTGTGAAAGACTGAAGCCCATCGTAGACAAACTGATTGGACCTTATCAGTGTGGCTTTAGACCTGGTAAGTCTACGATCGACCAGATTTTCACGATACGCCAAATCCTGGAGAAGACCCATGATAAAAGAATCGACACTCACCATCTCTTTGTCGATTTTAAAGCAGCTTTTGACAGCGCAAAAAGGAGTTGCCTGTATGCCGCATGTCTGAATTTAACTTCCCTGCAAAGCTTCTACGGCTTTTCCAAATGACGTTGAGCAAAACCAACAGCTCCGTCAGAATCGGGAAAGACCTCTCTGAGCCATTTGAAACCAAACGAGGTTCCAGACAGGGTGACTCCCTTTCGTGCGATTTCTTTAACCTGATGCTGGAGAAGATAATTCGAGCAGCAGAGCTAAACCGCAATGGCACAATCTTTTACAAGAGGAGCGTGCAATTGCTGGCTGTTGGAGACATGAGCTCCAATCTAATTGAATTTTAAAAATTCCGAGCAAACACATACATATATACACAAACAATGAATTTACAAAATGAATTATATATACATATATACAATTTAAAAATACTTACCTTTACTATATTTACACTTACCTTTGATTACCTGATGACTTTGATTTATATACTTACCTTTTCTGTTAAAATACTTACCTTTGCCTAAAATATCAAATTTTACTTAAATACTTACCTTTTTCATAATTGCGAAACACCCTGTAAAGAATACAATGTACTTACCGTTTAACTTCTCCAATTCTTACCGTTTGCCTATTATACATTTTTTACTTATTTTACATACATACATACACCTACCTTCCAGTCTCCTTGCTGCGCAAGAGATCAAAGCTAGAGTTTAAGTTAGTTTAGTTTTATTACAACTGTCGCGCATCATCCACCGTTCGATCTCGTTTTGTGGTTAAGCTGAGTGAAGTTAAATTTTAAATCAATAAAGTGTCAAAGTAATAGCAGATTAAATAGTGTTTTTATTTGGAGTGACCCTACTGACCCATTACCCCAGAATTATACATGGTCCTTTGCGGCCATAAGTGAATCAGTGACCTAAGAAAAAATAAAAAACCCTTAAAATTAAAAATCAAAAAAAAAAGAGCAATAGCTTTTTTCCAACTAAAATTTGCAAAAAATATTCAACCTAACCTAAGAAAAAAAAATAAAAGTGAACAGAAAAAGCTGAAATAAAAAGAAAAAAATTTATATACGTATACATACTTATAAAAAGCTGAAATAAAAAGTTGAAAAAAATATATATATATTAAATACTTATTGGCAAAACGAAAAAAAAAAAAATCAAAAGTTATTATTTACCCTACATACATACTTACCCGAGGGAAAAGTGCTAAAACAACTATAAAAAAGAGTGTACTTACCTGTGAAACCAACAAAAATATATTTTAAAACTTACTCGGTACGCGCACGCTAAAACTAACTGCAAATAAATACTTACAAAAGTGGTACACTCTAGTGTAAAAAACGGCACACACGCATACATACGTGTATATATCTATACATATAAAGTGCACAAGTGGAAAAATTGGTACAGAGAAAAAAAACGGACAATAGACTGTCCCAAAAAATAGTTAAAAAATATATTCGGAACAAATTGAAATAAAACTTGTTAACTTATTTTTTTATTGTCGCCACGAGCAGTATACCTGCATAAGTGGTTCCACAACAACAACAACAACAACAGCAAAAATCTACACAACAACAACATCACAAAAACTCAGGAACAAACACCAAGCACAAAACAGAGGACTCAACAACACAGGAAAAACAACATTAAGCTCAAGCACAACAAAACAGGTGGTAATAATACAAAACGGGATGCCAAAGTAAGTACACCCTTTACAAAACTTAATATTGATGCCCAGATATCGATAAGTACAGCAAACTCCAATCACTTAAATATCGCATACGCTGGATAAAAAACCAGGTACAGTCCCGTCTAAACACCGTAGTTCGTACATTTGTACATAGCTTGAAACCCATAGCGGTACTCCTCAAAAAGCTGTACTTATACACACAACATATATATTTTTCATAAAACCGCATATTACACTTACCAATACCACATACACTCTCCCGTTAAATCACTTTCACTCAAAGTTAGTTGCTACCCAAAAAACTCAAATTTGCACTAATCTCCGCTGCACAAATAAGCTCCGCCCATAACTCTAGGTAAAAAACTAAAACTCAATAAAAATTGGTTTTTCCGTGTCCCAGAAAAAAAAATCAAAAAATTTGAACTACCCTAATACACACTTTAAAACGAAGACTTCACTCATTACACAAATTAGAACTCAACTTAGCAAAATAATTGCAGCGCAAAGCAACTATAACTCCACCCACTCTTTTTCTTATCTCTCCACGCCATATACATATTTACATACATACCCACACACTTGTACTTAGAAGCGCTAAGACAAGTAATTTCCCACCCTCAACACAAAAGCCGCTCATATCCACTTGTTTGTGCAAATTCCGCTACTCCAAATTGCACAGTGGTACAAGGCATCTCAAAAACTGAGTAAAATTACAGTGGTAAAAACACTTAAATTCTCAGTAAATTTTAGACTCAAATTTAAATTGTAATATGGCGGACGAGAAAAAGGGCCAATCCAAAACCCTAAATCCACAGTCAGGACCCGTTACCCGATCTAAATCCCAGTCGGAAGAGGAATACGGGGCTTTGGACAAAAAATTTTTCTTCGAAATTAACAAATTAGAAAAATTCTGTGAGAAATGGTGGAACTTGGCGGAAACGGACCACTCTGAGACCAGTCTCAAGCTGTACTTGGAGGAACTCAACAAGCGAGTAGACGCAGTGGAATCTGCATACGAAGCGGCACAGCTAGGCAGAACGGAGGAAAAATTCAGGGCGACATGCGAGGAGGCATACAACACATCACTCGATACAGCGATGAGCACTAAACTCAGGATCAGCGAGTTGATTAGCACCCTGCAGCCTAGTCAACCAAACGTCAGCCCCATACACGTTACCCATACCCCCTATGAACACCAACCCTATCTCAAAGTCCCCGCATGTGACACGGAAGTCTTCTACGGCGGTTATGAAGACTGGCCGTCATTCCGGGATATGTTCACTGCGGTCTACATAAATCACCCAAAATTATCTCAGGCCCAAAAACTCTATCACCTGAGAGCGAAAACCCGAGGCAAAGCAGCTCTTATTATTAAAAAATATCAACTAAATGATCAAAACTTCGAGCTGGCCTGGGGAGCACTCAAATCCCGATACGAGAATCGGAGAATTCTCGTAGATAACCAATTAAAGACCCTATTTAATATGCCCACAGTTTACTCTGAAAATGGTGAAAGAATTCAAGAAATTCAAACCACCATAAATAACTGTATCTCGACCCTAAATGCGAGCGATGTCTCAACTGATAACTGGGACCCCATCCTCGTATTCTTATGCTCATCAAAACTACCTGATGAAACCCTTGCACTCTGGGAACAATCACTCGATTCCAGAAAAGAGCTACCACTTTGGTCGGACATGGACAAATTTCTTACGACTAGGTACGAGGTGGTAGAGCGACTCGGCACATATAGACCCAATAAACCCCGTAACTCAAACTCTAGCTTCAACCACAGATCTTCGACGCCCCAAAACCAGTCGAATTTCAGGAATAAAACCCAAACATTCCATGTGGACTCAAAGAGGCAACCCTCATGCAAACTCTGTAATCTGAATCACTCATTAATGAGTTGTATGAAATTCAGAGATCTCTCGACTCAAGAGCGAAGCAAATTCGTAAAAGAAAACAATTATTGCACAAATTGTTTAGCTTGCTCACATTTGGAAAGAGATTGTGGTAGCAATTTCACCTGCGTATATTGCCAAAAACGACACCACTCTCTACTTCATTTCCAAACCAAATCAAACTCTCCAAACTCAGCACAGGGGCAACAAAGGAACAAGGCGCAACCCCCAGTTGAAGACCCAGACAGAACATCAACTTCAAAAGATGCCAGTCGAACCCAATCAACTCAGAACCCATTTAAGAAAAACACGACATCGACTCACTTCGCAAGTAGTAGCGAAACCACCCTCTTACCCACAGCTTTAGTCACAGTGTCAGCTAACGGCGAATATCATAAAATTCGTGCACTGATAGACCAAGGCTCCGAAAAAACCTTTGTAGCCTCTCGAATACAAAAACTCCTACAACTACCAACCAAAGAAACCCATTATAAAATATCGGGAATGGGAGGTTCGGTAGTTCAAAACTCGAATAAGATCTGTGAGATAACACTCTGCTCGGCGGATCTGAAAAAGCAAATTAATACTCAAGCCATTTTACTGCCTAAATTGACTCATTTCCTGCCCAGCTTCAAAGTGTCGACAGTAAACTTGAAGGAAATTGCAACATTGCCACTCGCTGACCCTCAATGTTTCACACCCTCAAAAATCGACATGGTTATAGGCAGCGATCTCACTCCCCAAATATTAGTCCAAGGGTTACAAGCCAACGTCAGTGGCTCGTTATTAGCCCAAAATACTATATTTGGGTGGATACTCAGCGGACCCATTAAAGAGACTGTAAATACATTCTCGACTCAAGTACTCGAGAGTCCGGATGATACTCTCAGTACAATACTCCAGCAGTTTTGGCAACAAGAAGAGCTACCCATGACTCAAGCTCTTTCGGAAGATGACAAATTTTGCGAGGAACTCTACCGCAAAACCACTCACCGCCAAGGAGATGGTAGATATGTCGTGAAACTCCCATTCAAAAGGGAATTTCCAAGCACACTTGCCCTGGGACACTCACGTAGAGCTGCACAACAACAATACCTCAGCGTTGAGAGATCCCTCGAAAGAAGCCCAGAACTAAGAGAAAAATACTCGGAAGTTTTGGAAGAATATATCAGCCTTAACCATATGGAGGCAACCTCATCCCGCGAGGTCATCGATAAAGGAAAGTATCGTTCTTTCTACCTCCCCCATCATGCTGTCTTAAAACCCGACAGCAAAACAACAAAGGTGCGCGTTGTCTTCAACGCATCTAGAACCACTCATTCTGGAAACTCCTTGAATGACGCTTTACACTCAGGCCCTATACTCCAAAACGACCTAATGCTCGTACTACTCAAATGGCGATTTTTTAAGTACGTATTCAATGGTGATATCGAAAAGATGTATCGCCAAATTCTCGTTCACGAAGAGGATCAGGATTTTCAAAGAATTCTCTTCGAAGATCCCCACAGCAGCCAATGGAGGACTTTAAATTAAAGACAGTGACGTTTGGCGTCAACTGTGCCCCATATCTCGCGATACGTACTCTGCATCAACTCGCAAAAGACACAAAACCCACCCACCCACTCGCCCATGATATATTGCTACACGAAACCTACGTAGACGATATACTTTCGGGAGAACACACCTTACAGTCCGCTCACGACTCTCTACACGAAGTTATCGAAGTTTTAAAATCAGCCGGTTTTCCACTCAAGAAAATAACGGCAAATAACTCAGAATTATTGCAATCCATTCCAGAATCTGATCTCCTAGATGCAGATTTTCTCAAATTTCACGATGCCAGCTCAACGAAGACTCTCGGCATAAAATGGAATGCCATAAACGACTCTTTCTCGTACTCGTACGACCCTCTACCCGCAGAAAACTCGCAAATTTTATCGGCGGTTGCGAAATTGTTTGACCCGGCAGGGTGGCTATCGCCAATAATGATACTAGCCAAGACTCTCCTCCAGGAACTCTGGTTAGAAGGAACAGACTGGGACGAACGAGTCAAACCCAGCGCTTTCCACAAATGGAATACATTTCGCGAAAATATCTCCGCGATAAATGAAATTAAAATCCCTCGATGGGTTGAATTTTCACCCAATAAACCCTTTCAGATGCATGGATTCTCAGATGCATCCGAAAAAGCATTCTGCGCTTGCGTATACCTACGAGTGCAAAATAGCGATAACACATTCTCAACTCACTTACTCGTGGCGAAGAGCAAAGTGGCTCCATTGAAAACCGTGAGCCTGCCACGTCTAGAACTCTGTGGAGCAGTACTACTCACCAAATTGGTAAAACAAATACGCTCCCACCTAACCCTGACTCCACATGACCTATTGCTCTGGTCGGACTCCGCCATAGTACTCGCATGGTTGGAAAAACCCCCCACACACTTGGAAGACCTACGTGGCAAATAGAACCTCACAAATTCTGGAAAACGTGAGTAACGCCACTTGGAAACACGTACCCAGTGGAGATAATCCAGCAGATCTTGGTACCCGCGGATGCACACCCAAGGATCTAGCCGAACGCTCCCTTTGGTGGAAGGGCCCAGAGTGGTTGGCCAAATCCCCAACGTCCTGGCCGAAAACAGCGACACAAACCCCTAGTCCACCGGAACAAAAGCGCACTCAAGCATTTCATGCTGTAGATATGCCTGATCTACTCGAACGCTTTTCGTCCTACTCAAGAGCTCTACGAGTCGTTGTTTATATGTACCGTTTTATAAACAGGGCACAAGGACTCGATACTCAAAAAACGATCACTCTAACCCATGAAGAAGTGCATCAGGCAAAGGTTTGTTTGATCCTGTTGACGCAACAGAAATATTTCTCTGCCGAAATCGCGGATCTACAGTCAAACAAACCACTCCACAAAAAGAGTTCATTATTAACTCTGAACCCTATGCTCGACGAAACAGGCATAATGCGAGTGAAGGGTCGGCTCGCAAAGGCCAATCTTAGTTATAACGAGCGATATCCAATTATTATTCCCGATAATTCTCATTTGTGCACTTTACTCTTGGAGTTTGTTCACTCTACCTTGTTGCATGCCGAAAAACAACTGATGATCCGCATGATACAACAGGAATACTACATCCCTCGACTCAAACAAAAGGTGAAGAAGTGCATATTTCACTGTAAGACATGCACTATCTATAAACAACAGGCTAAATCTCAAATAATGGCCGCCCTCCCTCCGGAAAGGTCCACATACTCTCTCCCATTTCACACGACCGGTATCGACTTTGCTGGACCTTTTCTCGTTAAAACATCAATCTTACGGAAGGCATCTTACTCAAAGGCATACGTTTGCGTATTCGTATGTTTCTCAACAAAAGCAGTCCATCTTGAAGTCTGCTCTGATCTGACAACCGCTGCTTTTAAAGCAGCATTTGCTCGATTTGTTAGTCGTCGTGGGCTCCCACACAAAATAATGTCAGACAATGGCAAAACCTTTATTGGAGCAAGTCGTGCCATTCAGAAGGAGCTTTCTTCTTTTCTCAAGGAAGCCGCAACTGACATAGCTCAAAAATATGCTACTCATGGACTGTCCTGGCAATTCATCCCACCATATGCTCCCCACATGGGTGGATTATGGGAAGCGGCAGTTAAAAGCTTTAAAACCCATTTCCTTAAAGTTGCAGGCAGTCAAAAATTCACTTTTGAAGAATTTACTACCCTACTCACTCGAATCGAAGCGGTTCTCAACTCTAGACCGCTATCTCCGATGTCGCAAGATCCAAATGATTTACTCGCTCTAACTCCTGGACATTTCCTCCGTGGTGCTCCACTACGCGCGTTACCCGAACCCAACTCCGAAAATCTTCCGCTCATCAACAAATGGCAAAAACTCCAAGTTCTACACCATCAATTTAGTACCCGCTGGAAAAATGAATATCTCAAAGAACTTCATAAGCGTACTAAATGGAAAACGCAGCAGCCAAACATCAAGGAAGGTGATCTAGTCGTCGTTAAGGATGACCTTTTCCCCCCGAATGAGTGGCGACTCGGACGCGTTACTCGTCTCCATCCCGGCTCGGACGAAAAGGTTTGAGTTGTAGATGTCCGCACTCAAAGCGGAACATACACACGACCCATTGCAAAACTTTGCGCACTTCCCCCAGCCGAATAAGATCTCCACCCTCACTCTACAAATCTCTCCGTAGCATGCAAACTCTAGGATATCCATCAGACCCTACTGTTAGCACCCGTACTCACCTCATAAAATATTTCTCTTTCTATTCTCATTACAGACGCTACGAGAGTTTCAGCAAGTGTCGGCTCTGTTGCCAAAAGCACTCGTTGCGCTACTGCAACGCGTTCATGGCAATGACACCTGAAGAACGCTATGAGTTGGCACGGGCTCATAAATACTGTATTAATTGTTTGGCAACATCCCACGTAACGGGCGCATGCGACTCTCCGGACAGTTGCCACAAATGCGGCCTTGCACACCACACGCTGCTACATCGACAGCAAGATAAACCCCCGAAGAAGCAGAAGAATCGACGCAATGGACCGAAACCCAAGGAGACACCCCCTACTCGACGAGTGGTCATTGCAAAGCCTAAGAAAAGGAGGGTAGAACGCAAGGACACTCAGCGACGCTTGAAAACCCTGTTCTCTACTGCGGTATCCACTTTAGCAGAGATGCAGGAGTTACTGCTGCCGCCATCGGAGCAGGCCGGCCGCCATGTTGGAGACATGAGCTCCAATCTAATTGAATTTTAAAAATTCCGAGCCAACACATACATATATACACAAACAATGAATTTACAAAATGAATTATATATACATATATACAATTTAAAAATACTTACCTTTACTATATTTACACTTACCTTTGATTACCTGATGACTTTGATTTATATACTTTCCTTTGCTGTTAAAATACTTACCTTTGCCTAAAATATCAAATTTTACTTAAATACTTACCTTTTTCATAATTGCGAAACACCCTGTAAAGAATACAATGTACTTACCTTTTAACTTCTCCAATTCTTACCGTTTGCCTATTATACATTTCTTACTTATTTTACATACATACATACACCTACCTTCCAGTCTCCTTGCTGCGCAAGAGATCAAAGCTAGAGTTTAAGTTAGTTTAGTTTTATTACAACTGTCGCGCATCATCCACCGTTCGATCTCGTTTTGTGGTTAAGCTGAGTGAAGTTAAATTTTAAATCAATAAAGTGTCAAAGTAATAGCAGATTAAATAGTGTTTTTATTTGGAGTGACCCTACTGACCCATTACCCCAGAATTATACACTGGCGTATGCCGATGATATTGATATCATTGGCCTTAATAGCCGCGCCGTAAGCGCTGCTTTCTCTGGGTTGGATAAGGAAGCGAAAAAAGTGGGTCTTGCGGTGAACGAGGACAAGACGAAGTATCTGCTCTCATCAAAGAAAGAATCGGCCCACCTGTGCCTTGGCAGCCAAGTCACCGTTGATAGCTACAAGTTTGAAACGGTGAGAGACTTCGTCTATTTGGGAACCAGTATTAACACCGAAAATAATATCAGTCTAGAAATCCAACCGAGAATCACCCTTGCCAACAAGTGTTACTTTGGACTAAGTAGGCAATTGAGAAGTAAAGTCCTCTCTCGACACACAAAGATATAAGTCTCTCATCATACCAGTCCTGATGTACGGCTCGGAATCATGGACAGTGTCAAGAGAAGATGAGATGGCCCTTGGAGTATTTGAGAGAAAAGTTCTCCGGAAGATTTATGGCCCTTCCCGTGATGCCAAAGGCGAGTATCGAAGGAAATTTAACGATGAGCTGTACGAGCTTTACGCAGACCTGCCCATAGTTCAGCGGATTAAAGCCCAAAGCCTCCGCTGGCTGGGTCATGTTATGCGAATGGACAAAGAAGCACCAGCACAGAAAGTTTTCCTATCGACACCCGAAGTCGGCAGCAGAGGAAGGGGGAGACCTCGACTGAGATGGAAACAACAGGTGGAGGATGACTTGAACTCCCTTGGGGTTTCCAATTGGCGTCAGTTATCGCTAAAAAGGAATGACTGGCGTGCTTTGATACGAAACGGCCAAAATCGCCTAGGCGGTTAAGCGTCATTATGACGCAAGCCAAGATTAGATTAGATGTGAAACATTAATCGAGTCTCAATGATTTTCAGCATCGATATTGTTCATGCAAACAGAGCGATAGATACAAAATTTGACGTTTCTACCTGCCAGATATCTCAAAAACTGAGGAACTAGTTTGGGTTCAAACAGACAGACAGACATGGCTAAATGAACTCAGATTGTCATCCTGATCATTTCGGTATACTTCTTGATGGGCCCATCTCTTCTTATTCTCATACTTACAAACATCGGACTAAAGTTATAATACCATTTCATGTTCATGAAAGGTATAAAAAGTTATCAATATGTTGCAGTATGGCCGTGAATGGGGTAAAGTGCTACACATCTACAAATCATGCATATGCATTAAGCTGTTCCTTATATCAACTTGTTTGCAAATATTGGGTTCGCCGGGCGGAATATGAATAATTTTGCTCTAAAAATAAGATGTGCAAAATTTCACTCGAATTGGTTAACTTTTAGAACTTGCACGTTGCATTTGAAAATTTTAAAAACCATATGCATTCAGGGTGCAGCAGATTATATAAAAATATTGATAGCCGTGAACTTTGTACACATTAATTACGTGAAAAAACGTTCAGATTCCGATTCTGAAGATAAAAATAAAAAATTCGCTATAGGTTTTGAGATTTCGCAAAGTTATCGTTTCTAAAAACGTGAGAAAACACAATTTTTGTATTTTTCTTATCGATCGAACACCTCTATAGGTGCAGTGAAATAAGTCCCAAATGAAATAACTCCCAACAAAAAAATGAAATAACTCCCAACTATTTTCCATACAAGTTGGGACTTATTTCATTATGAAATAACTCCCAATTCATTGGGACTTATTTCATAATTTTTGCTGGGAATTATTTCATAATGAAATAACTCCCAAATGAAATAATCCCCAAAAAATTTTCTTTGGGAGTTATTTCATAATTTTTGGAAATTGGGAGTTATTTCATTTTTGTTGGGACTTACTTCATTGTTTGTAATCCAGGCATTGGGAGTTATTTCACTTTTTTTGGGAGTTATTTCATTTTCTTAAAAATACAATTTTATCAAATTTCGACGTTCTTCTAACGGTTTCTATAACTGTTGTAAAGAAATCTGTATCAAAACATTGAGTTATTTTTCAATTATCAATCTGTACGCCATCAGTTCTTGTTAGAATTTTGACGTTCCCAACAACAACAATAAACAGATTTTAATTGATGGTACATTTTCAATTGTACCACTTGGATGTTTTAAGCAGTTGATTTTAATTCATATCGAATATTACGAAAAGGTTAGAAACGGCGGGGAGGGGGGGGGACGTCGCGTCGCGTCGCGCGCACCGCCGCGCGGCCTGTTACGCGCTCGCGCCGGGGCAGCGCCGCCCACCCCCTTCCTCACCATTTTTTATATATCAATTAATAAGGTTGCAAAATAATTCCGTTTTACTTTTACTAGGTTTTTCCAGTATTTTTTATTAAATAACAAATAAAAAGTCAACAAAATGCTATACACATTTATTCAACTACATAAATTCAAATTTTTTGAACTTAAATGAAGCGAGCCTAAGGAGGGCTATTAAAGCTTCATTTTTAGATTCAAAATTCAGGTTTTCATGTAATTCTTACATTCACCCATCTATGAACATAATAATTTCCTGTATTTTTCAAATCTCATTGTAACTGATTATATAGTATAAAGATACCATTTCAAATTTGGATTTGGGATTTATTTCATTTTTTTGGGACTTATTTCATTTGGGAGTTATTTCATTTTTTTTGGGACTTGTGGTTTCACTATGAAATAACTGCCAAATATTGGGAGCTATTTCATTTCCTTCTTTGGGAGTTATTTCATTTAATAAAGTTGGGAGTTATTTCATTTTTATTGGGACTTATTTCATTGGGAGTTATTTCATGGGAGTTATTTCATTTGGGACTTATTTCACTGCACCCCTCTATACACCGGATTAAAAATCTTCTGTAACTCTAAAAACCCGCCATATAATGGTTTTCAACCAAATGACCAAATTAGGAGATATTAGTGCATGAATGAGAGAAATAGAGCACAATTTCAAGGCACCTCGTAGTATATATTGATATACATACAGCGAAAACCAATAATTTCTTAAATTTTGTTTTGATACCATGTCAAAGCTCAATCAATTCCAAATCATATTGGTCAAAGCTGTTTGCAAATCAGATCAGAAATACCAAAGTTATAGCCATTTTAGTGTGAATATATAGCTACATTTGGTATATCGATATTTATAATCGAGAAAATTATTTCAGTTAGTTCAAACTTTCACATTGTTATACCAAAATTAAACGGCTATAAAACTGCGTACTCAAATTTTTGGTGGATACTCTGCAAAAAGTTTCATACTTTTTTACTTTTTTCGACGTTTGATTAACTCTCATGCACTTTGTGTAATCTTAAAACTTTAAGTTAGGCGTTTTCTATTAAAAACGCTTAAACGTTACGACTAAACCCATTTTCAAGCTCTCCCAGTTTTCCTTTTGTTCACTAAACAAAACGTTAAAGCCATATACAGTACAAGTACTTTATAATAAATGTATGAATAAAAAGATTTGAAAACATGAATTTAATTTAAATATACCCTTTTTCTGAAGTTTTATTCAAAAACATAGTGTATAAGCTCAATCCTGATTTTTATATCCAACTTTTAGCAAACCCTTTAATATCTCGCAACAAGAATAAGTGGACGTATAGCAATTGTGCATTAGGGGGCTCATATCTTAAAGCAATTGGACCATTTTTGACTCGCTAAATGCTTTTGATCTTGGCACGACCTATATACATCCATAAATATTTAAAATTTAACAAACCGCGAAAAAATATTTCACTACTAAATTTTGTATTACTAGCTAGACGGAGGAGTGGTCATATATTTTCGATGATAATTTTTATCACAGCAAAAACACAGCTGATCAAAAATCAACACAAATTGAGAAGCTAATGAGAAAATAAAACTCAGAGAGTGCATCATAAGAGAGCAACTTAAAAAAATAGTTAATTTTACCACCACCTCCAAAGTTAAAGGCTAATGTACCACTTGTGCTTTCAACAAAAATGGAAAGCGTTTACTGCACAATTAAGTTTTGCTTTTTATGGGAGCTAGGAGTTACCCCGTTAGCGTGTTATATAGAACACATTTTTCCCTATTTAGTGCCATGCCTAACTCAAAAAAAAGCTGGACTTATACCACTTGTGCTTTAACGGGCTCATATATAAGTGGCCCCAGTGTGCGACATTGCAGCAATTGAGCGATATATTAAAACTCGTTTCTGTATTAAAATATGACAGAAGATAGGTTACGTTAGGTTGAAGTGGCTGCCGCAGAGGCACACTTAGGCCAGTTTTGAAAGGCCCTTTGTGATACCACCAACACAAGGAAAGTCAGTCCCGGGACCCGGCCATATGGAAAATCCCTGAGTTTTTGGGATTTTCCCCATAGCAGGATCCCGGGACTGACACTCCTAAACCGACACCGTTACTCCTCCTCGAACCACTTAGATGACTTTATGAAGGCCATAAAGTCCTTCCGCAATCTGGCTTAGGCTATCCAGGAAGGGAACTCCCAAAAAGCGCGTTCTCGCGCCGCTTAAAGCCGGGCAGTTGCAGATGAGGTGCTTCACCGTTTCCTCTTCCTCATCATCTTTGCAGCTCCTACAGCATCGTCGGTAGGGCACACCTAACCTTTCTGCGGTCCTACCAATAAGGCAGTGCCCAGTTAGAACACCTATTAATATGGAAATTTCTCTCCTTCTAAGGTCTTTTATGATCCCATTTTGTCCCTCTGTCCCGGGACCCGTGTGAGGTTCACGCGATTCTGTTGGGCCATCTCTTGAAGAGATCGACGACAGCTGAGCGTCAGTTCAGAGTTGAACGAATAAGAGCCAAGAGCTTTGATGGCCGCCTAGCTATCGCTGAAAATAACGATGTCCTCGCCGATAGCGCGTTTACTTATCCAAATCGTGGCATCCAAGATTGCCGACACTTCAGCCTGGAAGACGCTGCAGTGATCAGGTAGTCTGAAGGAGAGCTCAAGTTCCAGATCCTTGAATAAACCCTTGAATAAACCCCTCCTCCAACTCTGCCGTCAGTGTAAACAGAAATGCCGCCATTAGTAGCGGGGCAGCGATCCATCCTCTCCCATTCTTTCCTGCTGGGAATATTTGTTTTGAAACAGCTGTCTCCGACTGTTGTGGCCGCACATCGATCTGTGCTCAGAGGGAGAAAACTGTAAGATCCTAGATTACTGGAGTGTCCAGTTGTGCTTGCAGCCAGACGTTTCCCTTAGGCGCAGAGCCGCTGCCGCTGCTGCCTGGTACGCTTCCAGATCGAGTGGCAGAATGCCTAGAATGGCCTGAAGAGCTTCGTTGGGCGTTGTTCTTTGCGCACCGCTTATACAGATCATGCCAGATCTATGGACTTTACCTAACAGATTCCGGTTTGTGGCCTTGCTCAGCGCAGGCCACCACACCACGACTCCATATAGCATAATAGGTCGGATAATTGCAGTGTAAATCCATCTGCATATTTTGGGGCTGTGACCCCACTCTTTGCTAATGGCTCTTTTGCAAGTGTAAAGTGCAACACACGTCTTCCTCTGGCGCTGAAGAATATTCTCCTTCCAGTTTAACTTCCTGCCCAGAACTGTGCCCAAGAATTTGGCTTTATCAGCCAAGTTCGGGCTCACGCCATTAAGTTCTGGTAGGTCCAGCGATGGTATTTTGTACCGGTTGGTGTAGAGAACGAGTTGTACTTTTCTCGGGTTGATACTAAGTCCGCAACGAGAGGACCATGCCGAGACTTCACGCAATGCTACTTGCATCAAGTCACACAGAGTTTGTGGGAATTTGCCCCTGTATGCAATGGCTAAATCGTCTGCATATGCCACTATCTTCCCGCCCCCAGCATGTTCCTGGTACCAACGAGTTGACAGGAGGTTCCATTGAAGCGGGGAGAGAACTCCACCATGAGGCGTTCCCCTTGTGACATAGCGTGATAAATCAACCGTGCCAAGTGATGAAGATATTTTCCTCCCCCGTAGTTGATCGATTAGTCCAGTTAGGGATCTGCTTATGCCCAGATTAGTAAGAGCGGTGTTAATAGCCTCCGGACTTATATTGTTGAAAGCCCCTTCAATGTCAAGGAAGGTCACAAGACAGTAATCCTTTTCACCCAACGATTTTTCAATGATAGAGACTAGGCTGTGAAGCGCAGTTTCTGTTGATTTACCCTTGGTGCAAGCATGCTGATAGCTGGATATAAGGTTGCTATCAATAGTAGTGGAAAGGTAGTCTCTGATTATCCTCTCGAAAGTTTTAGTGCGAAGGACGAGAGGCTGATGGGTCTGTAGTCCTTTGGTTCGTAGTGGGACGCCTTCCCAGCCTTAGGAGTAAACACTAACGTGGCGTGTCTCCAGGTGCACGGAATGTAGTTGAGCGCCAGGCAGGCTGTATAGAGAAATACTATCCATTTGGCTGATGTCTCCAGCGCGTTAATGAGTTGCGCGGGGATAATCCCGTCCGGTCCGGCAGCCTTAAACGGTTCAAAGCTCTTAACTGCCCGCCTTACCCTTTCCTCCGTGATGGGTATATTTACTGCCAGGCTTGTTGCAGGTGCTGACGGTGCATTATGCAAGTTACCCGGAAAATGTGTGTTCAAGAGCAGCTCAAGGGTTTCCCCTTCCGTGCTGGTTCAGGATCCGTCAGGCTTCTGCAAATAGCTAATGGCTGTTTGAGTTTTCGAGAGAACTCGTCTAAGTCTCGCTGTGTCGTCGACCTTTTCGACCCCAGTGCAGAAATTCATCCACGAAGTTCTCTTTGCCTGTCTCAAGGCTTTTTTGTAGGCCCTTAGTATAACTTTGTATTCGAGCCATTGAGGCTCCGTGTCGAGGTGTTTATCATTATTAAATTGCTTCTTGCAGGTTTTACAGAGCGAGTCCAGGTCGTAGGTCCACCGCGTGGGTTTGGCACTGGACAAGCTTGTTCTAGGGCATTTAAGAGCGCCCTGGTGTATGTCGTTACCAGGTCCTCCAGCTACTCAACCGTTGAGGGGGCTTGTGACCGATCCTTGTGGGAAGCCAATGTCGACAGGTACAAATCTAGAAGTAGACATGGCTATAACGGTTTGTTACTTCGGTCTGTTAGAAAACTATGAAATCAGTTGAGTTCCGTATTTTTTATGCCGATACATTCTAGTTTTTTTAACATGATTTCCCTGTCAATGGTTTCAAAGCCTCTTTTAAGGTCAATAAACACAGCTAAGACGACCCTCTTTGAGTTAAGCTCTTCTTTCCATTGGGAAATTACAAAATTTAGTGCTGTTTCGTATGAGTGATTAGCTCTCATGCCTGATTGTTCTTTTATGATTACGCCATTTGACTCAATATAATGTAAGAGATGGTTTTTAACTACCGTTTCCATGGCTGGGCAGGGTATTAATAGGCCTAAGCTCCTCTGCGTTGATGGTATTTTTCACCTTCTTAGCTGGAACTATGGTAGATATTCTCCATGCATTCGGTACTGTTCCAGACAAAAGACAATCATTCACTAGCCTTGCATAAAAGTGTCCCATATACTCCACTGAGTCTTTAATCACGCCCTCAGATAGTAGCTTGCTCCCGCCAATTTTTCTTTTGAATTTGCTGACAATTTGTATAATATCATCAGTAGAGACTGTGTGTTCGCCAAAGGCGTTTGTTCATACTCAACCACATCTATATTTCGGTCAGGTCTGTTAATAATTGAATAGTAATCGGTAATGATTAGCATTTCATTGATTATTTTTTTAGAAGCCACCTAATGATTGATTACCAATTACTTTCACTTTTTAATGATTATTTTTTTCAATTGATTAAAAAAAAATCAAAAAAAATCAAAAAAATTAAAAAAAATTAAAAAAAAATCCAAAAAAAATCAAAAATTCAAAAATAATCAAAAATAATCAAAAGTAATGATGGTTTATGTAATATGGAATGATAATGATGATAAAATATTAATATGAAAAATATGGAATGTAGCGGTGTAATTTACAACTTGTTAATAGTACTGTGCGATAGTAAATCAAATGTCAAATGCCCATAAATGACTACGTCGCCCAAGTCTCTTTTGGACATAGTTGGTATGCCTATGTTTTAATTTGTGTAGCATACTTAGGCTACGCTCACACTGCAACCGACTTTTTCATCCGGTCTCATCAGAGAAATTCTAACGCGGCCAAAGTTTGTTTACATTCGGGTGAAATCGGATGAAATCGAGAAGCTCATTTAAAACACATGTGTGTGGATGTGTGATTGTTGCCGGACGTCCGAAGTCGGTTGCAGTGTGAGCCTAGCCTTATAAGTGTTCAAATAGAACTATCCGACCGTACCCGTAGGGTATCAAACGAGAAATGTCCGACACTAGCCGTTTACATATAAAAGGACAAATTACAATAGTTTACAGATAGCCCGCCAAAAATTCTAGAAATGGTTGATTTGGACTTTATTGGCTTAGTAATGACTAATACTATGAATATTTTTTTGAATATCTACAATACTCAGATATCGACCTTTTACAATTCTATTAAAAGTAGAGATGTTGAAAGTTACAAAAAAATCGCCAAAAATACAGTTTTTCCTAGATCTTGGTAATATTACGCTTAAAATGTTTGCAATTATACACACTAATTTTCGAAAAAATAAACAGTTCTGATTTTCACAACTTCGCATGAAAAAAACATTTTTAAAATCAATTTTTTTTTTCAAAAATCGTAAAAATTCGACAAAATTTCGACTTTGGCCATCTATTGCTCAGCGATGGTTTGACCCACCCTTACATTTTATAAGTCGTTAGAAGCGTATTTTAATTTCCTTTCGAACGAGGTATCGCTTAGCTCCATCGCTTTTGCAACATTGGCAAAAAGAAATTTTGAATAAAGTGATACCTGAAAAAACACAAAACTACCGATATCTCGAAAACCTACCCATACCAAAAATTTAAAAAATATGTTTTGTGCTTGGCATATCAGTGCCAATTCACCCATATACATGAATATCTTGGTATTTTTTCAAATTACTTATTTGTAAACTAGTGTTATCATCTCTCCAACCAATATAACCATTAAACCTGGCATTTTTTCTCATATGTACATATACTTAGCGATCAAGGTTCATTCTAGAAATCCATGAGCCCCAAAGTGTAAGTAGGTGTATATATTTGCATACAAAGATACACAGATGTTTACACTTTTAACAACAAAACTTTAAAATAATAAAAAAAAATTAAAAAAATAAAAAATCAAGAAAAAATCAAAAATAATCAAAAAAAGCGGTTTTTGATACCTTTTGATTATTTTTGGTTTTTTCGATTTTCTCTTGATTTTTTAATTTTTTTTTTTTTTTTGATTTTTTTCTGATTTTTTCTAATCGTAATCAATTAGTAATGGCTTTTTCTTGAAAGCAATTAAAATAATCATTACTAATTAAAAAAACCTTCTAATCAATCAATTACTAATCAAAATTAACAGCTCTGATTTCGGTGAAGTTCATTAATACTGACTACAAAGAAATTGTTGAGGTTTTCGGCGATATCTTCACTGTTCCTATATATTCTCTCATAGATAAAAAGTTCTTTTATAATTTCCTTATTTTCTTTATGGTTGACTATATTTTTCCCTATTTTTTTCGATCTCATTTTCCAAGTTTGACTTTTTTAACTTTAATCATGGCCTTATACTCTTTTTTGGCTGCAACATATTCTACCCAGTCGCCAGTGGTGATAGCTATCTGATACAGCCTAGACTTCTTCTTATTGGATTCTACTAATTGCCTCTCATACCATTTGTTTCTAATTTTAATTCGAACTTGTATAGAAGTCAATTGTCAAATTGAAATCAAGCAGCTGTTGATGTATTCTAGCGAGACTTCAGTACTAGAACCAGTCAAACTTGCAAAGTTGCATTGTCACAATAATTGTAAGAGGTTGTCAGGGCTATATGCCCTCCAGGACGTTACCTCTGACAACTTAGTAAGGGGACCCTGTTTGTTTATATTGCATTTGAACATTATAGTTTCATGATCGGATATTTGTTTATCAGACTTTACACAAGACACCTCTTCATTGTTCGAGTATAACAAGTCGATCAACGTTGCAGAATGTTCTGTGGCCCCGTATTAAAGTTAATTAGTTGTTTCATTGCTTGATGAGCAAAAATCTCATTTTACCTTTTATTGGACGTCGAGACAATATTTAAATTTATATGAAAATCTCCTATAACAATAGTGTTCATTGTATTTTCGCAAATGTCGGACGAAATGTCTACTAGAAATTCAGCATCACTTGAACTAGGTGAGTAATACACAGCTCCGATTTTCCATTTAGTTTCTATACTTTTCAATTGAACAACGACACACCACACATTTTTATTGACAGCTCTGTTTAATACTATCTTGAAGTCTAATGAGCTTCGTAAGATAATGATTACACCTCCCGTATGTCTACTATGAGAATCACATCTTACTAACTGATATGTCGGGAAAGATATTTCGGAGTCATTTATTTCATCAGTTGTGCACGTTTCAGAGCAAAGAACTATTTCTGGGTCAACTATCTCAATAAGTCTTTCAAGTTCAGCTTTATTGGACAGTAAGCTATTTATATTTAGATAAATGTATTTTATGCCTATTTTGCGTTTGGGTTAGTTGCTAATACCCCACCTTTTGCTTCTCGAGCTTTAATTTAGTATTTATTTTTATTTTAGTATTTATTTTATTAAGCCAATTAGAATACAAAATCTGAAGGGCTAAGTAGAAATATGTGCAAGCAGTATGCAAAATTAGTAATATAAAGTTATTAAAATGTATTAATATGGCTTACTTATAAAAAAGGCTTATTGTGCTTAAAAAGCATTCTTTTGAGCAAGAAAAATCTATTTCCAAATATTTAAAAATTCTGTTGAACTCAATCAAAGTTCTAGTAATTGAGCATTGATTGCATAAAGAGCATTAAAAGGACGTACATTGAAAAATTCAGAGTTCCTAAGCGCTCTGGCAGGAATGTTTATAAAGATCCTCTCAAAGAGCATTGGACAGTCAGTGGCACCCCAAAAAACGTCAAAAATAAACGACAGCGACAAAATTATTCGTCTTTTCTGCAGTGACTTTAAATTGATCAATAAGCATCTAGCTTCATAAGACGGACGCGTTCAGAAAAGCGTAAACTGCACAAAGCAAAATATAAAAATTCTTTCTGAATCTGCTCGATTCTTGCAATATGACAATGATTATACGGCGACCAAATGAAACAGGCACACTCAAGTTTGGAGCGCACAAACGCCGTATATAAAAGTTTTAGTGTATAAGGGTCAGTAAACTCTGAGCTAAGACGCCTAACAAATGCAAGCATGGCATATGATTTCGAGATGCAAAGGTTAATATGTTTTGCGAAAGTCAATTTAGAGTCAAAAGTTACTCCCAGATCCTTTATTTCACTAACCCTTGAAAGGGGCGAATTAGATAAATGGTATGAGGTATCAATGACGTTAACGCGTTTTGAAAAAGTAATATGTAAACATTTTTTTAAGTTGAGATTTAACCGATTGCTATTACACCAAGAACTTAAATTATCCAAATCTAATTGCATCAGTTCGGAGTCATGCTGACTGTGAATAGGTGAATAAATTTTTAAATCATCCGCATATAATAGAAACCTAGCTGCAGAGAAGCAGGAGCGAATGTCATTAATAAACAATATGAAGAAAAGTGGTCCTAAGATGCTTCCTTGTGGAACACCAGAGCAGGCAACGAAAGAAGAAGACCTTGCATTGTCCACAACAACCCTACAATTGCGGTTTTGCAAGTATGATTAATCCATTTTAGAAACACTGAGTGGAAACCCATACAGGCCAGCTTCTTAACCAGAACAACATGGGAGATCCGTGTCAACCTGACACCCAGACTGAAAAGCTTCTATGCAGTCATCAGAAAATATAGCTAAGTTAGTCAGAGGTTAACGTCCTGGAAGAAAGCCATGTTGCTGTGGACACACAATATTCTAAACAAAAAACAGTAATTTTTCTTCGATGCTACATTCAAAGAGCTTTGACGTGGCGGACAGTTTTGAAATGGGTCTGTAATTGCCAATATCATTTTTGTTGCCACTCTTGAATATAGGTGTAATAAAAGCTAGTTTCCACGCGTCTATGAAGGTACCAGAGGAAAGGGAATTATTAAATAGTAATAACAGGGGATAAACAAGAGCTTCACACTTCTTATACAAAAAAGCAGATAAACCATCAACATCGGTATTTTATGACTGTTTAAGTCGAGAGATGCCACAAACAACATCTTCAAAAGACAGTTCAAGATTTCCAAAATCAATCGATGGTTGTATGCTGAGACTAATGTCCTCGCTATTATCAGAGTCAGACGTGAAGTTGTCCATGAAAAACTCCATGAAAAACAGATTTGCCGCATCAGCCCGAGTATCAACTGTTTTATCGCCCAGGAAGAGAGAGGAGGGAATGTTCCAAACAGTTTTTTTCGAGTTAACGAAATTCCAGAACGATTTTTGATTTGATTTTAAATTTTCTTCAAAACTTAAAATGTAATTTATGTGCAAAGCAATGCCAATTAATATCTAGAAATAGATTGTTCAAGTCCTGAAAGTCACATCGCTTAAAATTAAATGAAAAATTTGATTCATCATTACTAGCTTTGGCAAATTTATAAAACTCAATCGTTATGACTAACGGAACATGGTGCATGTCAGACTTTGTCATAGGTGAGTCACTTTTAGGCAATGTGAAATTCAGGTTATTACTCAAAAATACTAAGTCCAAGGTGCGGCCAAGTAGATTTGGGAAACAATTAATTTGCCTTAGATCAATGCTTAAAAAGCTATCAATCACATTTTTTTTCCTTCAGGGTGGAAACATCGCACGCTATCAATGACGAACTGGAAGTGTCTTGAGACCAGTTTAAGTTAGGGAGGTTGAAATCGCCTAGCACGCAGAGATGATCGCCACATATTTTGTTCAAAGCCAAAGAAACAATATTATCAACATGCGCTGTGTATAGGCTATGGCTACTGTCGGGCGGAATATACGACGCACAAAGAAAAAAAACCGAGGTACCTCGGATCAGTGACGTGCCTTCCATATAAGCCGAAAAGCCCGGCTTGCCTAGCTAATCCCCTATGAGTTACAATATGTATGTTCATTTGGCTTCTTAAAAGGATATCCGGTTTTTATTTCCCTGCCTGCCACCTACTACCTAATAGCTGTTAATAGCATGGAAACATACCTACAGCTTTTCGTGCCACCTGCCGGCTGATAGCTCATTTACATAAAATTATTTCAGTGCGTGATGGCCATCTCTTACTTACTTACTTAAAACAGCCTTTAACCTCCTAGGCAATGACGGCCATCTCGCTTTTACTTATTGGCTTTTACGGGGCTTTCAAAACCAGTACGATTCTGCGTGCTGAAGCAATTGTTTTTTTGAATTTGGAAGTAATTTTATATGAAACTTTGAAGCTGGCTTCTGGCTGGTGTTACCGTACGCTATAAATGCTTACGATAAAACGAAAATGAAATTTGTTTATTTATGTATCTACAATTTTAAAGTGCAAAGTGCGCTACTCAAAAATTATTGGCGCATATTTTAAAGTAGAAAAAAAGAATTCAATAGTGGTAGGTGCTGTAATTTTTTTTTATTTGCTAGGCACTATAAAACTTAAAATATATAGGTATTCAAGATTTCTTAGCTTGCAATGTACCTAAATGGGAAATAGTGCGAATAAAACGTTTCCTTTGGATTGGAAAAGCTTACAAAATCTGCAAACAATAACGTGCCTATTAGCGGAACCTAAAAGTTTAAAATTTTCCCCGTCTGCAAAAGTCGATAAATATCCTGAACTCTTCTATGTCTGAAATGTTCTCTGGCAACAGTAAGTGCTTTCGTTGGGGTTATAAAGACTGGGGCTTGCCTCAGTTGATACTCGTAGGCACGCCACTGCCTCGGATACGAACACAAACTTGATCAAACAGTTCATCATTGTTAGAAAGTGTAACCTCAGAAGCGTGATGTTTTCAATGCACTCAAAACTCCACCACCTCTAGCACATCCAGTAAGGTTAGCATTTCTATCCTTGCGAAACACGTTGTATAACATGGGGTCGAAGTACTCCGCGCTGTTGAGGGCATGAGTCCAAACTTAATCGAGTTCGATTAAGTATCTCCTTTTTTTGTAAACTTAAGGGATTATATGCGTGCGGCTGGCAACCCTATTAAATTTATCATTTTGCACGGTATAAGAGAGGAACGTAACGGGTCCTTAAAATTGTAAGCGGTCCATGACTGCTCTAGTTTGCATTGTTTGTAACAAATTTTAAACAGTTGATTTTTACCATCGTCGCGGCCGCATCGCAGTTTCCCCGTATACCTATGCCGTATGCTTAATTAATAATATACATACATATATATTTTGCATTTACTTTGTGAATTTTGAACATTAAAGTATATACAGACAGTGAATTTAAATATAAAGCGTGTGTTTATTTGGCCCAAGGCATTCTCCGCTCCGTTCTCTCCCCCTCACGTAACCATAAACATGGTCCTTGGTGCTAAAAAAGACATTAGCGACCTATTAATATTATACATACATACATATGTACGGATGTAAGTGCATAAAAGTGTTGATTAAAAACTAAAGCAAAAAATAAAATAAAAACTAATTAAAAATTCCACAAAAAAACAACAACAAAGATTGTTCGCTACTAAATAAAGACAGAAGAAGTGCAGTGTGAAAAACTAAACTATAAACAATAAAAGTCTAAAACAAAAAAAATTTTTGAAGTTTCTGAACTTTGAAAAAAAAAAAAATCTCAAAACTAAATATTTTTACTTGCGAAACCTTTTAACGTGTGCTGCAAGTAAATGCTTAAAATGCTGCAAATTGGTTGATGGCTCTTCGGAAAAAATTTTCATATCCATCCCATCGTCATCATCTTCATCACCATCATCATCATCATCATCCTCACCATCATCACCATCAGCAACAATTCCCTGTTAGCAACATAGTACAGTCCCCATAATCACAGGTGGTAACTATTTGGTCAGCGTAAGTTACGGCAAAAAAAAAAAAAAAAAAAATCTCCATATACTCATATGCCTATTACGTATGTATGACAAATTATAAGCGGTAGTTTGTCATTGTAAATTAAAGTCGCTCTTATTGCACTTTTCTCTCTCAAATTTACAAACCGCAAAATAAATATACATACGTAATAGTATATACATATGTATATGCACTATATACTCAAATTCACACAGCAACATTCTTTGAATATTTAACACTTGCATATATCCGAAATTCCCGTCGGTTACCTCTCGGGTATTTAAATCATCTCAGCCCATAACCCGAACTCTCTACCGTGCAGACAAATTAGCTAGCAAGAAAACCAATATTTTGCATACTCAAATTACTCCAGTAATATTACACTTAGACGCGCTAAGGTAATCGAGCACATAAAAGAATAAATCAAAAATAAATATATATGTTAGAAACATTAGCCCGATCAACCAAACATATCTATTATACAGTCCATTTGTAATCGAAGTTTTTCCATATATTGTTGCGATAAAACTGACACAAATAAAAGCGTATATCGGAAAACGCTTATAAATACATACAATATTCGATATATTGTACAAAAGTTTTTACTCCCTTTAAAAATTAACAAGAAAAAAAAATTGTTTGTAAATTTTTGCAAAAAATGTTACCTCCCACATTAGTTGAGCGCACCCTAATATACACACTTACATATTCGTTGGTCGAATTGCCCAGCTCAACCACAAGATTTCAATCACATCTCGCAATATAATTACTTGCACATAAGTAAACATAAAATAGCGATTATATACACAAACATATACACTGCATCTCTACCCGCTTACTCACTCTCAGTGCACTTGCTAATATACAAAAAAGCGCTGACACAAGTACAGTGTAGCAAAACGCAAAATTCTCACAGTGTGACAAAATTAAAATAAAATAATAAAACCCAATAAATTTTGATTTTATTTTTTTCCCATCTCTCCCCGCTTCGTACAATTTATTCTCGACATTTTTAACAACTACATTTCGGAGAAATACCTAAAGAAAAAATGGTGAACGAAGCGAAACAACCCCCTACCGAAAGTGAATCGGACACAAGTCTAGATACTTTTATTTTTGAAAGTAATAGACTAGAGGCATTTTACTCTACATGGTCAAGCACCCTGGTAGCTGAACAAACTGAATCTCTCTTAAAGGTCAAGATGCAACAACTTGACAGACTTTGGGAATCACTTGTAGATTCATACAAAAAGGTCTCCCTCTCTCCTAATCACGTAGAATCGAATGGCGCAGTAGAGCAAAAATATCAGAAATGCTCAGAAAGTTATGAAAACTGCATGGCTCAAATTCTAGATGCTCAGCAGCTCTTTAGGCCCAATACCCAACCCCGGGGTCCTACAAGTACTTCAAACACCTCTGAAATATGCCTCAAAGTACCGCCATGTGACACCGAACCCTTTCACGGTGGGTACGAAGACTGGCCCGCGTTCAGAGATATGTTCACGGCAGTCTACGGAAATCACCCTAGGTTAACTCGAGCGCAAAAGCTCTACCACCTGCGGCAAAAGACAAGAGGTCCAGCATTACAGCTTATTAAGCAATACCCGCTTACCGATGACAGCTTCCAACTAGCATGGGACGCATTGAAAGCGCGATACGAAAATCGCAGAATATTGGTGGATAACCAGCTGAAAACTCTTTTCAATCTCCAACAAGTTTACTCGGAAAATGGTGAGCAAATTCAAAGAATTCAATCCACCATCAATAATTGCCTAGCGACTCTCTCAGCACAAGGAATCCCGACCAGTGATTGTGACCCCATCCTTGTTTATCTCTGTTCATCAAAACTTCCCAGTGAAACCCTCTCTCTCTGGGAACAATCCCTCAGCTCACGGAAAGAGCTATCTCGGTGGGCAGATATGAATCAGTTTCTCACAAGTAGATATGAAGTAGTAGAAAGACTTCATACTTATCGACCAGGCAACTCAAAACCCTACCAACCCAATTTCTCTCCAAGAACGCCACCTCACAACTCGACGTTCGTAAATAAAAACAAAACGCAAAATTTTCATACTGAATCCACTCCGCCTATCTCATGCAAGTTGTGCAACTCTAGGCACGCAATGAAAACCTGCATAAAATTTAAAGCGCTATCCGTAGCCGACCGCGTAAAATACGTTAAAGAACACGGCTACTGTGAAAATTGCCTCTCGAATTCCCACTCAAGCAACAATTGCCATAGCAATTTCTCATGCGTGTATTGCCAAAGGAGACACCATTCCCTGCTTCATTTTCCGCGGAATACACAAAATCCAGATAATAACTTAAAACCCCAGAGAACGACTAGTCAACTAGCCGATTGTTTCACGCCACATCGAATTGACATGGTCATCGGTAGCGACGTAATCCCCAGCATCCTGTTAGAAGGGCTACTCACCAATGTAAGGGGTGTAAAAGTAGGTCGCCTCCCCGTTGGTGCACCCTGGGTAACGCTAAATGACCTACATGGCCTACACGGCTAGTTTCTTGTATTGCTGGTTCTACGAGAACGGTTCCAGTACTTGTGCTGTACCCATCGTGCCGAAACGACCCGGGCCGTTTTCTTATATCGACCCGGCCAAGAGCAATACACTCGGGGTGACCCTGTCTGACATTTAGGCAGGGCTACACCTCGCTACAACAACAACAACAACAACCAATGTAAGCGGCTGCCTCATAGCTCAGAATACCATATTCGGATGGATTCTCAGTGGCCCAATCCCCGAAAAAATATCATCATTCACTACTCAGATACGGCAGTCTGAAGATGAATCCCTGAACACGCTTCTTAGGAAATTTTGGGAACAAGAAGAAGTATCAAGAACCCAACCACAATCCAGTGAAGACGACTTCTGCGAAAAATTATATCAACACACAACAACCCGACAGCCTGACGGAAGATACATGGTCAGACTCCCACGTAAACCAGAATTCCCTAAATCCATTGCCCTTGGACACTGCCGAGTTGCAGCGCAGCAACAATATCTCAGTATTGAACGAACTTTGGAGAGAAACCCAACGCTTAAGAAGAAATACACGGAGGTGTTAGAAGAATATCTCACTTTGGATCACATGGAGCCCACCTCATCCCTAGAAATAATCGAGGATGGTAAATATTTCACATTTTATTTACCACACCATGCCGTCATCAAGCCAGACAGCAAAACGACAAAAGTTCGCGTGGTTTTCAATGCCTCAAAGTTATCTCATTCTGGAAGCTCTCTTAATGACATACTGTACACTGATCCCACTCTACAAAACGATTTAATGCTCATAATTTTAAAATGGCGTCTTTACCAATTTGTTTTTAATGGAGATATAGAGAAAATGTATCGCCAAATCCTTGTACACAAAGATGACCAAGATCTCCAAAGAATCGTCTTCCGTAGATCTTCAAATATGCCCATAGAAGACTTTCGGCTAAAAACGGTAACGTTTGGTGTGAATTGTGCCCCCTACCTCGCGATACGCACTCTGCGCCAGTTAGCACAAGATTGTAAGGAAACATTCCCTCTAGCCACCGACATTCTTCTGCATGAAACATATGTAGATGATGTACTCTCAGGTGGTCACGATATACAGTCCACCATTAGCGCAATGACTCAAGTAAAAGACGCCCTACAATCAGCAGGATTCCCTCTCCGGAAAATAACCGCAAATCACCCAAAAATTTTAGAATTAGTCCCTGATCCCGAAGTCCTTTACATAGACTTTCTAAAATTTAAAGACTCCAGCTCAACGAAAACTCTAGGAATAAAATGGAATGCCCTAACAGATACGTTCTCGTACACGTATGATCCCGAACCCGCTGCCGACTCGAAAACAAAACGGCAGATATTGTCGGCAGTAGCCAAACTGTTTGACCCCGCAGGATGGCTAACGCCAATAATGATCATGGCAAAAATGTTCCTCCAACAACTATGGATGGAAGGAACCGACTGGGACGAGCAAGTTAAACCCGAGGCACTTCATAAATGGACAACGTTGCGCAACACTCTGCCAACAATTAACCAAATCTCCATACCCCGTTGGGTCCAATCCTCCCCAAACCAACACATGCAGCTGCACGGATTTTCGGACGCTTCGGAAAAAGCATACTGCGCATGCGTATATGTCCGCGTACAGCGAGATGAAACCTCTTTCTCATCCCATTTACTCGTAGCAAAGAGCAAAGTAGCACCCCTACAAACAGTCAGTCTCCCCCGGCTCGAACTCTGCGGGGCAGTGTTACTCTCGAAGCTGGTCAACCAAATTCGGTCTGAATTACACATACAATCAAGCGAACTCTTTCTCTGGTCAGATTCCTCTATTGTGTTAGCATGGCTCGAGAAACCACCACATACCTGGAAAACTTACGTCGCCAACAGAGTCTCCCTTATTCTAGAAAAGGTGAACAATGCCACCTGGAGACATGTCTCGAGTGCTGATAACCCCGCCGACCTCGGTACCCGTGGTTGTACCCCACAGGAACTCGCGATTTGCAACTTATGGTGGAAAGGTCCAGAATGGCTACAAGAAAGTCCTTCGCTGTGGCCAAAATCACTGTTTACTCATCCCTCTCCACCCGAAAAACGCCGCGTGGAATCTTTTCACACTTTCGAGTATGTTGATATCCTCGAACGTTTCTCTTCCCTCCCTGGAGCCCTTCGTGTGATGGCATATGTGTATCGATTTATCAATAAGTCGCGAAAACAGGATATTCCCACTTCCCTCACCTTAACTCAGAAGGAAGTAACACAAGTAAAAACGCATATTATAACTCAGGCGCAGCTCATGCATTACCCACGTGAGATGCATTCGCTACAATCATCCATGCCCATCAGTAACAAGAGCTCCTTGCTAACTTTAAACCCCATGCTGGATAAAGTGGGTGTTATGCGAGCTAATGGCCGTTTAACCAAAGCCAACCTCAGTTATAATGAACGCTACCCGATTATCATCCCAGAGGACTCCAAATTGTGTTCCTTGCTTCTATCCTTTCTTCACAAAGACTTGCTGCATGCCGAAAAGCAGTTAATGACTCGTTTGGTGAAACAGGAATATTTTATACCCCGGTTAAAACAAAAGCTGAAGAAATGCATATTCCAATGCAAGACGTGCACCATTTATAAACAAAAAATGCGCACACAGATAATGGCTGCACTCCCCCCTGAGCGATGTACATACTCACTCCCCTTTAGTACCACAGGTGTTGACTTTGCTGGACCCTTCTCAGTTAAAACATCCACCCTCCGCCGCGCCCCCTACTCTAAGGCGTATGTGTGTGTCTTCGTCTGTTTTTCCACCAAAGCAGTACATCTAGAATTGTGCTCCGATTTGACCACAGAAGCCTTCAAAGCTGCTTTCACAAGATTCACTGGACGTCGTGGTCTCCCCTCTAAAGTTATGTCTGACAATGGAAAGACGTTCGTAGGCGCAAGCAGAAGCTTCAAAAAGGAATTCTCACAGTTCCTTAAGGAAGTCGCGACCGACATATCCACCAGATACGTGACCCACGGGTTCTCTTGGCAGTTTATTCCTCCATATGCCCCCTACATGGGTGGTCTCTGGGAAGCCGCCGTCAAGAGTTTCAAAACCCATCTCACGAAGGTCGCAGGAACTCATAAGTTTACCTTCGAAGAAGGATCGAATCGGTACTCAACTCAAGGCCAATATCTCAAATGTCTCAGGATCCCAATGATCTGCTCGCCTTGACGCCCGGCCACTTTCTGCGTGGCGCCCCCATAATCTCTACACCCGAGCCAAGTGCTGAGAATCTATCCTTGATACATAAGTGGCAAAAATTGAAAGTCATTCATCAGCAATTTAGTACTCGCTGGAAAAATGAATATCTCAAAGAACTTCATAAAAGGCATAAGTGGAAACGACAAGAACCCAATATTAAAGAAGGCGACCTGGTAGTCATTAAGGAAGACTTACTCCCCCCAAATGAATGGAGACTAGGGCGCATTATCAAACTCTACCCTGGTCCTGATAAAAATATCCGCGTAGCTGATATCCGCACACGGGCAGGAACCATCACACGCAATATTGCAAAATTATGCCCACTTCCCCCTGCGTAACCCATTTACATACATTTATTGTACTCATTCTTCCCGTTTTCCCATCATCCCCGTACTAATCACTCTGATTTTTTCCTTTTGTTTTATTTGGTTTCCACACAGGTGAGCCAGCGTAATGGAGGTCAACCAATTTCGCCTGTGTTGCCGCTACCACTCACTCCGGTTCTGTCATGCACCCTACTCCATCGATCCACCTCACCGCTCCCGGCACACGCTCGACGTGAAAATACCCGTTCGTCAGCTCGGCGTGCAAACTACCGCGGGTCAGCCCACCGCGAGCGACCAACAACAGCAAACAACCCCATTCAACCGCCCAGGCAGAGGGCCGCTGGTACCAACGGGCGCGGTCAGCGTCAAATTCAAAACCTCTTCAAAAAGGCCGTGATGACATTGGGCAAATTACAAGAACTGCTTCACCTCGCACCGGCTCAGGCGGGCCGCCATGTTGAGGACATGAGTCCAAACTTAATCGAGTTCGATTAAGTATCCCCTTTTTTTTGTAAACTTAAGGGATTATATGCGTGCGGCTGGCAACCCTATTAAATTTATCATCTTGCACGGTATAAGAGAGGAACGTAACGGGTCCTTAAAATTGTAAGCGGTCCATGACTGCTCTAGTTTGCATTGTTTGTAACAAATTTTAAACAGTTGATTTTTACCATCGTCGCGGCCGCATCGCAGTTTCCCCGTATACCTATGCCGTATGCTTAATTAATAATATACATACATATATATTTTGCATTTACTTTGTGAATTTTGAACATTAAAGTATATACAGACAGTGAATTTAAATATAAAGCGTGTGTTTATTTGGCCCAAGGCATTCTCCGCTCCGTTCTCTCCCCCTCACGTTATCATTCAGCCTCGTCTCGACAATAACGAAGACATCATAATCTTGATGTGAACTGAATAACCGAATCAGCTGAGATTTAGTTCTAATGCCAGCCATGTTTTGCATGTATATTTTTAATCGGTTGTTTGTTCCGCCTGAACCAACCGATTGCCATTGGATTTCGGTTGGACCTCGTCGTTTTTTGAAATAAAATTAAATGGACGCACAACTATATTTGTAGGTCATAACTCTGGCACCAGCAGCTTTGGAAGTGAGCTTGAATCAACGCCCACCTTAAAATTTACATACCGCAAAGATTTGGGATCCACCCCAGCCTTAATCAACGGAATACACACGATGGAGTTTACATCTATCCCAGTATGTTGAGAAATGTGCGATTTCAACTGAAGCAGAGAAGGGCGAGGGATGCAACCACTTCCTTTTCTTAACAGCACTTAAATCACCATTAGGGGCCGACCCAACAACTAAAGGTTGCGATAATAAACGCAAGTTATTTTTTTTATATTATTGGTGGTGGGTCTAATGTCGTTAATTGACACTGCAGCATTTTTGTCGCTTTGAACACTTTCCGGCATTGAATTGTACCTGCTACCTCATTAGCATTGTTGTTTTGTGTTTTATTTTTATTTCTTTGCTTGTGTTTATTTTTATTTTGCACTGTTTTCCATTCGTTTTCATTATTAACTGCAGGAGAACTACCAACAGTTACCAAAGTAGGCGAAGAAATTTGCAAAGCAGCGGAATTAGCAATTGGCGTCGCAGTGGAAATGCTAGTAGCAGCATTATTCTGATATATACTGGACAATCCCTGCTAAACGCGTTATGCTCAACATTGAGACTAAACCCGAACTTTCTATTAGCATCGCAGCAATTGCCGCATATTTCTTTATCGCTACTATCAGTGCAGCTGTCAGACATATGCTCACCCATACATTTGCTACATCTCAAACTTTTGGTGCATTTGGCAGAGCTGTGGTTAAAACCAAGGTTGCCGTTTGGATACAATTGTATCCATTTGGATACATTTTAAGTCAATGGATACAAAGATACAAAAAGTTTTAAATGGATACATTTTTAACAGCTCCAACAATCGTTTTGTATTTTCAAAGAAACGAACAAAATCCAAGAAGCTATACATTAGGGTGATTCAAATAAAAAGAATTTGTTTTTTTTCGGTCATACCCCCTGAAAAGTTAGGTATTAAGAAAATAAGCTTTGCAAAAAATTAGCCCTTTAACTTAACCCTTAGGGGTGGCTATTTTTTCCGCCCTTTTGTATGGGAAATGTATGGGAAAAAGTGAGATTTTTTTCAAAGTGTTTTTCTCATAATTTTTTAAATTTTTGTGTGTGTTACTGTGTATGTGTGTGCCACAGTACAAAAATCTTTCATTTTTATCTCTCCTTTTTTGAAAAACATTTCAAATATTATGAGATAAATCACTTTGAA
The DNA here is from genome assembly GCA_964058755.1 of Campiglossa producta. Taxonomy (NCBI): domain Eukaryota; kingdom Metazoa; phylum Arthropoda; class Insecta; order Diptera; family Tephritidae; genus Campiglossa; species Campiglossa producta. Next base: position 74,819,370 of record CAXKVI010000001.1, read on the forward strand.
AAAACTCCTATTTTTTCCCATACATTTTCCATAAAAAAGTGCGAAAAAATAGCCACCCCTATGGATTAAGTTACAGCGCTAACTTTTTGCTTGGCTTGTTTTCTCATCGATACCTAACTTTTTAGGGCCTAAGAACAAGTCGCCCTTTTTTGAATCACCTGAGAAAAATCACTTTAAAAAAAACCTATTCTTTCCCATACATTTTAACTAAAAAAGGGTGAAAAAAAAATAATCGATACCTAACTTTTTAGAGCCTAAGAACAAGTCGACATTTTTTGAATCACCCTAGTGTACATGTTTCTTTGCTAGTAAAAAATGTGGATACATTTTTGTCAGGATGGATACTCTTTTGGATACAAAAAAAAATTGAGCTTGTGGCAACGCTGGTTAAAACCCAGACACTTATAGCATCGCCTTATTGTTTGCCCATCGTATACCGGGCAGCGGCCCCACCCAATACTTAATTTTTTATACTCTAGTATTTGCAGGAAGGACTTATGCTCGACTTCAATCATAGCATGGAATTCCTCCTGGTTGCTCTTTGATTTGAATATGCGAATACAATTTATATTAGCTTCGTTAAGAAAACTGTTTTGCGCTTTCATTCTGGTAATTAACTCAGTTTCAGTATACTCGGCATTTAAATGCGTAACTAGTATTTTAGGCTTGTTCAGCGTGGGCTCCGTAACTTCATAAATATCTTCACTGAGGCCACTGGCAAGAGCTGACTTAACCTTTTCTTTATCCGCAACACTATCAGTATTGATGAGTGCACCCAAAAAAAAAATATAATAAAAAAAAAAAAAACCAAAATGGCACCGGCATCAGGAGCAAACAGTCCATTCGACTCTCTACTTCTGAAAAGCCTCACAGCAGCAGAAAAAGCGATTAAGATGTAAGAAACGAGCAGCAATTTCAAAATGAATTTAAATTATATTTTTTTTATGTTTGAAAGTTGTGTATTTTTTTTTTTTTTGAAGTTTTCAAACTACAAATAAAAATAGAGCTACACATTACTCCCTTCCTTGCTTTTGGTATGATCTTTTCTAACATCAAAATCCGTACATCTTCTCATGTATGAAAAACAATTTTTTTTGAACTACAAATCAAAGATTGAGCGACACATTACTCCCTTCCTTGCTTTTGGTATGATCTTTTCTTATAACAAAATTCGTATATCTTTTCATGCACGAAAAACATTTTTTTTTTTAACTACAAATCAAAAATTGAGCGACACATTACTCTCTTCCTTGCCTCTGGTGTGATCTTTTCTTATAACAAAATTCATACATCTTTTCATGCACGGAAAAAGGTAATGCATTACCTACTTTCCCACTGGGTGCCGTTTCATTTTGTTTATTAGACACATTCATTTTCATACTCGAAGCCATGGTTCAATTATAAGAATTTTCTTCCCTTGACGTTTATTATTGACACTCCCAATATGAAAATGTGTACGGGTTTCGTTTGCGAATAAAAAAGTAGGAATGTTTTTTTCTTTCGTCAAGGAAATGGTAGTAGAAAAATCGAAAAAGGAGGATATAAATTGTAATGCAAATAAAAAATTGCAAAGGAAACTAACACATTCGACGGGGCCAAAAAAAAATTCGTTTTTTTCAAAAAATATATTGATTATATTTTTCAGAAAGGTGAAAAAATTATACTGTAAAAATTACAGCTCTTAACATTAAACTCTAGACGTCTATCATCGCTAGTTTAGATTTCACAGACTTTAACTCATATTAAGAGTACGAACTCGGATTCCCTTCAAAAGCTGCATAGCCTAAAATTTTCTCCGACTAGCCGTTTTCTAGTATTCTAGCCTCAAAATAAGTCTCGATTTCCAGGTCGATTTTTTTTTTCGTTCCACTGTGTTAATAGTAATTCGACCGATCGACAACTTGTATTTGATGGTTGAATACAAGCGAACGTCACATCGAATAGGACACTGACTCATGTAAAGCAGTCTTAACCTAAATTTTTACTAAAAGTTCCTTGAAAGGCTTTCGGGTCATAAATACTATCGGAAAAAGTGTGCCAAAGGGATAGTATTACCATTTTACTAACCAAATTTAACCAGTTCCAATAAATTTACCTCCAACTCTTTCATGCACAATTGGGTGACGATTAAGAATGAAAATAACATACTCTAATCACAGAAGGAAAATCTTTAAAGTCACTTATTAATGATAAATTCATCAATTTTCAAAAAGCCAACCTCTACTATTTTTCTAACTACCACTATTTTAAACTACTTTTCTAACTACTTTTTTTACATGATTTTGCTAAAAGGCTACCTAGAATGTGAATGACAATTTTTCAGGGAGCAAGATGGCCGCAACTGACAGAATCTGTCATCGAAAAGCTAACCTGGTATAATTGAACCATGACTCGAAGCATCGATTTTGTTCAGATCAACCCGGGTTTTTTCAACAGTCCGTTTATTTTTGGTTTAACAATTATAGGAGGAACTCCTTTTAATTTACCAGCATACGTTTCAGGCACATTGGTACTTTTTTGATTAGAACTGTCTTGTATCACAACCTTCTTAACTTCATTTAGGACATCATCTTTTTGTTTACACAGCTCGCTAGTAGCTTGACCCATTTTTTCCATTTGCTCTTTGTTGGTCTTACAAAGTGCCTCTACTTTTTTTATAACAGCTAGCTTTTCATTATTTGCCTTCTTAATGCAGTCCACTAACATTTTTATTTCATTGTTGTGATCAGCCAGTAGGTAGGTAGGTAGAAGTGGCTGCCGCAAAGGCACACCTAGGCCAGTAATAAAAGGCCCGTTGTGATACCACCAGCCAGTAACTTTTCAATGTCATTTTTCTGTTCTTTCAAGTTAATTTTATTGGATTTGGCTATATCCAAAATTTCTTTAAGGGCATCGTCAACGTTGGATATGTAAGTCATGCAATTGTCACATATGAAAGGTATGTACGGACAACTTTCCAGTGCTAATAGGCTATACTCACATACCGAGGCACACGCGACATTTTTGTGGTAGACACCTCCACATACGCCCTCGCAATGCAACCCCCACTCTCCTCGAATACACCTTTTGCATTTACCGCATACATCGGCCATTTTCACTCTCCACTAAGTGATCAATTACTTAACACTTAAGTCGAGTGCCTGGTCATATGCGCTGCTACCCTACTTTATTTGGCATTAAGCAACCGCTACGTTTTGAGATGAGCAAGGCAACAACTATTTAACGTTTGTATATATGTATTTACTTGGATGTGTATTTATTTTGCTTATAAGCTGTATTAATTATTGCAGAAAATTATCTATCACAAATGCTAAGTTAATAACACATTTGTTTGCTTTTTTTAAACACTTTGAGGGCTCAATTATATTAATATTACTGTTTCTTTGTGAGTTGGAATTTTATTACATACTTATAAAAGATTTTTCGCGGAGCGATTATAAAACACGTCTGTTCAGTCTGAATTCTCTCTCTTCTTTTACTTTAAGTTGAGCATCTAGCAATCCAACGAACAAAGTTTCATTCAATTCCATTCAGTATTTTAGGGTGATACGGGCCCAAACATACAGACAGACAGACAGACAAAAATTTTAAAAATGGTTGATTTGGATTGTACTCGCAAAATAATGCTTCCCCTAACCTGTTATAATTTTATTATATGTAGAGATTAAACAAAAATCAATATACACTGATCCGTTATTTTTTAAAGTAGCACAAGTCAACTCTTTGGTGCAATGAGTTATTGGAGGTTTTGCGTTTGGACTAATCCCAAAACATTGCTGACGGCCTACATACAAGTACCTTAATTGTAGAACCGTATTTGACATTTATGTAATTGTTTAAAAACTTTGAGAAATACATTCTCAAACAACAACAAATGCGATAATTTTTTTCTACCTGCTCTTTTTTGGTCTTTCATTTTAAAATTTTTTAGAAACATAAAAAAAATCATAGTCGACCAGAAGCGAAAAGTTGTACCTCTAAGGTATTTGTATCATGCTAACGGCTGTTATATGTGAGTTTGGTCTTTAAGCTGTAAATTCCCATTTTTGGGACCAAATGGAGTTAAGCCACTTTCAAAAATAATGGCTCATATACTTATTTAAATATGTATGTGGCACGTATTTATTCATATTTAATTTCAATTGGCACATGTATTCGAGATCGATTTTAAAGATATTTTAGGTACAAACAAACGAAGATATCTACAATATCAAAGGAACAATAAAGTCAAAAAGTTACATATTATTATTAATTAAACAAAGATAAATGTACATGTACATACATATCGTTACCTAAATCCACAAAGGCCCTAATTGACAAATTTTTCGAAAATGACTTTTTTACATATTTAAGTATAATAGCTGCGTGTCAATCGAAAACGTTTTTCGTGAGAGTAAAATGAGGTGAACCAAAATGTATTCAACAAAGTGTGATTGAATTTGACGTTGCTCTCAATCGGAACCAGTGTATAATGTCAAACAGAAAAAATATTTTAACACGCTTGAAAACAATTTTTTCAGTTTATAAACTTTAAGGAAAAAAAGTTTAAATTAACTCTTGTTTTAAATTTTCCATATTTATATTTTACCTTTAATTCAAATTAGCAATACGAAAGGATATTCTGTAACAAATTTAGAAGTATTTTTTTTGACAGTAAAAAGACTTCAGTGCCAGTTAAGAAAGGTTGTAATTCAACTGTTTTGTAGGCTAAGGTAAGAAAACTGTAACCGAACATTTTTCACAAAATTCGCGGATGTTATAAGAGTTAATTATTCTTAATATTAAAGAAAAGAAAATAATACCCAATTTACATGTGGTGCACCATAAAGGATTAATTCATTTGTTTACATAAGTTTGACATTATAGCCCCTTACAAGAGAAACATATTTAACTGTCAATCACACTTTATAGAATACATTTTGAGGTGAACAAATTTCCTATGGTGTACAAAAATTTTCCATTTTGCTGTGCCAAACGAAAAGTTAAATTATGACAGTAGTAAATTTTGACGTATGGAAGAAGCACGTGCAAAAGCAGATGCTTTGTGAATCAATTTTCAATTTACGTGTTTTTCATGCATTTATATCGCGTATTATTCGCATTATATTATATTTTAGTGTTAAATAACGGGTGTGAACATAAATTTATGTGAAACAAGTAAGGAAGTCTAAGTTCAGGTGAACCGAACATTAAATACCCAGCGCTAATTTCCAGAACGGGATAACAATGATATAAGCCCTAGGAGGATTTACGTAAAGTTTTTACCATCTTAGCTATTTACCTTATCTTAGCTATTTCTACCGTAATCAGTTTAAAAGTTATGACCCGTGAAATTTTCAAATATGCCTCCCTGAAAAGTGGGCGATGCCACGCCTACTTTTAAAAATTTATCAAAAAATCATAATAGAATGACTAGGGGGTTCATCCTACCAAACTATATCATTTTAGCCATTTCCGTTACCGAAGTATGTCAATTTATGTGATTTTCGAAATTTTCGATATCGAAAGTTTGCGTGGTTGGAGAGCGATTTTTTCCAGTTTCATCAGGTATACTCCTAACGATACTAGTATGCTTTGTGCCAAATATCATCGTTTAATTCAATTTAGTGATTTTAGAAATTTTCGATATCGAAGGTGGGCGTGGTTGGAGGGAGATTTTATCCAATTTCATCAGGTATACTCCCAACGATACTAGAATGCTTTGTGCCAAATTCCATCGTTCTATCGTAATCAGTTTAAAAGTTACGCCCAGTCGAATTTTCAAAAATGCCCCCTTAAAAGTGGGCGGTGCCACGCCCACTATAAAATTTTTTTAGAAAAATCATAAAAGAATGACCAGGGGGATTCACCTATAAAATTATATCATTTTACCCATTTCAGCTGCCGAGTTATGCCAATTTGTGTGATTTTCGAAAATTTCGATATGGAAAAAGGGGGCGTGGTTATCATCCGATTTCGCCCATTTTCAACAGCAACCTACCTTGGCCAGAAAGTAACCTGTATACACAATTTCATGTAAATATCTCAATTTTTACTGAAGTTATCGTGTACACAGAGGGACAGACGGACGGACATGCCTTAAGAACTTCTCTTTTCAACCTAAGAACTTTCTAATATGGAACTCTAAATCTATCTCGATTATTTTGTTCCGTTACATACTACCGAGCAGAGGAAGGGGGAGACCTCGACTGAGATGGAAACAACAGGTGGAGGATGACTTGAACTCCCTTGGGGTTTCCAATTGGCGTCAGTTATCGCTAAAAAGGAATGACTGGCGTGCTTTGATACGAAACGGCCAAAATCGCCTAGGCGGTTAAGCGTCATTATGACGCAAGCCAAGATTAGATTAGATGTGAAACATTAATCGAGTCTCAATGATTTTCAGCATCGATATTGTTCATGCAAACAGAGCGATAGATACAAAATTTGACGTTTCTACCTGCCAGATATCTCAAAAACTGAGGAACTAGTTTGGGTTCAAACAGACAGACAGACATGGCTAAATGAACTCAGATTGTCATCCTGATCATTTCGGTATACTTCTTGATGGGCCCATCTCTTCTTATTCTCATACTTACAAACATCGGACTAAAGTTATAATACCATTTCATGTTCATGAAAGGTATAAAAAGTTATCAATATGTTGCAGTATGGCCGTGAATGGGGTAAAGTGCTACACATCTACAAATCATGCATATGCATTAAGCTGTTCCTTATATAAATTTTTTATGCAAATATTGGGTTCGCCGGAATATGATAAATTTTGCTCTAAAAATAAGATGTGCAAATTTCACTCGAATTGGATATTTTTTAGAACTTGCACGTTGCATTTGAAAATTTTAAAAACCATATGCATTCAGGGTGCAGCAGATTATATAAAAACATTGATAGCCGTGAACTTGGTACATATTAATTACGTGAAAAAACGTTCAGATTCCGATTCTGAAAAAAAAATAAAAAATTGGCTATTGGTTTTGAGATTTTGCAAAGTTATCGTTTTTTTAAATATGAGAAAACACAATTTTTGTATTTTACGAAAAACCTGCAGCTTTTCTTAAACGGCGAACCCCTCTATTCACCAGATTAAAGATCTTCTGTAACTCTAAAAACCCGCCTTATAAAGGTTTTCAATCAAATGACCAAATTAGGAGTAGGAGATATTAGTGGATGAAAGAGAGAAATAAAACACAATTTCAAGCCACCTCGTAGTATATATTAATATACAGCGAAAACTAATAACTTTTTTCATTTTATTTTGATACGATGTCAAAGCTCAATCAATTCCAAATCATATTGGTCAAAGCTGTTTGCAAATCAGATAAGAAATACCAAAGTTATAGCAATTTTTGGAATGACTATATAGCTACATTTGGTATATCGATATTTATAATCGCGAAAATTATTTCAAAATCAATAAGTGTTTTTGATGTTTTATCAAGGCGAATTCATTACAGGTGGCCGCAGTAGCATATATGTATTGAACTTTTTTTATTTATTTTTGGACCCGTCTGTCAGACTCATGCCAAACTCAAGGCGAATTCAAATTGTTTATTTACTTTTGCAAATTTTCTCATTGGAACCGTGTATTTTCCAAATATTTAGCGTTTTTGTGAAAAATTAAGTTCTTGTGTGCAAATAATATTGCCTTTTAAAAATACATAATTTCAGCGTTAAATAATAAAAAGTGTTTTCGTAATGGTGAAGTGCGCGATATGCTTAAAAAAATGGGAGCGGGGATCTGGACCGTTCTTCAAGGTGCCTGTGGACGACCACATGCGCTTGGTGTGGGGTAATAATTGCCGGATGCAATTAAGTTTAAAAGATCGGGTTTGCGCAGATCATTTTTCACGCGAAAACATAATTTATACTGGGACACAGACGAGATTGCTGCCGAAAGCAATACCGTACCCCTTTGTGACCGCTACAAGAAATAAATGCGAGCCGCCTATACAACCAGCCGTAACTTCAGAAGTGTCTTATTATGAGTAAGTAGTTCTATAACATATAAAAGAACTTTTATCATAATATTCAAAAAAGTAAGAGGTTGATTGATTACAAAAATAGATTAGTCGGCAGACTGCTAAAACACGATTAAATATCTCGGGAGAGGTATCAACACACGCGTACCTGTGCCAGGAATAGTCCCGAAAAGATCTTATTTCTATGTCCGATAGGCATCTTATGTTACCTCTCTCCAGCTTTTTTATGTGGTTTATCAGTCGCTAGCTAGTCTTATCAGATTTTAAACAAAATGTGTGTGTAATCTAGTTCTGGTCAGGATTCCCAAGATCTATGTATAACCGAGCTGGTTCCGATGAACATAGATAGCAGCAGTAACAATACACCTAGCTGCAACAACAACGTTGACAGCCATTTGACTGTGAGAAAGGTAGATGCCCAAACGCAAACTATTGGTGTGATCCTTGAAGAGTCTGAAACTCAAACAAAGTAAGCGACTTAAAACGACATTGTCTGGTTAATATTAATATTTTAATATGTTTTAAAACTGTCTTGCAGCGGCGTAATTTTCGAGGCCCTTGCGAGTCCCGAAATAAAAATCTTAAAGTCCGAAGTAAGAAGGCTGAAGGCGGGAATAAAGGAGCTGCGCTCTAATCAGGTTCGAAGTAAAACTGCGCTTGATAACTTTCGAAAAATATTTACAGAAGGTCAAATGCGTAAGATGGTTGCGCCAGGTATGCTTCATTTTCTTTTCTTTAAGTATATACCTCAATTCTTTAATATCCACACAGATAAAAATGTACACTGGGGTTGGCGAGATATATCCAGCGCGATTTGTTTGAACGCGGCAGGACCGAGAGCATATCACCATCTTTATGACAACGGCTTCCCACTTCCTCACGTCTCAACGTTGCAGCGCTAGTCTCGCAGGATAGGTCTCCTGGCTGCATCATTTCAAGCATTGGATCAAATGTCTGATCTTAGCAATGATGACAAGCTATCTGTCGTTTCATTCGACGAAATGAAAATCGCCGAATCGTTTGAATATGATCAGCTGGGAGATTATGTCAGAAAACCAGCAAAATCGGTGCAAGTGGCAATGGTGCGCGGGTTGCTCAAGTCATGGAAGCAACCAATTTTCTATGCTTTCGACACTGAAATGACAAAAGATATCTTATGCTCAATTATCATCGCATTGAAAGATATTTCATTCCAAGTGGTAGCTGTTGTAAGCGATATGGGTTCCACAAATCGTAATGTATGGACGTCGCTGAAAACAACTATAGGTAAAAATCAATCTTATACCTTTCTCAATCTTATACATTTATTATGTAACTTTAATTTTTCTTTAGATTCGCCATGGTTTCGCCATCCATCGGACGACTCCTACGTTTATGTATTCCCTGATCCACCTCATCTATTAAAGTTGATACGTAACCACTACATAGATGACGACATCATATGGAACAACAATCTGCTTAGTACCAGAACCATTTGCGATTTGATAACCACACGTCTAGCTCTGACGTCTCCATAGCATACAAAATATCGCACGAACATCTTGCAGTGAAAGGAGCAGGTAATTAAAGCTTTCTACGAAGTGTAGCCCACTGACTGAAGTTATAATTTGTCCTTTGTATACTGAAGCTATCCTCCATTACAATACTACGTATATATATCAAGGGCTGAAACCGATTAAAATAGCGTTCCGGTTTCGGTTCCGGTTTCGTTCTCCAATATTTATTTCGGTTTCGGTTACGGTTTCGTTCCGGTTTCGGTTTCCAAAGAAAAACACGAACACAAAAAAATTTTACTACTAAAAATTTCAAATTTCCTATTTCATAATTTTGATACTGAGGTCGAAACGTTTCTTTCGTGACCATGCTCGACAATCTTCCATGCTAATTTTTCAGGGTACCTTTTCGTAAAAGAAAAAACCTAGGTGCCCAATAAAGAAGTAAAACATTAAAAAAATTGAAAACCGTTTGGAACCGGTTCCGGCTTTTGAAACGGTTTCGGTTTCGTTCTTTTTCAGATCAAAATAACGGTTACGGTCTCGGTTTTGAAAAATAAATCGGTTACGGTTTCGGTTTCGGTTCAGTCCTTGATATATATGTATATGTATATACAATTTCAGCTCGTCAAAAAGTGAAGACAGCCGCTCAGTTGTTTTCCAACACGGTTGCCGGCGCACTTCGTCGGTGTCATGCGGTAGGGTTTGAGCTGTACAAACCATTGGAGACTGCTGACTTTATTCAGCTCGTAAATGACTGGTTCGACGTTCTGAATTCCAACATGGGAACCTTTGCGTATCCGGGAAAGGTATTTTTATAAGTAAAGGTTTTATTTATTTTTCTTATTGCTTTAAAACTTAAGGAACCGTTTGGTAAAGATTTGGCGAACCAAATGGACGTTTTAAATCGCATGAACAAGTTCATGTCGTCGCCCATTCTTCCGGACAAAAAAAAAAAAACCCCTTGAGACAGGAATAATCCCGACAAAAAAGACGATTCAGTTTTTCCAGAAAGGAATACTTATGACCAATAGAGCCTTAGTTGGTTTATACAACGACCTGAAAAAAAAATCAAATGTGGAATATCTGCTCACATCCCGCTTGAACCAAGACGTTCTTGAACATTTTTTTGGTGCGATTAGAAGTAAAGGCGGTTTGAACGATCACCCGACACCAAAGGAATTTGAATATAGGATGCGAAAATATATATTGGGTAAAATGGATCCTATATCACACGTTTATAATATACGTCTTAATTCTATTTTCTCTTTTTTCAGCTCGAAGAACGGAAACATTGCGGGGTACGGGAAATGTTAGCAAAGATTCGACCGTCTGGCTGGTCCCTCAAGGAACATCAACTCCGTTGAAGGCAACAACTGCTGACAACAACAACAACAAGGCAAGTACAAGTGCCAGTATGGTAAGCAGCGCAAATGAGGTTCAGCTGGCTCGCAAATAGATAAGGAAAACCAAGCTGCTGGCGGTGAAGATGTGGCGGATGTCATCAGCGCGGTAGACTCATCCTACCCGGACGATTGCGGCGTTTTACAGGAGGATGCTTTGTCATATATCTCAGGGTATATGATTAAAAAACTGGGCTTAGAAGAGCTACGTGGCTTTCGACCATCTATCGGTTTTGTGGACGAAGTAAGTAAAGGGTTTTTGAAAAAGCCTTCTCCACATCTCTTACACGGTGTGAAAGCAATGGAGAAAATATTTGAAAACATTAATAAGTCGGAAATCTCAAGTTGCAAAAACCTACATGAGCGATTGGTAAACTGTAGCGCGCATGTTCAAGTACCAGAAAGCGTGAAACGGCTCTTTTTCAAATGCCGAATACATTTTCGCATCCGAAGCTTGAACAGACGGCTTAGAGTGCAAAAAGCAAAGCAAAGGTTGATGGGCTTTAAGAAATTCATAAAAATCCATATATGATTACTGAAGGTTGGTACAGGTGAACTTTTTATTATTGTGATATTTTATCAGCATTTGCAATAATCATTATTATGTATTTTCACAGCAAATTCATCTTTATCGCAGTAGAGAAACTCAGAGGTGGAATTGTCAGCACAACAAACAGCCCTTTTCAGGGCTACCAAAAAATCCATGCAGCACATAATTCCAGTAAAAGCTCGGGAGGTCAGTCAACACAAAAAATAATTCGTACATACTTTAATTCTACTACAGCAACTCTTGGACAATTGCATTCCGTGCGCGTTCGGTAAGTGTTAACAATATTCAACTATTTATATGTATTTACAGTTTGGGCCCCTGTCCCAGCCAATTGTTACAAAGTTTACCACACGAACAAACATCACCTGCCAACACAGCTTTAGTTAGCACATCGACTATGGCTCAAAAACAAGATGCAGTAAACGAAATATAGCAAAATTCTCACAACAAAAACACCAAAAAATTTCACCCCACTCTGTAGGATCACAACAAAAGAGCGTCCACACTTGCAAAAGTAGTTATGTATAACTTAACAAATATGTGATAGAATGGGCCTCATGCAAAATTTGCTCAGACTCGATTTTTCGAGGAAAAGCTGAGTATATTTTCTTTTTTTTTGCAATAAAAACAAAGAAGCCACATTATTCACACCTGAGCAAATCTCTCTCGACTCTTATGCATGGGGCCCATTGTAATGTTTCCATGCATTTAATAACAATTCCTCCTTTCCCTTATTTTATTAAAGCGCATGACAGTCTATGGATGCATCCACTTTTTCTGGATTTCATAACTCATCTGTAGCACAACACCAACAATTAATAACTGCAGCAAATATATCAACTAACGCTGGAGAGCAACAAAAGATGCAACAACATTCGTCAAATACAATAATTTCAAATCGAGAATCGCAAAAGTATATGCGTTTGCTGGCACAAGTACAATACCAAAACCCGTCACAGCAATACAATCATTTGGTCATACCATCGTAGTTTTTTTTTTCTTTTGGAAGTACATACATACATATGTATAGCACTAAACCTTTTTCTGTTATTCATAATTTTAATTCAAAAAGCTGTAATTTATATTCTGAGTTTCCATTTAATGTTCATCAAGTTATATATAAATGTTTGTAAATTTTCAAAAAATTTACTCAAACAAATTTATTTAATTTCGAAACACCCTAATGAACATACATATGTTAAATATTTATTGGGTTTCCCAGTAAAAAATTAATTATTAATGAAATCGGCTTTTATTCTTACAATTTCCATTAATAAAGAATTTGAAATACAATATCTCTCAAATTTACAACGTCTTTTAGTTAAAGGTTTTCAGGTTAAATATCCTTTTTCTCATCTTTTCTTGACATTGTCCATGAATCTGAGCCATATATCAGGACAGGTCCCTGCAGTCAACTTAACTAGTTTTATACTAATCAAATACCAGTCAGCCAGGCGGCTTCAACTAGTTCGAGTTCTGTAATTTTTCCATATTAGCAACTGGTATTTTTAACACGGCGATGTCCTACGAGATGGCAATTGTCCTTCTCTGCATCAGCACCATACCAATTGGCTGACTAGTCAGCCTCTGCATCAGGAATATACCAGTTGATACATATATTTGTTATTATACACATCAGTATCATACCATTTAAGATACTAGTTCGTATATACGTCAGGATCGTACCAGTTGGCAGACTAGTTCATATATACATCAGAATAATACCAGTTGGCAGACTAGTTCATATATACATCAGAAGCATACTAGTTGAAAGACTAGTTCATATATGCATCAGAATCATACCAGTTGACAGACTAGTTCATATATGCATCAGAATCATAACAGTTGGCAGACTAGTTCATATATGCATCAGAATCACACCAGTTGACAGACTAGTTAAAAAAATCATCGGAATCGTACCAGTTGTCATACTAGTTCATATATGCGTCAGAATCATACCAGTTGATATAGTAGTTCATTTATGCATCAGAATCATACCAGTTCACATACCAGTTCACTTATGCATCACAATCATATCAGTTGACATACTATTTCAAATTTGCATCAGAAATATACCATTTGACATACTAGTTCATATATGCATCAGAATATTACCAGTTGATATACTAGTTCATATATACATCAGAATCATAGCAGTTGACATACTGCTCAGTCTATGCGGCAGGACATACTAATCATTATGCCCATTCAGATCGTACCACTTGTCATACTAGTCCACGAATTTGACATTCATTCCAGTTGGTATACTAGTCGGTCTATGCACCAGTATCATAGTCAGCCTCTACATCAGCAATATACCAGTTTATTCTTTAGAAAGCAGCGACTATTTGTATTTACCCAAACACGAAAAAGCATCTGTGAATTACAAGGTAAAAAAGAAGCAGTTACAAGAGAAAAAGAAAAGCAATTGTCCTCTTCTGCATCAGCACCATACCAATTGGTATACTAGTCAGCCTCAGCATCAGCATTATACCAGTTTATATACTAGTTCATACACAGCCAAAAATGAGCTAAAGGCTCTGAGTTCGATTCTCGGTAAAGTTGACACAAGTTTTTTTTTCTATATTTTTTAAATTATGTTGATTATTGTATTTTTAATTTAATTATTGAATTAAACTTGCAATGGCTCCTTTCAAATTCCGCATTCGTCAAGTTTGATTATATAGGTGAAGGCCCAATTGCATTCAACTTTGTAGGATCCACTTTCATTCAAAGTTTTTTAAACGTAAAGCGAAGCGAAATTTTTTCAAATGCTCAAAAACGAGGCGCGCATTTGTCAAAGTTTTATGTAATTGGGGCTTTGGAGTTGTATTTTTAGGTAAGGTAAATTAAGGTTACTCAAGGTTAGGTTTGTCGTCAACTGCGGAGTTCCGGTCCCACATATGTATATATAGATAAAAGTAAGTCTTATTTTTACATTAAAAAGAGTCAAAGTAAGACTGCTTTCATGCTGGGCCATACACTCGAGTTAAAGGAGCATTGTTAGAGTCAATTTATATTGTTGTTGTCAATATACTCAAGTTTATGCCGCAACGTAAAAAAATGGCGGTTATATACCAACAGGTTGCCATAACGAGACTTTTGCCGAACTTCTCTTCCAACTTATAGTGTGCTGCTTTGATTTTTGTTGGGATTTTCCACATAGTAGTATCCCGGGACTGACACTCCTAAACCGACACCGTTACTCCTCCTCGAACCACTTAGATGACTTTATGAAGGCCATCAAGTCCTTTATGTCCAGTTCAGCGGTCTGGTTTAGGCTATCCAGGAAGGGAACTCCCAAAAAGCGCGTTCTCGCGCCGCTTAAGACCGGGCAGTTGCAGATGAGGTGCTTCACCGTTTCCTCTTCCTCATCATCTTTGCAGCTCCTACAGCATCGTCGGTACGGCACACCTTCTGCGTGCCTACCAATAAGGCAGTGCCCAGTTAGAACACCTATTAATATGGAGATTTCTCTCCTTCTGAGGCCAGGTTTGTTTGGATGTCCGGCACCTTGGGGATTGTTGCCACATTTCGTTGGCTTGGAGTACACACTCCGTCAAGCCAACGAAAGGTAGCAACAATCCCAAGGGTGCCGGACATCCAAACAAACCTGGCCAAAATGGGATTATAAAAGATCTAGAGGGATCATAAAAGATCTGAATACAGTTACTTCAACAAAAAAATACCGTTCAAACAACCAAAATTTGGTCAACTTCAGGATAACAGCTCGAGATTGTAGATTTTACCAGTGCCTTTTTTCTGTGTATATACACAAGAAATATAGCAGTTGACATACTAGATCATATATACATCAGCATCATATTTGTATTTAGCCAAACACGAAAAAGCATCTGTGAATTGCAAGAGAAAAAAAGAACCAAACCAAAAATTTCAAATTATGTTTGCATAGTACCATGTAGTACAATAGATCGTACTAATGGTTGCGGTGTAATAAGGCCTTATAATAATAATGTAGTATGAAATGGAATTTTTCTAAAATAGATTAGGCTTTTTCTGACTACACCTTTTTCAGTTTATATTCAGAAAGTAACAATTTATATTTAGAAAATTACAATTCATATTCAGGATTTCCATTTGATATTCAGAAAAATACAATTGACATTCAGAAAATTACAGTTGATATTCAGAAAACTCTCTGAATATAAACTGAAAAAGATGTAGTATAATTTCAACCCGAGATTCATACATACTTGCATACACAGTAAAAAATGAAAGACTACTTTTTTTAAATTTTATACCAAATAGTATTATTTTAAGACCCTGAAAAAGTTTGGAAATCAAATTTGGACTAATGGTTTTAAAATAATACCAAAATAATACTAAATCGCTCTCTCTCTCTCAATTTTGGCAATTAAATTTGTCCAAATGGTCTTAAAATAATACCAAAATAATACTATTTCTCTCAATTAAACGGAAAATGGTATTAATTTAATACTTTTCGGCGTTGTTATATATAAACACCAAATTGGTATTAAATTTAGACTTTTCTTTTTACTGTGTACTAGTACGAACCAGGATTTTTGTGACTAGTATGATTTCGCCCAGCAAATTATAGTTGTAGACTAGTATGTTTTCTGAGTAGATTGGCATTTATTGGTTTAAGGGTAATCAGCAAAGAACTAGTATAAAAACATCCATAAAATGTATAGTAAACGAGCTAGGTGTCTGCTGAGTAGTTTGGAATTGATTAGTTTGAAGGTATTCAGAAATTAACTGGTATGAATACACCACAAAATGTTTAGGTGTAGAACTATAATGTTGCTGAGTAGTTTGGCATTGACTGGTTTAAAGCTAATCAGAAATGAACTAGTATAAATACACCACAAAATGTACAATCAATGAACTACATTGTTTGCCGAGTAGTTTGGCAATGACTGGCGTAAAGAAAATCTTAAATGAACTAGTATGAATACACCACAAAATGCATAGTCAATGAACTAGAATTTTCGCTGAGTAGTTTGGCATTGAATGGTTTAAAGCTAATCAACAATGAACTGGTATGCATATGCCACAAAATGCATAGTCAATGAACTATATTGTTTGCTGAGTAGTTCGACATTGACTGGTTAAAGATGATCAGAAATGAACTAGTATAAATACACCA
This sequence comes from Campiglossa producta, assembly GCA_964058755.1. Lineage (NCBI taxonomy): Eukaryota > Metazoa > Arthropoda > Insecta > Diptera > Tephritidae > Campiglossa > Campiglossa producta. The sequence continues at coordinate 74,835,923 of CAXKVI010000001.1, forward strand.
CAAAATGTATAGTCAGTGAACTATATTGTTTGCTGAGTAGATCGACATTGACTGGTTTAAAGGTGATCAGAAGTGAACTAGTATGAATACACCACAAAATGTATAGTCAATGAACTATATTATTTGCTGAGTAGTTCGACATTGACTGGTTTAAAGGTGATCAGAAATGAACTAGTATGAATACACCACAAAATGTATGGTCAATGAACTATATTATTTGCTGAGTAGTTCGACATTGACTGGTTTAAAGGTGATCAGAAATGAACTAGTATGAATACACCACAAAATGTATGGTCAATGAACTATATTATTTGCTGAGTAGTTCGACATTGCCTGATTTAAAGGTGATCAGAAATGAACTAGTATGAATACACCACGAAATGTATAGTCAATGAACTATATTGTTTGCTGAGTAGTTTGGCCTTGACTGGTTTGAAGCTAATCAGCAATGAACTAGTATAAATACACCACAAAATGTATAGTCAATGAACTATATTGTTTGCTGAGTAGTTCGACATTGACTGGTTAAAGATGATCTGAAATGAACTAGTATAAATACACCACAAAATGTATAGTCAGTGAACTATATTGTTTGCTGAGTAGATCGACATTGTCTGGTTTAAAGGTGATCAGAAGTGAACTAGTATGAATACACCACAAAATGTATAGTCAATGAACTATATTATTTGCTGAGTAGTTCGACATTGACTGGTTTAAAGGTGATCAGAAATGAACTAGTATGAATACACCACAAAATGTATGGTCAATGAACTATATTATTTGCTGAGTAGTTCGACATTGACTGGTTTAAAGAAGATCAGAAATGAACTAGTATGAATACACCACAAAATGTATAGTCAGTGAACTATATTGTTTGCTGAGTAGATCGACATTGACTGGTTTAAAGGTGATCAGAAGTGAACTAGTATAAATACACCACAAAATGTATAGTCAGTGAACTATATTGTTTGCTGAGTAGATCGACATTGACTGGTTTAAAAGTGATCACAAGTGAACTAGTATGAATACACCACAAAATGTATGGTCAATGAACTATATTATTTGCTGAGTAGTTCGACATTGACTGGTTTAAAGGTGATCAGAAATGAACTAGTATGAATACACCACAAAATGTATAGTCAGTGAACTATATTGTTTGCTGAGTAGATCGACAATGACTGGTTTAAAGGTGATCAGAAGTGAACTAGTATGAATACACCACAAAATGTTTAGTCATTGAACTATATTGTTTGCTGAGTAGTTTGGCCTTGACTGGTTTGAAGCTAATCAGCAATGAACTAGTATAAATACACCACAAAATGTATAGTCAATGAACTAGAATTTTCGATGAGTAGTTTGGCATTGACTGGTTTTAAAACTAATCAACAATGAACTGGTACGCATATGCCACAAAATGGTTAGTCAATGAACTAGTATGTTTGCTGAGTAGTTCGGAATTTGACTGCAGGGGTATTATGAGAGACTTGTAGAGCGTTATCTTTGTTCTTCCAGAGATGACTTATCCTTTGTAATTGCCCTTTGTGGTATCTTATTCTCGAGGACTGCTCATCAACAGGAGAAAGTTATCGGATCCGTCGTCTCCTTCGCAAGGTAGCGGAGTAACTTTGCAACATACACAAAAAACACTCACCATTTCCACTGCAATCCGTGCATACTTTACACTCTGGACCGTAATGCGCATCCGGACAGCAGACTTGCAATTTCTCAATACAAAACCAAGCATGGAAATCGGGCGCTTCACTTTGTTTATGCAAAAACCATTCTTCCAATAGGTGCTCCTGATAGTTGGCCATGGTATGACATTGATCCTGGCCGCGTGTAACATCACGACACAGCTGCTCTTGCACCTCCACCAAACGCAATTTGCCGACAGCAAGGCAAACACACAAACAAATATTGCCAGCACTCGTGCGTGAGACATTTTATGTGAGAAAAATTTTGTTTAATATAAAAATTGGTTGTGCGTCCAGCCAGTCACAGATGAGCTCTCCTTCGCAAGGTTTACGTGGATTTTTCTTATCACCAAAAAATAAATACACTTCGCAAATCCATTCTTTGATACCAGCGGTGTAGTTGCCTGCACATCCATATATAGAGGTCTGCCATCCACTTGCTCTGCTATTACATATGTTAAAATGTATGTTTTACATTCAGCAGATGTTGCCGGTTGCATTGGTAGAGTTGAATCTATTGTAGCACATATATATCAACGTTTCTTAACTTTTTTATTCAGTTTTATTTCATTAATAAACATTGTTTACTATACAATTGAATTCGCCTTGATGGCAATAAACAAATTCATAGCCCCGTTTCTTTACTTTTAGTGAGAAATAATTATGAACAATTATTCCTGGGAAACGTTTTTTGTAGACAAGTTTGACAAACATCTCTATTGGTGACTATTCTTTGCTGCCTTTTCAAGAAACAGACTATCAGCGAATTCAGAAGGCGAATTATGGTTTTGACAGACGGGTCCAAAATACAAAAACAAAATACATGGGGATTTTACATATATCTTACCGCCGCCACCTGTTTAAATTCGCCTTGATGTTTTATGTATCAACTTTTCGACTGCTTTGCTGTACACAATCGATATGGTAAATCTAGCTGTAACATATTTTTACATTTGATATAGCTTTGCTACTATTGAGCCGATAAGAAAATGGTTAAGATAAATTTTGTTTGAAATTGATTAAGCTTTGAAACGACATAAAAATTAAGGCAAAATAATTATCCCTTTTCGACGTACTTGACAATTAATGACGATGTGACTTGGAATTTGTAATATTTCTCGACTAAATCTGCTAATAGCTCTTAAACTGGGCATCTCATTGAAACCCATTATATGGCGGATTTTTGGAGCTATCGAAGACCTTTAATGCGGCGAATAGAGGGGCTCTATCGGATAAGCAAAGCTGGAGATTTTTCGTAAAATACAAAAATGGTGTTTCTCACTTTTTTAAAAACGACAACTTTGCGAAATATCAAAACCTATAGCGAATTTTTGATTTTTCTCTTCAGAATCGTAATCTGCACGTTTTTTCACGTAATTAATGTGTACCAAGTTTACGGCTATTAATGTTTTTATATAATCTGCTGCACCCTGAATGCATATGGTTTTTAAAATTTTCAAATGCAACGGGCAAGTTCTAACAGTTATCCAGCTAGAGTGAAATATTGCACATCTTATTTTTAGAGGAAAATCTATCATATTCCGCACGGCGAAAAAAAAATTTTTCTTAAGGAACAGCTTAATATACATACATAACCATTCTTATACAAATAAGTTGATTTCAGAATTTAAAGAAAAAAACATTTGCTATCATTGGGTTAATACATAGCCGCTAATGGGTTAATATAATACACATTGGCTATTTTTGTACAGACATACAAATTGTGAATTAAATAATTTGGTTATGGATCTTTAAAAAAATTGGTCACGAATGGGTTAATTCATGACCGTTAATGGGTTAAGATGCCAAAGATTATTCGGTTTAGTGTAGATACAACTAGTATGATGTACATAAATATTTTGATCTAAGAATTAAGTGAAAAAAATTTGGGTCAAAAATGGGTGAATGCGTGGTCGTTAAAGGGTTAAAATTCTTGGGATTTACTTTTGTAATATCAATATACCGATTCTGATTCAAGAAAATTAAATTCAAAACTAAAATAAAAAAACATAGGTTACCAACGGGTTAACCCATGACCGTCAATGGGTTAAGATGCTATATATTAACTGCTTTAGTGCAGATAAAGGGATTCTGATGTAAAAAAAGTTGATTTCAGAATTTTGAGCGTCCCCATATATATAAGTGGCCCAAGTGTGCGACGTTGCAGCAAGTAAGCGATATATTAAAACCCGTTTCGGTATTAAAAAAATATGACAGCAGATGAACTGCTTAAAATTGTTTTAATAAATCGCACACTAAATCAAAAAGAAACACAACTAAAAATCGGAGGAAGTTCAAATTAGGTGATTCTGGATCGCACAAATGTAACTTGATTTTCAAAAACTTGTCAAGACAGGCTTTTTTAAAGAGTAACAATATATGCTAAGAAAGTGGCCTGGAAAAAATTTAAGTTGTGACGGTTTTTGATTTAAGCGGGCTACTCACCTGCCAAGAAATGTTAAACTCCATATAAAAAACGCCCAAGAAATGGTCAAGAAATGTTTTCACACGTCAAATTTTCTTGAACCAATACTCAGCTCATAAGAAAAAATACAGCACTTTTCGATAGTTGGCAACGCCGGTTTACCTCAAGAAATAAATATCATCATCATCATTTATTGGCGCTTAACCGCCTAAGCGATTTTGGCCGTTTCGTATCAAAACACGCCAGTCATTCCTTTTTAGCGATAACGGACGCCAATTGGAAACCCCAAGGGAGTTCAAGTCATCCTCCACCTGTTGTTTCCATCTCAGTCGAGGCCTCCCCCTTCCTCTGCTGCCGAATTCAGGCGACGATAGGAAAACCTTCTGTGCTGGAGCTTCTTTGTCCATTCGCATAACATGGCCCAGCCAGCGGAGTCTTTGGGCTTTAATTCGCTGGACTATGGTCAGATCTGCGTAGAGCTCGTACAGCTCATCGTTAAATTTCCTTCTATACTCGCCGTTGGCATCACGGGAAGGACCATAAATCTTCCGGAGAACTTTTCTCTCAAATACTCCAAGGGCCATCTCATCTTCTCTTGACATTGTCCATGAATCTGAGCCATACATCAGGACAGGTATGATGAGAGACTTATAGAGCGTGATCTTTGTTCTTCGAGAGAGGACTTTACTTCTCAATTGCCTACTCAGTCCAAAGTAGCACTTGTTCGCAAGAGTGATTCTCCGTTGGATTTCTAGACTGATATTATTTTCGGTGTTGATACTGGTTCCCAAATAGACGAAGTCCCTCACAGTTTCAAATTTGTAACTATCAACAGTGACATGGCTGCCAAGGCGCAGGTGCGCCGATTCTTTCTTTGATGACAGCAAATACTTCGTCTTGTCCTCGTTCACGGCAAGACCCACTTTTTTCGCTTCCTTATCCAGTCCAGAGAAGGCAGCGCTTACGGCGCGGTTGCTAAGGCCAATGATATCAATATCATCGGCATACGCCAGCAATTGCACGCTCTTGTAAAAGATTGTACCATTGCGGTTTAGCTCTGCTGCTCGAATTATCTTCTCCAGCATCAGATTGAAGAAATCGCATGAAAGGGAGTCGTCCTGTCTGAAGCCTCGTTTGGTTTCAAATGGCTCAGAGAGGTCCTTCCCGATTCTGACGGAGCTGTTGGTATTGCTCAACGTCATTTGACAAAGCCGTATAAGCTTTGCAGGGAAGTCAAATTCAGACATGGCGGCATACAGGCAACTCCTTTTTACGCTGTCAAAAGCGGCTTTAAAATCGACAAAGAGATGGTGAGTGTCGATTCTCTTATCATGGGTCTTCTCCAGGATTTGGCGTATCGTGAAAATCTGGTCGATGGTAGACTTACCAGGTCTAAAGCCACACTGATAAGGTCCAATCAGTTTGTCTACGATGGGCTTCAGCCTTTCACACAACACGCTAGAAAGAACCTTATAACCGATATTAAGAAGACTAATTCCGCGGTAGTTGTTGCGGTTAGCGGGATCGCCTTTCTTGTGGATTGGGCAAAGCACACTTAAATTCCAATCCGGAGGCATGCATTCGTCTGACCATATTCTGCATAAGAGCTGATGCATGCTTTTTACCAGCTCTTCGCCTCCGCGTTTGAACAGCTCGGCGGGTAGTCCGTCTTTTCCAGGCGCTTTGTTGTTTTTGAGCCGGGATATAGCTATCCTCACTTCATCATAGTCAGGTGGTGGGACGACTTTTCCATCGTCAGGGATTGGGGTATCGGGTTCGACGTCTCCCTCGCAATTTAGCAGTGAGGAGAAGTGCTCCCTCCATAATTTAAGTACACTTTGTACGTCGGTTACCAGGTCGCCATTATTGTCCTTACAGGAGCTTGCCCCGGTCTTAACGTCTCCTTGTAGGCAGCGTCCTTTTTTTTCGAGGCAGTTTTGCATTCCTCATCGTACCAGTTGTTCTTGCGGGCTCGCTGGAACCCTATAGTGGCCTCAGCGGCGGTACGCAATGAGTGAGAGATATGCTTCCATTGCTCGGTTACATCGTTAGGTCGAGGATTGCCCTCTGCTAGCAGGTGTGAGAGTCGAGTTGTGAAATTATCAGCTGTCTGTGTCATGCGCAGCTTCTCGACGTCAAACTTTCCTTCCGTTACTGTGCGCACTTTCTTCGTTGCACAGAGGCGTGTGCGTATCTTGGCTGCAACAAGATAATGGTCAGAGTCAATATTGGGACCACGCAGTGTACGCACGTCCAGAACGGTGGAGCTATGTCTGCCGTCAATCAAGACATGATCAATCTGGTTTCTAGTTCTTTGATCAGGGGACAGCCATGTGGCTTGGTGTATTCGCTTATGCTGGAACCTGGTACTACTGATGACCATATTGCGAGCAGCGGCGAAGTCAATCAACCTAGTGCCGTTGGGGGATGTTATATCGTGGAGACTGAATTTTCCAACTGTGGGACCAAAGACTCCTTCCTTGCCCACCTTGGCATTAAAGTCGCCGAGCACGATTTTGATATCATGCTGTGGGCAGCGATCATAAGTCTGTTCAAGTTTATCGTAGAAGGAGTCCTTCTCTGCGTCGTCCGTCTCCTCAGTCGGCGCATAGGCGCAGATAAATGTTATGTTGAAAAACCTCGCCTTGATGCGGATCGCAGCGAGACGCTCGTTCACAGGATTGAACGCTAATACTTGGCGGCGAAGTCTCTTTCCCACCACGAATCCTACACCACGCGCTTTGCCGCGTGTCTGGCCACTGTAGTATACGTCACAAGGACCGATGGTCGTCTTTCCTTGCCCCGTCCATCGCATTTCCTGCAGGGCGGTGATGTCAGCCTTTGCGCCTGCGAGGACATCAACCAGTCGGGCAGCGGTACCGTCCCTTGAAAGGGTCCGGACATTCCCGGTACATGCCCTAATATCCAAATCGTTATGCCTTATTCGTTTTGCCGGGTCGTCAACATTAAAGGGGGTTCTCATCCGAGGCTTTGTATATTTTTTCCTTGGAATTAAGTTTTTTACGTGGCGGGTCCCAAACCCAGCGCACAACCCGTTTCGGGGTTTTTTGAAAATATTTACACATTTATATAGCGAGCCGCTTGCTTCAAGACAGACGCCCGCTTGCAGCCGCACCTCATGGTGAACAGACGCTACGCAAAAACCTCGGTGAGCCCTTAAACCAAGTATGTCAGAGTGGCCCCACCGGGGCTCCCTCTCTTTCTGCCGCGAGCCTAGGTAGCTCCCGTTGCCCAGAGTGCACGAACGAGGACGCAAGAGTCGGGATTGAGCAAGGTCACTTAGTAACCACACTCCATTACACTCCAGAAATAAATATGCTCGTATATATTTCTTGAGGTAAACGTGCAGATTCACGGCAAAGATGAGTATATACTTCGCTACACAAGTTTTATACATTTTTATAAAAGTAATTTGCAAGAAAATGGAAAATGCCGTAACCGTCAAAATTTCTTGACCAATCACAAGAAATATATGATCGTTTTTTTCTTGAGGCATTTCTTGGCAGGTGGGTAGCGCGCTTTAGGGGGCAAAATGTTATATTGTTTGGCTAGCAAATTATTTGGGTACGTTTTTTTCGTTTTGGTACGCAAAAATTTAGGCAAACGGCAACCGTGCGCATGACATGACCCAGCCAGCGGAGCCTTGGGCTTTAATTCGCAGTACAGGTACAGCTCACCTTCTCTTGACAATGTTTTCGGGCCATGACCATGATTTCGGGCCATATGTACATCAGTACAGAGACTTATAGAGCATGATCTTTGTTCTTCGAGAGAGGACTTTGTTTCTCAATTGCCTACTCAGTGCGAAATAGCACTTGTTGGCAAGAGTGATTCTGCGTTGGATTTCCTAACCTTAACCTTAATGTTAACCCTAACCTTCTCGAATGTGGAAGGGGTGTAAGAGTAGGTCGCCTCCCCATTGGTGCACCCTGGGTAACGCTAAATGAGCTACATGGCCTACACGGCTAGTTTCTACACGGTTGAAAATTTGGGTTTTTTTTCTAAACCTAGCAAAGTTTAACGCTATTTTAAAACTTAAGGGGCTTATGTCGATAGCCACAGGGCTACGCTGCCCTTGTGATCATAGCTCCGTACGGCACTTCATCACGAGAGCAGCCTAGCCTCTCTGGCGCGACGACAAAGATCTTCCCCCTCCCAATCCAGGGTGTTATGCGAAACCGTGCCCATTGGACGTTTGCAGCCGGGAGGCAAATCGTGGCTGTATTTGAACGGAGCCTCTCTGATACCGGGTCGCCTCAGAGAGTAAGCATGGCCTTACCGCGGTACGGGGCTCTGTCGCGGCGGACGACACATTTTCCCCTACTCTTCCCTTGACCCTAAGCTGGCCTTGTCCGGCGATGGGTCGTACGAACAAGATGAACTCAAATAACCCAAATAAAATCGATAAACCTAAAAAACAAACAACGCCAAATTTCACTCCTCAGCAAAGGAGAGCTATGGAGGAACAGGCGAGGAAGCAACAACAACGCCGGAGGACAACCTCCGTTCCACAATCAAGGGGGGGATCGACAGCGATGGCAACTACGAGTCGGTCAACCAACCCTCTATCGACTAAGATTGACTTGATGGGAGCTAGCACCAGTGCGGTTGCCAACGCAACTAAGCGGACAACGGCGGATGCTAAACTCCCATCAACCGCTGATATGAAAACCAGTATCTTTACGTCTGTGGCAGCGGTCTCACGACCTGGCCTCGGAGTTTCGAAGGAGAAGGAAGCTGCAACTGAGATCTCGGCAAGGAGATGGCAACTACGGGTCCGCACTCCCAGGAGACATCTCCCCGCCGCTTCACATACCACGAGAAAAGATTGGCTGCAAAGATTCTGAAGAGGTATGAAGGGGTACCGCAGGAATCGCTGTCGCCGAATTCCAGTAAATCGGTAGAGCTAGCGAAAGCTGTGATACCGGATTTCCAAAATTCTTACATTCCAAAGAGGTTAAAAGTTAACCCTTTCAAGCGCCAGAGATCGGACCTGGAGTTAAATCCCCCTCCCAAGCGGCATCAGAATACCCCTGGAGCGGGCAAACTAAGCTTTGCTGAGGTAACCAAGGACAGGATCCTTATAGGCGTCCTTGACCGAGGCAATGACCGTCTGGCCATCCCTAAGGACCGGTGGCGTTACGTGCGAAATGAACTCGGCAACATTCTTCTCTTCTGCCAGCGTAGGCCAGATCGTTATCCACGTATATCGTGGTGATGCTCAGCGCGCTGCCTTCTCGGCTGCTCCGGGGGAACCGGAAAACGAATTACCAGAAGAGGAAGCGGAGGATTCCGATGCGGAAAGCATGTTATCCGCCACGTCCCTTGGCGAAAGTGCTGTGAACAACTCGGAGATGGAGGACAGCCTACAGGACGAGGAAGCCCTCGACGTCACGGTGGTAGCAGCCAACGCTGAGCGATTAACATCTAACGCTGCAGACAGCAAGACTCCTGCAACGCCATATCGGGCAGTTAATCGGAACAACTCGTCGTTGATAGGCAACCTCCGGGATGGGGCAAACCTCGACGATATGGGGACGGCAGGGAAGTCTGTGCGCTCTCATGTTGGTGGTGCTTCAGATTAATCTGCACAAATCTAAAGTAGCTTCGGCTGCTTTAAGTAGTCGTCTTTCTAAAGGCGACGTGGATGTGGTCCTCATCCAAGAACCCTGGGTCAATAGCTCGAGAATCTGCGGATTGGGGACTAAGGGTTTCAAGCTCATTCGAGCCAGCGAGGAGAGCAAAGTCAGAACGTGTATTTTGGTCAAGTCAGAGTTGAACTCCTTTCTCCTACCTAACTACACCAATGGTGATATTACCGCTATTAGTCTAACGGTCGACAGCACCCGCCTGACGGTGGCGTCGGTCTATATGCCCTACGACGCCGAAGAACCCCCACCACAAACGGAGGTGAAAGACCTGGTGTCAAATTTCTGTACGGGTAATCTTATTATTGGAGCGGACGCTAATGCTCACCATGTCCAATGGGGGAGCTCCGACATCAATGCCAGGGGCGAGTCTCTGTTTGATTACCTCTTAACAACCAACCTGGTGATTTGCAACGTGGGTAATGAGCCTACTTTTATCACTAAGACCCGCAGGGAGGTCATAGACCTCACTATCTGTAGTGAAGGCGCTTATGAGTGGGTCAGAAAATGGCGGGTTCTGGAAGAACATTCTTTCTCCGAGCACCGTTACATAGAAATGGTTTTAGACTTTATTGTAGAACAACCAATCATGAAGCGCAATCCACGTAACACTGATTGGCAGTTACACAATGAAATATTAGACAGAGACCTACCAGTACTGCCCTCACAAGCCCCCTCAACAGTAGAGGAGCTGGAGGATCTTGTTACTACATTTACATCGGCGCTCTCAAATGCTCTAGGACAGGCTTGTCCAGTGCCAAAACCACGCGGTAAACACAGGCCACATTGGTGGTCCTACGATTTGGACTCGCTCCGAATATCATGCCGGAAACAATTTAACAAGGCCAAGAGCTTCGGCTCTGAGCCTCATTGGCACGAATATAAAGCTAAACTAAGGGCCTACAAAAAAGCTCTGAGACAGGCGAAGAGAACCTCGTGGAGGAATTTCTGCACTGGCGTCGAAAAGGTCGACGACACAGCGAGACTTAGACGAGTCCTCTCGAAAAGTCAAACAACCATCAGCTATTTGCGAAAACCTGAAGGATCCTGGACCAGCACGGAAGAGGAAACCCTTGAGCTGCTCTTGAATACACATTTTCCGGGGAATCTGCATGATGCACCACTAGCACCTGCAACAAACCTGGCAGTAAATATACCCATCACTGAGGAAAGAGTAAGGTGGGCAGTTAAGAGCTTTGAACCGTATAAGGCTGCCGGGCCGGACGGGATTATCCCCGCGCAACTTATAAACACGTTGGAGACATCAGCTAAATGGCTGGTATTTCTCTTCACAGCCTGCCTGGCTCTCAACCACATTCCGGGCTCCTGGAGAAGCGCCACGGTAGTGTTTATCCCTAAGGCTGGGAAGGCATCCCACTACGAGCCAAAAGACTACAGACCGATCAGTCTCTCGTCCTTTGTACTAAAAACCTTTGAGAGGATACTAAGCGACTACCTCTTAACGACTATTGATAGCAACCTTATCTCTAGCTATCAGCATGCATACACCAAGGGTAAATCAACAGAAACCGCTCTGCACAGCCTAGTGTCTGTCATTGAGAAATCGCTGTGTGAAAAGGACTACTATCTCGTGGCCCTCCTAGACATTGAGGGGGCTTTCAACAATATAAGCCCGGAGGCTATCAACTCCGCTCTAACTAATCTGGGCGTAGATAGACCTCTAACTGATTTAATTGACCAACTTTTAAGGGGAAGGAAAATAGCTTCTTCACTTGGTACGGTTGAGTTATCACGTTATGTCACAAGGGGAACACCCCAGGGTGGTGTTCTTTCCCCGCTTTTATGGAACCTCACAGTCAACTCGTTGCTACGTGACACAAGCTGGGGGGGCGGGAAGATAGTGGCATACGCAGACGATTTAGCTATTGCATTCAGAGGCAAGTTCCCACAAACTCTGTGTGACCTGATGCAAGTACCACTGCGAGAAGTTTCGACGTGGTCCTCTCGCTGCGGACTTAGTATCAACCCAGGGAAGGTGGAACTTGTCCTCTTCACCAACCGGTACAAAATACCGCCACTAAGCCTATCAGAACTAGATGGCACGTGCCTGGGCTTGTCGGATAAGGCCAAGTTTCTAGGCATAGTTCTGGACAGGAAATTGAATTGGAAGGAGAATGTTCTTCAGCGCCAGAAGAAAACTTGCATCGCTCTTTACACATGCAAAAGAGCCATTGGCAAAAAATGGGGGCTCAGCCCTAGAGTATGCAGTTGGATCTACACGGCCATCATTCGCCCAATCATGCTTTATGGAGTCGTCGTATGGTGGCCTGCGCTGAGCAAGGCAACATACCTGAATCTATTGCGGAAAGTCCATAGATCCAATATGATCTGTATAAGCGGTGCGCTAAGGACAACGCCCAACGAAGCCCTCCAGGTCATTCTGGGCATTTTGCCACTTGATCTGGAAGGGTTTCGGTCAGCGGCGGCATCAGCTCTGCGCCTAAGAGAAACCTCCAGTTGGGCTGCGGGTACTATTGGACACTCCAGTATTCTGGAATCTTACAGCTTTCTCCCTCTAAGCACAGATCGTTGTGCGACTACTACAGTCGGGGATAGCTGTTTCAAAATAAACATTCCCAGCAGAGAAGACTGGGAGAGGGCGGATTGCTGTCCCGAAACAAATGGTGGCACTTCCATATACACCGACGGCTCGAAGTTGGACGGCAGAGTTGGAGGAGGAGTTTATTCAAGGGATTTGGACCTTGAGCTCTCCTTCAGACTACCTGATCATTGTAGCGTCTTCCAGGCGGAAGTCTCGGCAATCCTGGACGCCGCGGCCTGGTTAAGCAAACGTGTTATCGGAGAAGATATCGCTATTTTCAGCGATAGCCAAGCGGCCATCAAATCCCTTGGCTCATACACGTTCAACTCTGAACTGACGCTCAGCTGTCGTCGATCTCTTCAGGAGATGGCCCAACAGAACCGCGTAAACCTCATATGGGTCCCGAGACATAGGGACATTGAGGGAAACTGTAAGGCAGACGAGCTTGCCAGGCAGGGCACGACCAAGCAGGTTCCTCAGGATAAAGAGCGCTTAGGTATGCCGTTTGCCACATGCAAACTAATGCTGAAGGAGCACACACTCCGTCAAGCCAACGAAAGATGGCTGCAATTCCCAGGGTGTCGGATATCGAAACAAACCTGGCCAAAATGGGATCTTAAAAGGTCTAGACGCATTTATGCCCTAACTAGGAGGGAAATCTGCATATTGATAGGGGTATTAACCGGTCACTGCCTCATTGGTAGGCATGCAGAAAGGCTAGGTGTGCCCTACCGACGATGCTGCAGGAGTTGCAAAGATGATGAGGAGGAGGAAACAGTGGAGCACCTCATCTGCAACTGTCCGGCTTTAAGCGGCGCGAGAACGCGCTTTTTGGGAGTTCCGTTCCTGGATAGCCTAAGCCAGATCGCGGAACTGGACATAAAGGACTTGATGGGCTTCATAAAGTCATCTAAGTGGTTCGAGGAGGAGTAACAGTGTCGGTTTAGGAGTGTCAGTCCCGGGATTCTGCTATGTGGAAAATCCCAACAACTCAGGGATTTTCCATATGGCTGGGTCCCGGGACTGACTTTCCTTGTGTTGGTGGTATCACAACGGGCCTTTCAAAACTGGCCTAAGTGTGCCTCTGCGGCAGCCACTTGAACCTAACCTAAAACTTTTTGGACTTGCTTTTGAACCAGTGAATGGTTTAACGTATTTTTTAATTTTTTTGAGTTTTAATTGTAGTCCAAATAGTAGAAAAACCCGATTTTCGCTTAATTGTTTTAAAATCAAAACAAAAAATATTAAACTCAAAACTGAAAAGTTCTACCAGTTTTGCTTTCAATATGTTTTTGGTTGATTTTGGCTTTTATTAACATTGTAAATAAAATTACACTATACCCCTTTTGGGTATGCTACACAAACGTATTTCTTAGTTTGTGTATTTATTAATTTGTGTAGCATACCGAAAAGGGGTATAGTGTAATTTTATTTTTGTAGCATGCACACATTTGGAAGTCAGTGATGCCAGATAATCTCCGCTAAATTGGCCACAAAAATTTTAAAAATTACCTCAATTTCCCACATGAATAAAAAATCCCACAGAATTTAAAGTCACTTTTTATTGAGAGCATTTTTTACCATAAATAGAATATAAGGTAGTAATTTAATACGCCCGGTGTCTCACATAACAATATTATTTAAATATTAAGGCTTAAAACAACGTATCTTTGGACTTTGAAGTATTTGTGTTTCCTCATCTGGTAATAGATACTATAGATAGGGTATTAAGAGGATGATGTCAAATGAAGGCAAACTACAAGTGAGTATTATGCTTGCAAATTGAATAAATCGAACGATTCCATAAAACAGTGTACGTTATTGCAGACGGCAGCATGAAGTTAAACTCTCATGAATTGTACAGAGGTAGTTAGTTTCGCAGACAAAAGGTCCTATTTTGATATGCAAGACTTAAATATGTATATGTTTTTCGTTTTAAAAAATTGTGTAGTGAACTATTCCTAAAAAGGGTAATTTCCCACGATCTGGCACCGCTTTACGCTAAGCGACGTCTGTTAAGGCTGGGTAACATTGCGCTGCTTCGCGCTGTAGCGTTGGTATCAATGGTGGCGCTACTGTTGCTGATCTATTCATTTGTAAATTGTAAAACTAGAACGCCACAGTATATTAGTGCAAAACATCAATTGACTATACTTCAACTCAGTACTGACTGTTGTCGGTTTAGGAAAATTGTAGTTCTTTACTTTGGCCTAATACTAATAATGCTACTGGATTATGTATCAGCCCTATGAGGTCCAAAGAAAAATGTTGAGCGTAGTACCCAAAGAAGCGTTTCGGTCCCAGAAATAAAATTCCAAATGCAGGAAATTGAGATGGTAAACCATTCAAAACTCATTGAGGCCTAACTATTAGCAATTCGGGAAAATGGAAAAAGTTTGAATATTTAGATTTCATCTCTTGCTACCGGATTGTTTCACTTTTCTATGGTGCTCATAAACTGCACCACCATCTCGTATGGAAATGCGCCAAAAGTAGCAGCGCAATAATATATTCAGCAATACCCAGCCTTAATAATAGCGGCGTCAGTACAGTGCTCCACAAAAGAGTTTTAACCTTAGGCAAAATTTTGGGAAACTCGCCGCAATTGCTGTTTTTTCCGACCTGAGAATCTATTGAGTTTTAAAACTGATATTAGGTACATAGCTATATTTTGGTTCTCGCTAGTATAAATAAAACGCTTAAATTGTAAAATAATTTAATTTACCACATATACACTGATTACCCTGCAAAAAGCGTTGGATTATGTGTTCCAATTTTTCGATATTGGAGTACTCCGATAGTAATCATTTGTATACCTCATCGGACCACCTTCAGCTTTTTGAAAGCCGATCATTGCTCGTGCCTTATCAATGAAAATCACGACAATATCGCTCTGACAGTATATACTGCAAGGAGTAAAAACATTGAAGTACATTGCAAAGTACTCTGACTGTAGGTACCCCATGGAGTAGCAGAAACAAGGCGAAGGTTGGAGTAGGTGGTCCAGTCCTAGGACATCGCAATGTTAATTGGAGCACAATTTTTATATGAAAAAGGATTACATTTGGAGCACTCTGATGCATAATTGGAGTACTCTTTGAATAGTAAATAGAGTACTCTCGATTTTTGCAGGGTAATAGCAGGCGCCACTTGTTTATGCATACACATACACTTTTGTCTCATTGTTTTATGGACCACTGTTTTTATACAATGTTGAAACAGTTGATAGGGTGGCCAACTGCATACTATTTCCATTGTAAAATAAGCGTGTTCGGCGATTCCTAGCTAGCCAACTGCCAGCAAAAGAAAGTTTTGCTAAAATCTCTCAAAATCTCAAATTTGCTAAATTTTCGCCGAATATAATTTGCAATAATTTAATAATAATAATAATTTGCAATAATTTGCACCTCTCTCTCTGAATTAAATGTCAAAATGCGCGCTCTCCAGGAATCTCTAGGAATCACCGAACAGTTTTTACTGCTAATTATACAATCATGAACAGCTGATTTGCTGCTTTCTGCTGGACGAAAAACCTCCAGCAATAATTTGCAATAATTTGCAGCTCTCTCTCTCAATTAAATGTCAAAATACGCTCTCTCCAGGAATCTCGAGAAATCACCGAACAGTTTTTGCTGCTAATTATATATAATTATGTATAACTTTTTTTCATCGTACAGACCTAATGCCTCTGCAGTGGGAGTGCTGTCAGACGTTCAATATCAATAGACCACGGATCTCGATCCATATTGAATATGTAGCATGCAAAATTCTAAAAATCCCCAGCAATAATTTGCAGCTCTCTAGGAATCTCTAGGAATGACCGAACAGTTTTTGCCGCTAATTATATATAATTATGTATAACTTTTTTTCATCGTGCAGACCATTGTGTATCAGTACAAGTGTGGAATATTCTGCATAGACGTCAAATTTTCAAAGTGAGTTTAACACCTGATGATCAGAGTTGCTTTTTTGGAAAATAGTATCATTTAGCGCCGATTTGTATTCGATTGCGTAAAAAAATTAGTAGTAAATAAAGGGGTAATAGTTCTCTAAATTTATAAAATAAGATGAAAAATAATGGTTGAAACTTCTTAAGTCTGGTTTTCATTGGGTCAAGTTTTGATAATTTCTATCGACTTAATCGAAATAAGCGGTAATTGTCTACTTTAGCTGTCAAATGCTAATAAATTAGCTAATTTAAAGGAGCTCGAAAGACGGGGTTTAGCCTCAGGATCATGAATCCGGTATCGATTTTTTAATTTTTGGTTTCAGTGAAAACTTATGGTCAAAAAATCGAAAATTGACGAAAATATTAAAAAAAGCGCTTCCGGATTCGTGATCCTGAGGCCAAACTCCGTATTTTGAACCCCCTCCCATAATTTTAGCTAATTTATTAGCAGTTGACAGCTAAAGTAGACAGTTACCAAATAAATAAATAAATGCAAACAAGAACCCTGTCTCATTGTTTTGCGGTCCTGCACAAAACCCTGGTTTGCAGAAACCACAATAGCAACCAAGATTTTTGACATGGATGTGTGTTTTGATTGACGTTGAAGTGTGTTTTGACATTTCCCTCAAAGCTACATTTCACACTTTATGTTATACACAATGGTGCGGATCACGTTCCATATTGAACGTGTGACAGCTTCCTGAATCTGAGGGACGCTTAACATCTATTCAATATATTTGGCAATATTATAATTAGATACATACTAATTTCGAGCAAAATGGAAGAGAAAGAAGACGTACTTCTGTTAGAAGTGCGATGTTCCGGCATTTGTAAATTAATTTCTTTACAAAAAACTCAAATTACTGCAGAATATATAAAAGAAACGGGTGAGTAATATTTATGAAATTCATTTCTATAATTTTGCAATTACATTTTTTCTTTCAAAATATTAGTTTCAGCTGCTTTTAACATTAGAAAAAGTTTTTCATTTCGTACTTCGCGCGGAAGCATAATACCTAAGGAAAACACACCAAATATATTTTACAGTTCAGCGGATGCGCTTCGTTTATTTTGGAGGTGGATAATCCTCGATTTGTAGTAGAGTCGCCAACAAGAAAAGTAGACAATACAACCCACAGAATCAACAGTCAGGTAAGCGTCTCCTAGGTGCACATTAGAGTGGCCCTTAAGCGTGTGGATAAAATTTTTACATCGTTAATGTGCGTATATGTAAAGTACATATAGTAAAGTGAACGTTCCCTGGAATAATAATCTTCATTTTTCAACGTGTGGTAGCACACGATCAGGTACCACATTTATTTGTGTATTTGTTTTCTTTAGGGGCCTTTCTGAATGGGCGGCCTTTGGCTGCGCTTATAAAAATTTTCGATCAGCCTAATTTAATTAGGTTAGGTTAGGTTCAAGTGGCTGCCGCAGAGGCACACTTAGGCCAGTTTTGAAAGGCCCGTTGTGATACCACCAACACAAGGAAAGTCAGTCCCGGGACCCAGCCATATGGAAAATCCCTGAGTTGTTGGGATTTTCCACATAGCAGAATCCCGGGACTGACACTCCTAAACCGACACCGTTACTCCTCCTCGAACCACCTAGATGACTTTATGAAGCCCATCAAGTCCTTTATGTCCAGTTCCGCGATCTGGCTTAGGCTATCCAGGAACGGAACTCCCAAAAAGCGCGTTCTCGCGCCGCTTAAAGCCGGACACTTGCAGATGAGGTGATCCACTGTTTCCTCCTCCTCATCATCTTTGCAACTCCTGCAGCATCGTCGGTAGGGCACACCTAGCCTTTCTGCATGCCTACCAATGAGGCAGTGACCGGTTAATACCCCTATCAATATGCAGATTTCCCTCCTAGTTAGGGCATAAATGCGTCTAGACCTTTTAAGATCCCATTTTGGCCAGGTTTGTTTCGATATGCGACACCCTGGGGATTGCAGCCATCTTTCGTTGGCTTGACGGAGTGTGTGCTCCTTCAGCATTAGTTTGCATGTGGCAAACGGCATACCTAAGCGCTCTTTATCCTGAAGAACCTGCTTGGTCGTGCCCTGCCTGGCAAGCTCGTCTGCCTTACAGTTTCCCTCAATGTCCCTATGTCCCGGGACCCATATGAGGTTTACGCGGTTCTGTTGGGCCATCTCCTGAAGAGATCGACGACAGCTGAGCGTCAGTTCAGAGTTGAACGTGTATGAGCCAAGGGATTTGATGGCCGCTTGGCTATCGCTGAAAATAGCGATATCTTCTCCGATAACACGTTTGCTTAACCAGGCCGCGGCGTCCAGGATTGCCGAGACTTCCGCCTGGAAGACGCTACAATGATCAGGTAGTCTGAAGGAGAGCTCAAGGTCCAAATCCCTTGAATAAACGCCTCCTCCAACTCTGCCGTCCAACTTCGAGCCGTCGGTGTATATGGAAGTGCCACCATTTGTTCCGGGACACCAATCCGTCCTCTCCCAGTCTTCTCTGCTGGGAATGTTTATTTTGAAACAGCTATCCCCGACTGTAGTAGTCGCACAACGATCTGTGCTTAGAGGGAGAAAGCTGTAAGATTCCAGAATACTGGAGTGTCCAATAGTACCCGCAGCCCAACTGGAGGTTTCTCTTAGGCGCAGAGCTGATGCCGCCGCTGACCGAAACCCTTCCAGATCAAGTGGCAAAATGCCCAGAATGACCTGGAGGGCTTCATGGGGCGTTGTCCTTAGCGCACCGCTTATACAGATCATATTGGATCTATGGACTTTCCGCAACAGATTCAGGTATGTTGCCTTGCTCAGCGCAGGCCACCATACGACGACTCCATAAAGCATGATTGGGCGAATGATGGCCGTGTAGATCCAACTGCATACTCTAGGGCTGAGCCCCCATTTTTTGCCAATGGCTCTTTTGCAGGTGTAAAGAGCGATGCAAGCTTTCTTCTGGCGCTGAAGAACATTCTCCTTCCAATTCAATTTCCTGTCCAGAACTATGCCTAGAAACTTGGCCTTATCCGACAAGCCCAGGCGCGTGCCATCTAGTTCTGGTAGGCTTAGTGGCGGTATTTTGTAACGGTTGGTGAAGAGGACAAGTTCCACCTTCCCTGGGTTGATACTAAGTCCGCAGCGAGAGGACCACGTCGAAACTTCTCGCAGTGCTACTTGCATCAGGTCACACAGAGTTTGTGGGAACTTGCCTCTGAATGCAATAGCTAAATCGTCTGCGTATGCCACTATCTTCCCGCCCCCCCAGCTTGTGTCACGTAGCAACGAGTTGACTGTGAGGTTCCATAAAAGCGGGGAAAGAACACCACCCTGGGGTGTTCCCCTTGTGACATAGCGTGATAACTCAACCGTACCAAGTGAAGAAGCTATTTTCCTTCCCATTAAAAGTTGGTCAATTAAACCAGTTAGAGGTCTATCTACTCCCAGATTATTTAGAGCGGAGTTGATAGCCTCCGGGCTTATATTGTTGAAAGCCCCCTCAATGTCTAGGAGGGCCACGAGACAGTAGTCCTTTTCACACAGCGATTTCTCAATGACAGACACTAGGCTGTGCAGAGCGGTTTCTGTTGATTTACCCTTGGTGTATGCATGCTGATAGCTAGAGATAAGGTTGCTATCAATAGTCGTTAAGAGGTAGTCGCTTAATATCCTCTCAAAGGTTTTTAGTACAAAGGACGAGAGACTGATCGGTCTGTAGTCTTTTGGCTCGTAGTGGGATGCCTTCCCAGCCTTAGGGATAAACACTACCGTGGCGCTTCTCCAGGAGCCCGGAATGTGGTTGAGAGCCAGGCAGGCTGTGAAGAGAAATACCAGCCATTTAGCTGATGTCTCCAACGTGTTTATAAGCTGCGCGGGGATAATCCCGTCCGGCCCGGCAGCCTTATACGGTTCAAAGCTCTTAACTGCCCACCTTACTCTTTCCTCAGTGATGGGTATATTTACTGCCAGGTTTGTTGCAGGTGCTAGTGGTGCATCATGCAGATTCCCCGGAAAATGTGTATTCAAGAGCAGCTCAAGGGTTTCCTCTTCCGTGCTGGTCCAGGATCCGTCAGGCTTTCGCAAATAGCTGATGGTTGTTTGAATTTTCGAGAGGACTCGTCTAAGTCTCGCTGTGTCGTCGACCTTTTCGACGCCAGTGCAGAAATTTCTCCACGAGGTTCTCTTCGCCTGTCTCAGAGCTTTTTTGTAGGCCCTTAGTTTAGCTTTATATTCGTGCCAATGAGGCTCAGAGCCGAAGCGCTTGGCCTTGTTAAATTGTTTCCGGCATGATATTCGGAGCGAGTCCAAATCGTAGGACCACCAATGTGGCCTGTGTTTACCGCGTGGTTTTGGCACTGGACAAGCCTGTTCTAGAGCATTTGAGAGCGCCGATGTAAATGTAGTAACAAGATCCTCCAGCTCCTCTACTGATGAGGGGGCTTGTGAGGGCAGTACTGGGAGGTCTCTGTCTAATATTTTATTGTGTAACTGCCAATCAGTGTTACGTGGATTGCGTTTCATGATTGGTTGTTCTACAATAAAGTCTAAAACCATTTCTATGTAACGGTGGTCGGAGAAAGAATGTTCTTCCAGAACCCGCCATTTTCTGACCCACTCATAAGCGCCTTCACTACAGAGAGTGAGGTCTATGACCTCCCTGCGGGTCTTAGTGATAAAAGTAGGCTCATTACCCACGTTGCAAATCACCAGGTTGGTTGTTAAGAGGTAATCAAACAGAGACTCGCCCCTGGCATTGATGTCGGAGCTCCCCCATTGGACATGGTGAGCATTAGCGTCCGCTCCAATAATAAGATTACCCGTGCAGAAATTTGACACCAGGTCTTTCACCTCCATTTGTGGTGGGGGTTCTTCGCCGTCGTAGGGCATATAGACCGACGCCACCGTCAGGCGGGTGCTGTCGACCGTTAGACTGATAGCGGTAATATCACCATTGGTGTAGTTAGGTAGGAGAAAGGAGTTCAACTCAGACTTGACCAAAATACACGTTCTGACTTTGCTCTCCTCGCTGGCTCGAATGAGCTTGAAGCCCTTAGTCCCCAATCCGCAGATTCTCGAGCTATTGACCCAGGGTTCTTGGATGAGGACCACATCCACGTCGCCTTTAGAAAGACGACTACTTAAAGCAGCCGAAGCTACTTTAGATTTGTGCAGATTAATCTGAAGCACCACCAACATGAGAGCGCACAGACTTCCCTGCCGTCCCCATATCGTCGAGGTTTGCCCCATCCCGGAGGTTGCCTATCAACGACGAGTTGTTCCGATTAACTGCCCGATATGGCGTTGCAGGAGTCTTGCTGTCTGCAGCGTTAGATGTTAATCGCTCAGCGTTGGCTGCTACCACCGTGACGTCGAGGGCTTCCTCGTCCTGTAGGCTGTCCTCCATCTCCGAGTTGTTCACAGCACTTTCGCCAAGGGACGTGGCGGATAACATGCTTTCCGCATCGGAATCCTCCGCTTCCTCTTCTGGTAATTCGTTTTCCGGTTCCCCCGGAGCAGCCGAGAAGGCAGCGCGCTGAGCATCACCACGATATACGTGGATAACGATCTGGCCTACGCTGTAGTGTACTAGGCCATTGCACCTTTTGAGGGGCTCGATTGACTCTTTATTCATGGTGAACACCACCTGTCTGTCGGGCCCTACCGCATCCCCGACCAGATTGACACTCCAGTCATGCGTTGGCAGGGACGGATTCATTAGCCGTAGCATCCCGAGAATTCTCTCGGGTTCGTCAGGGATGGCCGGAATCCACGCCCTTGCCCTTGGACGAGCTGGAATGTCCTTCCAGTCGACGACCTCTATCTTTGCGCCCTTGTAGACTTCACCCAGCTTAGCAGCTGCTGCCATGTACAGTGCTACGGTTTTTGCATCCTCGCATGCGAGTAATTTAATCTGACCCTGGTGCCAACCCGCATCCGTTACTCGCGCCGAACTACCCGGAAACTCTGCAGCAACATTGAGAAGAATGTTGCCGAGTTCATTTCGCACGTAACGCCACCGGTCCTTAGGGATGGCCAGGCGGTCATTGCCTCGGTCCAGGACGCCTATAAGGATCCTGTCCTTGGTTACCTCAGCAAAACTTAGTTTGCCCGCTCCAGGGGTATTCTGATGCCGCTTGGGAGGGGGATTCAACTCCAGGTCCGATCTCTGGCGCTTGAAAGGGTTAACTTTTAACCTCTTTGGCATGTAAGAATTTTGGAAATCCGGTATCACAGCTTTCGCTAGCTCTACCGATTTACTGGAATTCGGCGACAGCGATTCCTGCGGTACCCCTTCATACCTCTTCAGGATCTTTGCAGCCAATCTTTTCTCGTGGTATGTGAAGCGGCGGGGAGATGTCTCCTGGGAGTGCGGACCCGTAGTTGCCATCGCGGTCGCTCTCCTTGCCGAAATCTCAGTTGCAGCTTCCTTCTCCTTCGAAACTCCGAGGCCAGGTCGTGAGACCGCTGCCACAGACGTAAAGATACTGGTTTTCATATCAGCGGTTGATGGGAGTTTAGCATCTGCCGTTGTCCGCTTAGTTGCGTTGGCAACCGCACTGGTGCTAGCTCCCATCAAGTCAATCTTAGTCGATAGAGGGTTGGTTGACCGACTCGTAGTTGCCATCGCTGTCGATCCCCCCCTTGATTGTGGAACGGAGGTTGTCCTCCGGCGTTGTTGTTGCTTTCTCGCCTGTTCCTCCATAGCTCTCCTTTGCTGAGGAGTGAAATTTGGCGTTGTTTGTTTTTTAGGTTTATCGTTTTTAATTACAACCACTTGAAAACTTGCAAGGGTATTAGTTTCCTTTAGGGGACAACTCCTAAAAAATTAGCTAAAAATATGGGAGATACCTCAAAAGACGCGTTTTGGCCTCAGGATCACGAATCCGGAAGCGCCTTTTTAATATTTTGCTTCTCTGAAGAGATATTTGCAATCAAAGTTTCAAGTTTTCATGTGGTTGTTGTAATTTTATTAGGCTGTCCCTAGTATAGAAAGGTCCTAACTTGAAAAATTATCGAAAAAGCTGAATATGAAGTGTCTTGATGGCTTGTTCGAAAACAAAAATATCAATGTCTGTAATGTTTAACTAAGATATCGTATAGTATTAAGCTTTTAGTTAAGCTTCATTCAGAAGTTATTAATAAAAATCCATCAGCAACTTGATTTATAATAAAAAATGAGTTAAGGCCTTTCCTATATATATAAGCCTTAAGACCTATATATATAAGCTAATATTGTCTAAAATTATACCATAAAATAAAAATTATTTGTACTACAAAATATATAAACTAATAAATATATAAACTAATATGGTCTAAAAGTTAAACCGCATGGTTTTATTTCTGGATTTTCGGGGTTTCACAAACATACCTCATTGGTTTAAAAATTAAACCAAAATGTTTAATTTTCAGGTTTTTTAGTTTTACATTTGAACTATAAAGTTTAGTTTTAAACTATTTTTGTCTAAAATTTAAATCGCATGGCTTTAATTCGAGGTGGTCGTGGTTTGAAATGCATACATCATTTGTTTAAAAATCAAACCAAAATGTTAAATTTGCAAGTTTTTAAAGTATAGCCTATGTGTAAGACTTGAATCTAAACCAAAAAGTTTCATTTTTAGGTTTTTTTTGTTTTACATTTAGACAATTAAGTTTTGAATATAAATACAAATGTTTCAGTTTAGTTTTTCTGGTTTACAAAATGGAAAATTCTTTTAAACCAAACGGGTTTTTTTTCTAAACCCGTCATTATAGCATTTTTTTTTTCTAAAATTTTGAAAGTTTGCGTTTGAAACCAAAAAAAGTTTCGACCTATATGTAGTCCCAAAAGTTTAAGATTAAGACCAAAATTTTCAACCGTGTACGTATTGCCAATTCTACGAGAACGGTACCAGTACTTGTGCTGTACCCATCGTACCGAAATGACCCGGGCCGTTTTTTTATATCGACCCGGCCAAGAGCAATACACGCGGGGTGACCCTGTCTGACATTTGGGCAGGGCTACACCTCGTTACAGCAACAACAACATTGTGGACTTGCCAGGTCTAAGGTCACACTAATAAGGTCCAATCAGTTTGTTTTTCACACAGTACGCTAGACCATATCCTGCATAAGAGCTGGCGCATGGTTTTTACCATTGGATTGGGATATCGATATTTAGCAATGAGGAGAAGTCTGCCGTGTACAAACATCGACTTGTTATAATTTTATTATATGTAGAGATTAAACAAAAATCAATATACACTGATCCGTTATTTTTGAAAGTAGCACAAGTCAACTGTTTGGTTCAATGAGTTATTGGAGGTTTTGCGTGTGGACTAATCCCAAAACATTGCCTACATACAAATACCTTAAATGCGATAATTTTTTTCTAACTGCTCTTTTTTGGCCTTTCATTTTAAAATTTTTTAGAAACATAAAAAAATCATAGTCGAAGAGAAAAGTTGTACCTCTAGGTATTTGTATCATGCTAACGGCTGTTATATGTGAGTTTGGTCTTTAAGCTGTGAATTCCCATTTTTGGGACCAAATCGACTTAAGCCACTTTCAAAAATAATGGCTCATATACTTATTTAAATATGTGGCACGTATTTATTCATATTTAATTTCAATTGGCACATGTATTCGAGATCGATTTAAAAAAGATATTTCAGGTACAAACAAACGGAGATATCTACGATATCAAAGGAATAACTTCGTCCAGTTGGTGTTATGTACATTAGGCGACCATATGGGTGCAGCATAGTCAAAGACTGGTCGGCCAATGGCCTTATATGTAGTCAACAACGTTTCTTTGTCTTTTCCCCAAGTACTGCCGGCAAGTGACTTGAGGATCTTGTTGCGACCACGTACCTTTGAGACCATTGCAGACACATGACCAGCAAATGAGAAAGTATTATCCAATGTCATCCCTAATAACTTTGGGTGGCTGACAGTTGGTAGCTTAGTGCCGTCAACGAAAATGTCTAATTCATTTCTCACCTGGTGCGTCCACGTCGTAAAAAGCGTCGCCGTTGATTTAGTCGGAGATATCGTCAGATCTCGCTCTGTGAAAAACCTGGAAAGGTCGCAGAGGTAACCGTTGATTTTATTACAGAGTTCATCAGTATAGGGGCCCTTCCCCGTCGCCATTATTGTACAGTCGTCAGCATAAGAAACGACGGAGACACCCTCTGGTGGTGGGGGCATCTTCGATAGATAGAAATTAAACAGTGTCGGGGATAGGACACCACCCTGTGGCACCCCCTGTCTAATTCGTCTTGGTTTTGATGTTGCGTTTCTAAAGTTGACCGACGCCTGCCGCCCATTCAAGTAATTAGCGGTCCATCTCTTTAACCCATCAGGTATTTGTGTTTCTAATAGATCTTGTATGAGAGTGGCATGGTTGACTGTGTCAAAAGCTTTCGACAAGTCAAGTGCCACTAACACAGTCCTGTGATTTGGTTGGTTTTGATTTAGACCGCTATTTATTTGCGTTGTAATGGCATTGAGTGCGGTGGTGGTGCTGTGCAGCTTACGGAAGCCATGTTGATGATTAGCCAGGTGCAGATTTGCGGTGTAATACGGGAGCAAAATGGACTCTAGCGTCTTCACTACCGGCGACAAAAGTGATATAGGGCGATATGAATCGCCTATGTTTGCCGGCTTTCTAGGTTTTAATAATGGAACCACTCTCGCCTTTTTCCATATTTCAGGAATGACGAAAGTGTTCAGTGAAAGATTGAATAGAGCCGCTAAGTATTTGTGTCCCTCCTGGCCTAGATGTTTCAGCATCTTCATGGCAATACCGTCGGGGCCGATGGATTTTGAGGGCTTAGCCTGTCTGATGGCTTCCTTGACCTCTGAGGCAGTGATGACAATGGGCGTGTTTTGGTTTTTGTATCTACGCGCCTGTCGCATGGTTCTACGTTTAGCTCTATCGGGTGGGGAATGTAGTACAAATTGTCTACAGAAGGAGTTCGCACATCCCCTAGGGTCCTTCTTCACCCTGTCACCGAAAGTAATATCAACTTTATCCTTGTGTTGTGTTGGATTAGATAGAGCTTTGACCGTAGTCCATAATTTGCCAACACCGTCAGAGAGGTTGCATTACAAGTCTGCCAAAATACTGCCATCAGAACTGCTACGGGATGTCTCCTCATGTCTTCCGAGTCTCACCTCCATCAGGAGGCAAAACTGCTCAATGTAAAAGAGCATGCGGAAATGCTGAGCAAGCAATTCCTTCTGAACTGCCACAAGCCAGCACATCCAAACCGTCATCTTTTGGACATAGATCCGCCCCCGAGAGACATAAGGAAACATCTCCGTAAACATTATGATGAGATCCGGCATCATATTACCTTGCCGTTTGATCTGCAGAATCATAAGCGGGCTCTAACCGACATCCACACCGAGTCGGTAGATACTTTTGTCGGATCTCTACCTGTGAACCCCGTTCTGAACAGTCCTCCACCGGATATTGCTGAAGAAGAACGCACCTTACCAAGGGAGACAAGAGTTACCCTGGCACAGCTTAGGTCTGGATATAGTGTAAGGTTAAACTCCTACTTGTCCAGACTTAATGACACAATCTCAAACACATGCCCTGCATGTGGTAGGACCCCCCATGATACTCTACATCTCTTCAATTGTTCATTTGAACCTACTCTTCTAACCCCTCTGTCCCTCTGGACAAACCCTGTTGAAACTGCACGTTTCCTTGGACTCCCCTTAGAAGAGCTTGATGAAGATCTTCGGAATGATCATACACTCTAGACAGGGCAATGCATTGTTAACAACAACAACAACATATCAAAGGAATAATAAAGTAAAAAGGTTACATATTATTATTAACTAAACAAAGACAAATGTACATGTACATATCGTTACCTAAATTCACAAAGGCTCTAATTTACAAATTTTTCGAAAATGACTTTTTTACATATTTAAGTATAATGGCTGCGTGTCAATCGAAAACATTTTTCGTGAGAGTAAAATGAGGTGAACAAATTGCATATGGTGTACAAAAATTTTCCATTTTGCTGTGGCAAACGAAAAGTTAAATTATGACAGTAGTAAATTTTGACGTATGGAAAAAGCACGTGCAAACGCAGATGGTTTGTGAATCAATTTTCAATTTACGTGTTTTTCGTGCATTTATATCGCGTTTTATTCGCATTATATTATATTTTAGTGTTAAATAACGCGTGTGAACATAAATTTATGTGAAATAATATGAATGTTCACAGCACATGCATCCCTGTGCTCACATTATTGATTGTCATATATTGACCTAGCCCCCAGAGCTAGGACAAATTCTGACGTTCATACTCAGAATTCAATGTCAGAATTTACCATCGCTCAGTCAAAATTTGCTTTTTTAAACCATTTGGCACACGGCCAATATAGTAAAATACACAACAAATTTTAAGGAGTTACTAGCAGTAATAACGGAGATATTCCAAATTTACAAAGCTATATTCATGCGTTCAATGTAAAAGAACTTTTGTTTTCTGCTTCTCCAATACAATTTTTTTATGTCAGTTAGGGTCTTTGTGAATTAAGGTAACGATATATGGGTGTCAGAGCGGAAATTTTAATTTTGTATGGAGAAAATTGTTTGTATACTATGTCACGTCCGCAACAGAGATATGGAACGATTACTTACAAAAAGCTTTCTTTATCCAAACTTTATGTTGGTTTTTTAAAAACTCATTACTTTCTTCTTTAATTTATCCTCAAAGGTTTCGTACCTTAATATTTGGTATTTGGCAGAAAATTGCCAATTTACTTAGTTGCCTCAACCCTACTTCCGTTTTGAATAACGTCCGGAACGGACTTAAAGTGGTTAAGACAGCGACATCATACTATATAAGCGCCTGCAACATACTTTTACAGGCAGCAGGTTCCGTAATATGCCAGTTTTTACGGTACTTCTTACTGAAAATTCAATAAATTCGTTCAAACATAACATCCGCGACGCCAGGAAATGCCCATATACATATATTTGGCACGTATTCATATTTAAATGCAAAGAAACCAAAAATAAATGCATAGATAAAGTAAACCCAGGAAAAAGTTGTACAACATGAAAATTGCAATTTTCTCTAAAAATGACTTCTAATTTCTAATACAACACTAAAAATTTCTATAATTTTTCGTGAAATAGATAAAAATACATTAAAATTTTGTGCAAAATCCCAAAAAAATTTATGAAACTCGACGAATCTCATCAAATTTTTTTTTAGATTTTCTTCTAGTATGCAGTTTGTAGCTCATTTAATTTTAGTATAATCAGATACTAATCTCAAGCCCCAAGCAAAATAAAAACGGAAAAAGAATGAGAAAGCTTAAAATAAGGACATTTCTACACTTTTTCTTTTAGAAGGACAGGGAAGGACATTGCAATAAAAAGGACATATCCTCCCAAAAGACGGACGTCTGTCAACCCTAAATGTTACCCACCCCGGAATCAAGCCTTTACTTTGCATATTAGCACGAATTAATTAAAACTAAATGATATGTATAATTTCAGGCCGTCGTCACTATATGGCAGTGTGATAAGAAATATGTGATGTGAGAAAGACGATCAACCAATTAATTACCTGGGTGAAATGCATTTCAATAAAATGATTGGCCTTCCCTTGAAGTTCTGAACAACTATGTTGCTCTGCGAAGTTCGCTATACCGATAGCGTTTGTTGGATCCAACTGCCTCTCTAAGAAAGCACAACATGCGTTTATAATGTTTGGCACCTGGAACATCGTTGCAGCGGGCAGCAGTTGACACACCGTCACCTCGGTAACACGTATATGGCCTGTATACATGAAATATATTATACGACCCATTGCCGTAGGACAAACCTAGCATTTAGAAATACAACTTTGACTTTTGTGCATTATTTCCTTTTCGATACATACCCCTTGCAGCTGAACTCGTGACATTTCAGTTTCTTTTAAACCTCCCGTAAACATTGCTTTGAAATAAGGGGATGCAGCTGATAAAACCACCTTATGGGCTGCGAATAACTCATGTTTCACTTCTAATAAAACATCAGTAAGCATATTGTGTGATCGCATCATGAACATCATTTTCAAAACATCTTTGGCGTAATTTGACATGTAAAAGGTCATATCATCGTCCCGATCTTCCGCGTCGTCGTTTTCAGTTACAGATGAAACATATGAGCAAGGATTTGCATAGGCATAATCACTACAGGCAGGTCTGCTAACAGTGCTCATTTCAGCTTCTGTAATATGAACAATGCAATTTCAAAAAGAAAAAAATACGTGTTATTATTTTCAAGCAACCAAACAATAACTGGCTATAACAAGCATAAACTTTTTGTGATTCATTATTGAATTGAAGACCATACTTATGGCTTCATTATGCATGGCGAACCATAGCTCAGACGAACGATTCGTCTGCTCACAATATGGCATTTTCTTTCATTTTTGCGTTTAATTTAAAAGAAAGGCGAAAATATTTATAAAAAAAGAAAGTGTGTGCGGACCATATCCAGGGGAAGTTTACTTCTTTAATTTAGCATTCGCCGTCTATCACGCGCCCCGTTGTTATCTTTCGGCATATCGGTCCCTAAACGTAACCATCAAAATTATGAAAATTCATTTGTTTACAGATATCGGTAATTCTATTTCTCACAAAATATCACTACGGTAATAAATTCCAATACAAAGACAAATCAAATGCAATTATGATGAAAGTGACGTTTCGCATTAAATAATTAAAAAAAACATATATTTAAGATTAAAAAAAATTATATGAAAAAAAAAAAAAACATATTAGAAAAAGTAGCCAGCCTCGAACCCGCGACCTTTGCGTGCTCATTCGTACATGTGCCATATCGATGTTTTCATTTTCATGTCGTAAATTTCCACACACACATATGCATGCATACAAAGCATCACTAGCTCCTGTAAAACGCTGTCCCTTCGTTGTTGTGTTCCTATTTCGTTGCAGTTTTTCTCAAATGCATGCCGCTAAATAAGTAATGATAAGTGATAGATAATGCCATGGCTAGGTGATATTATGAGCAGACGAATCGTTCGCCATACATGAGGCCTTAAAACATTTGGTGCTATCCGTGAAAAAGGGATTTGTATCTCTCCCTAACAACATGTCCTAGAATCTAACTTTATTTTAAACAAAACTAGCTGATCGCGCAGATTTAGTCCTGCGTGGAATTGTATTTTTGAAATCAGAATTTTTATAACCGACTCTGATAACAAATTTAAAAATAAAGTTATCTTGGTTTTTTTCCTATTCACTTAGTTGGTACCATTCATTTTAAATTTGGTACACCAGAATGAAGGCCCAAATACCATCTGTCTGTATGCAAATTAGTTTATATTTCCTTCTTAGCATTCATGTAGTCCGGTACTCCTTGTGCTACATAGGTAGTTCATTTTTACTGTGATTAAAAATAGCAGTAAAGCAAAATAGTCCTGTTGCTTGAAAGTATTCAAGTGAAATGTCAGTTTTTTTATAATTTCGAATGGTGCCACCATGATCGAAAAAAGACGTGAGTACTCGTGACGTTTGATGTGTAAACATGTGTATCCGCACATAAATTTAATTAAATAATTATTTGTAGGCGTATTTCCTTCCTAGCAAAATTACCTTCAAAAGAACAACACAAATTTTGTTCCCAACATGACCCAAAAAAATTCCAAATTGAGCCCAAAATCACCCCCAAGATGATCCTAAAAATACCCCAAAAGAACACCGATTTTACCCTAATATGAATTCAAAATGAACCCAATATGATACCTTTCCTTTTCTGGTATTCTCCTTTAGTTCTTTTTCAACTTTTCTTTTCCATTCCTTTCCTTTTCCTAACATTTCTTCCCTTTCCCTTTCTTGCCTTTCCTTTCCTTGCATTTCCTTTCCTTTCGTTTTCTTATATTTTTTCCTTCCCTTTCCTTTCCATTCTTCTCCTTTCCTTTCCTTTCATTCAATTTCCGTTCCCTTCCATTCCTTTCCTTTTCTTTTCATTCCTTTATTTTCCTTTAATTTCCTTCAATAACCTTTCTTACACTTACTAACAAAATACATAGAGTTTAACTGTTTCTGGATAGACCCCAAGCGCAAAGATGTTTACACATCAACAAAGTGCCAGCAAATCCCTTGGACCGACACACACACTCCACCCCCTTATGGTCAGACGAGTGCATGCCTCCAGATTGGAATTTAAGTGTGCACTGCCAAATCCACAAGAAAGGCGATCCCGCTAACCGCACCAACTACCGCAGAATCAGTCTTCTTAATATCGCATATGATGAATTTCATATCAAAGGCTGAAAAAAAGTACATTTTGAGAACCCGACCCCCTCAGAACTTGATGAAATTTTGCATAGAGGCACATCTTACCTACTCAAACCCAACCTCATTTTTAGAAATTGCATTTTCGAAAAATTGTGGGCGTGGCAAGGTATCGAAATATTCGAAAAATTACGATACTGGGTACTTTTAAAGTGTGATTACTACGGAAGGACTTTACCGATTTCAAAGATCTTCATACACTTAGAAAGGTATTGAATAAGCTTTAAAAAAAAATACACTATAGAAATTTTTTAGTACTCTGGAAAAAAATGTTTTCCAAAATAAAATTTGAAACTGAAAAAACACTTCAAAGATCAAGCGATTTTAAAAAATAAAATTTGATTTTAGATTAAAAAAGGTCTATTCAATATATCAATATCAGAAAACTAAAATGCGTTTTTTTTTCTTTTTTTTTTAATTTATGTAAGTAAATGCATCTCTTGGTTACTTTCTGATATTTTCATATCACGCGTAAACTAATCAACTGATTTCAAAAATTGTTATACCGTTAGAAAGGTATTAAAATCACCTTTTGAAAACATATACTGTAAAGATTCTATATTGCACTGAACATTTTTTTTTTAATATTTTTCAAATTTGTTTTTTTTCAAACACTTCAAAGACCATGCGATTTAAAAAAAAAAATTTTTAGAAAGATCTATTTAATATACATATATAACATATCTGAAAACTAAAACGCGTTTTTTTCTTTTTTTTTATTTATTTAAGTAAATGCATCTCTTGGTTACTTTCTGATATTCACTAATGAACCGTTTTCAAAGAACTGTATACTGTTAGAAAGGTATTTAAATCAGCTTTTGAAAAAATACACTGTAAAAAATTATTTATTCCAGTGGGGTGCACCCCAGCTAACATCAAAACAACGGCTCGAACATTTCACGTACAAGGAAAAGGTCGGCGGCTCAATGTACTTGAGAACATGGAGATATACAAGTTAAAAAGATTTTACGGCAGCATAATAACCGACGAAATATTTGAAACCTTAAAACTAATTTACAAAAAACAGCACAAGCCAGCAGGTACAGCAACCAAACACGTAACAATGAACAAGCAAAAACGAAAAATGAACCAAACGGCAAAAATCACCGATTTCTACCTACTTAACCTACCGCTTAGCTAACAAGCGGTATGTCAATGTGAGGTAACAATTCGGACGTATCAATACCGCGCACACACACACGCATATTAACGTTACCTACCACGGACACATAGATTGACATTACCTGTCACAGCACCCATGGACTATAAAAAACAACGCCACGGATATACAGTGTATATTATACACAGACCAGAACGAAACTAGGCATTGATATGGAATCAACTAATAAATACATATGTAAGAAGCTATCAAGAAAATGTTCCTCTCAACTTCGAAACATTACCTTAAACGAAGCAGCGCTGATATCTGAGCATTTCCAGCAGTCTCCAACATTCATCGTAGCCGTATTTGCGCAAGTTGTCACTTTAAACTGAAGGATGCTATCAAGATTGCTGATAATCAGCGTTCTACTGAAACAGAAAGGGAAGAAGCACAAGAAATCTTGACTAGCGGTGAATTGTATCAAGAATATAAGGAAGTTCAAACATGCAGCAGATATACTAAATCACTCGAACGCCACGAAGTCGTCGACAATATAAATAAGCATGTTATTCCTCATCTTGGAAGCCATCCATCGCCAATGAAGCGAAAATATTTAGAAAGGGAGGCATACTGCAAAAAAAAACACTGCAAATTGCGCAAAGTATTCGAATTCACTTGGGGGTGGTTCACTGTCAACTTTATCAGAAGACCTAAAGAAGATCAAAGAACATGAAATATCAATTCGAAAACTGCTCAAATAATTTGGATAAGCAAAAAAATCTTATCTCTATTACCAAACACATTTTTGGGCATGATTTATCTTACGAATTGATAAAAATTAGCAAAGATATACAAAAAAATAAAACAAATTTTTCGGACGTCAAACGCTCTAGCATAGACAGACGTAGTTTACCTGAACAAACTTTAAACACAGTAAAATTGTTTTATGAAGATGATGAAATCAGCCGAATCATGCCTGGGTCACAGGACTCAATTGTAGTGAGACAAGGAAACATACGCGAGAAAGTTAAAAAAGACAAACGTTGTCATCGCTTCGTGAAACTTACTATGAATTTAGAAAAATGCATCCCTCACTTGAACTAGGATTTACAAAATTTACCATGTTGTACCTGTAATGGTAATATAGAAAACAGCGGGTGTTGCGTATCAATGTGTGGTCGGTGCTACGATAATTTAACGAACCTTAGAACGATGATGTTGGAATATTACGAAAAAAATTCGATTCAAGAATTCATTTACAAAAAATGGACACAACACTCAGATG
The DNA here is from genome assembly GCA_964058755.1 of Campiglossa producta. NCBI lineage: Eukaryota > Metazoa > Arthropoda > Insecta > Diptera > Tephritidae > Campiglossa > Campiglossa producta. Next base: position 74,869,902 of record CAXKVI010000001.1, read on the forward strand.
TAATCTCGAAACTATTTCCTCTACTACAAACACATTTGTTGATTTTTGAACAACACATCAATAAGCTGGAGTCACATCATTTCACAGCTAAGCGCCAGTCGCGGTTCGTAAGTGAAAGAAAAACCAGTAAGGAAAGCTGTCTTCGGCTGTGCCGAAGGCTATATACCTTTCATGAATAAGCGTCACGATTTTCACTGTTCGATCCCCAGTACATCCTGTTTCAATTTAACTATATTTACTATACACATTACACATCTTTGTTATAATTTAAAAAAACTTACAAAATAATAGGATCCGAGTTATCGGAACAATCTATTGTATGGAGGCTATATATTATACGTGTTCAATTTTACTGACTTACACTATACACATTACATATGTAGAAAGTACTAAAGGTGCAATATTTTACCTTCCTAACTTTTTAAATGCGGAAGTATTGGCCAAAAAACCTTATATCGGAACAACCGGTTGTATGGGGCTACATATATGTATTATTTACCCGATCTTCTTGATTTTCCTCTACACACTACATAAATTGAAAGTACTCAAGTTGCAAAATTTTATGTTCCTAACTTTTTAATTGCAGAAGTTTTGGCCAAAAACCCTTATATCTGAACAATCGGTTGTATGTGGGCTATATGTTACATTTGCCCGATCTTGTTGATTTTCACTATATACACTACATAAATAGAAAGCACTCGAGATGCAAAATTTTACGTTCCTAACTTTTTAATTGCAGAAGTTTTGGCCAAAAAACCTTATATCTGAACAATCGGTTGTATGGGGGCTATATGTTACATTTGCCCGATCTTGTTGATTTTCACTATATACACTACATAAATAGAAGGTACTCGAGTTGGAAAATTTTACGTTCCTAACTTTTTAATTGCAGAAGTTTTGGCCAAAAAACCTTATATCTGAACAATCGGTTGTATGGGGGCTATATGTTACATTTGCCCGATCTTGTTGTTTTTCACTATATACACTACATAAATAGAAAGTACTCGAGTTGCAAAATTTTACGTTCCTAACTTTTTAATTGCAGAATTTTTGGTCAAAAAACCTTATATCTGAACAATCGGTTGTATGGGGGCTATATGTTATACAGGTCCGATCTTGCCAGTTCCGACAAATGATTCCTATATTACAAAATGGTGGCCACATACAAAATTTCAGCCAGATATCTCAAAAATTGAGGGACTAGTTTGCGTTCACACAGACAGACGGACAGACGGACATGGCTAAATCAACTCAGCTTGTCATCCTGATCATTTCGGTATACTTATTGATGGGTCCATCTCTTCTTCTTCTCATACTTACAAACATCGGACCAAAGTTATAATACCATTTCATGTTCATGAAAGGTATAATGACACTGCTGCCAGGAGAACTGCTAATTTAAATGGATTTCGCTGAAAACTATGCGTTTGTTATACAAGATTCCATTCAAGGATATCATTGGAATAATAATCAAGCCACGATACATCCGTTCGTTATTTATTACAAAGATAACGATAATTTAATTCATAGAAACTTTGCCATAATATCCGATTGTAATATCCATGATAGCATAGCAGTTCATCTATATATTTCAAAAATGATTAATTTTAATAATTAAGACTAATATAAGCAATTCAATTACGAAAACTATCTACGTGCAGGAGCACAGTACAAAAACAAGTACAACTTAATTAATTTATGTCATCATAAAATTGATTTCGAAATATTCGCTGAGTGGCAATTTTACGCAACCAGCCATGGAAAATCTGCATGTGATGGTATAGGTGGGACATTGAGAAGAGGAGCTCGGAATTATTGCATGGCAAATAAAAACCAAATTCAAACGGCGAAAGACCTTTATCATTGGGCTTCACAAACGTATAACACCTCCAAAGAAGTTGCTTACGCAGCCGCTGATGAACACAACAAAACAAAAGAAGAGCTACTTTCAAGATACAAAAATGCCAAAACTATTACAGGAAATAATTGCTCCCATTCTTTTGTACCTTTAGATGAAACATCACTAAAAGTAAACAAATATTCCGAAAGTCAGCAGTATGAGCTGCGCAAAGTTGTATATTAAATCTAAATAAATAAAAATAAAAAATTAACTTTATCAAGTGTACGTCAATTTATTGTTTGTGTCTGAAAAATTTGATAATACGATTCTTGTTCGAATCTATTAGAATACTTAGTCATAATAATGTATCCTTTGTAGTGCATATTTTCATTCATGAAGTAATGCATCTTTTCATTTATAAAAAGTAATAATATAAAAAGTAATGTAAACATGTAGATTTAGTTTTGTAGGCGAGCGACACATTACTTTTCCTATGACATCGCTGTAGAAAAAATCATGCAGGTTTTCATGTATAGTCTATAGGAGCTATACATTACTTTATGCATTGCTATACATTACCTTTTCCCACTGAGTTAGATTATAAATCTATATATTAATACGCTAACACTCTCCGCATACAAACTTTCGTAACCCAATTTAGTATAGTATTTATTGATAGATCCCTATAAAAGTTATATTGGAAACTTAGAATGGACTAATCTGCTGTCTCACCAAAAAAAATTTTGAAAATTATTTTTAGTTTATTTGTTATTAAACAAAAAAGAGGTCACTTTCTGTTATACCCGAACTATACATCACTATTCAGCACTCTTATAAAACTCCCAAAGACACAACCATCCGCTCATTCCCTTACACACACACGTACATATCTATGCAATGATCCAGCAGCTGCCACTTTCTTTTATTTTTGTGCCAAAAAAGAAACAACAAAATGTACCAAATCATATCATTTTCGGCATCTAAACAACATTTGTAAGCTAAGAAATCCAGCTTCACTTCTGGCTTTATATATTTAAATTTTGGCCTATTGGTAAAGTTTATTTTTTTAACGATATGATTTTATAAGAAAATTCCACAATGTTAAGATCGAAATTTAAATATCGTACGGACTTTAACTAAAGAACAATTTTACATGACACTAATGCTGATTTCGTTGAACATGTTTACACCCTTGCACAGAATACTGTAAAAGTGTACCCGTTCTACGTGTAAAAAATTCGCATTTTTTGATGAAACGAAATCACCACTCTACTCTACTTTTTTTTACGAAAAACACATTTTTGGGTATTTGTTTCCTTTAGGGATCAATCGCTAATAATTAGCTAAAATTATGGGAGATAGCTCAAAAGACAGGTTTTGGCCTCAGGATCACGAGTCCGGAAGCGCTTTTTTAATTTTTTGTTTCTATGGAAAGTTATGGTCAAAAAATCGAAAAATGACCCACGGCACGCATTTTTTCGCAAGTCGACTTAGGCTGTTATTGCTTATGGCCACAGAAGTATAATTGACAGAACTCTTTTTTTTTCAATTTTCCTTGCTTAAAAAATAAAATAAAAACGAAAAATTAAAAAAAGAAACAGTTTTCAATTTTTGCTTCCACCGAGAATCGAATATATGTAGGTGTCCTGCAAGTAGTAAACATTTATATCCATTCTGGTATGAAAAGGCTACAATTAGTCTCTTCATAGGACATGCTCGAACAAATGTGACCAATTTATTCCATCTAAAAGAGACTAAAAAAAGTAGTAGTCTGCTTTTCCTCTGGACTGATCCCGGACTAATCGTATTTTTGCAGGGAAATACCATACGAACTTTTACTAATGCACCTTTTTACATAAGTAACTCCACTTTTTTGTATAAAACCACATTTTTTACTTTGATAATTTAATGTGCTAAGCTTTTTCGATTTTTAAATATTTTTTTTTACTTATGAAATTTTTAGAGAAATAAAATATTGGAAAAGTATATCTTCTAAGCAGAAAATGTATTTTTCATACAAAAAAGTGAAGTTAGTTATAAAGAATTAAAAATTTTGTTCGCACATTTTTGGGTATTTGTTTCCTTTAGGGATCAATCGCTAATAAATTAGCTAAAATTATGGGAGATAGCTCAAAAGACAGGTTTTGGGCCTCAGTATCACGAGTCCGGAAGCGCTTTTTTAATTTTTTGTTTCTATGGAAAGTTATGGTCAAAAAATCGAAAAATGACCCACGGCACGCATTTTTTCGCAAGTTTTTAGGTACAGCCTAATAAAATTACAACAACCACATGAAAACTTGCCACTTTGATAAAAAGCGCTTCCGGACTCGTGATCCTGAGGCCAAACCCTGTCTTTTGAGATATTTCCCATAATTTTAGCTAATTTATTAGCAGTTGACACCTAAAGGAAACAAATACCCATTTTTACTTTGATTATTTGATGTTCTAAGCTTTTCTCTATTTTTTTTAAGTTTAATTAATTTTTAGGGTGTTAAATATTGGAAAAGTATATTTTCTAAGCAGTAAATATATTTTTCATACAGTTGAAGATTGCCCAGAAAAATATCCCCAATCGTCTCATTTAAAGCAAAGCTGTAATTAGACGCTGGCAAGTATAAGTCTGTGGTCATAAGCAATAACAGCCTAGGTCGACTTAAGAAATTAGACCAGATGAAATTTTTGCTGGCGAATTTTTGTAACAAAACTGTTTTATAACTAAGGCAAACGTATTGGATTTAATTGTTTGTAAAGAAAGTAAATAAAGACCAATGAAAGTCTTGAAAAATGTCTCGATGTTGCTATTCAAAATCACCAGCAAAAATTTCAACTGGTCTAATTTCTTAAGTCGACTTAGGCTGTTATTGCTTATGGCCACAGAAGTATAATTGACAGAACTCTTTTTTTTCAATTTTCCTTGCTTAAAAAATAAAATAAAAACGAAAAATTAAAAAAAAAAAAAAGTTTTCAATTTTTGCTTCCACCGAGAATCGAATATATGTAGGTGTCCTGCAAGTAGTAAACATTTATATCCATTCTGGTATGAAAAGGCTACAATTAGTCTCTTCATAGGACATGCTCGAACAAATGTGACCAATTTATTCCATCTAAAAGAGACTAAAAAAAGTAGTAGTCTGCATTTCCTCTGGACTGATCCCGGACTAATCGTATTTTTGCAGGGAAATACCATACGAACTTTTACTAATGCACCTTTTTACATAAGTAACTCCACTTTTTTGTATAAAACCACATTTTTTACTTTTTCGATTTTTAAATATTTATTTTTACTTATGAAATTTTTAGAGAAATAAAATATTGGAAAAGTATATCTTCTAAGCAGAAAATGTATTTTTCATACAAAAAAGTGAAGTTAGTTATAAAGAATTAAAAATTTTGTTCGCAAGACCAGAATTGTAATTTTCAAAAAATAGCTTTAAAAAAATTTGTTTAAAAGAAAAAACATTTAAATATGCTGCACCACCCTAATGTGCGGAATCGTTGCATGGTATTACTCAAATCAAATGTTTAAATTCCCAAACATCATATATATATATATGTATGCGTGAAGCAAGAATAAAAACGGTACCTTGCAAATTGCACAATCATCGAAACTCCGACAAACACTCCCCGCAAAAACTCTGCGCTTCGAAAACCGCTCCCACCCTTTTTCGCGCTCCTTACTCTCACATGAACGTACATAAGTATACAGCGATCCAGGCAGCTGCCACTTGCCTTCATTTTTGTGCCAAAAAAAAAAAAACAAAGTGTTGCAAATCAAATAAATATCATTGCATCCTCGCCATCTTTACACCATCATCATTCACATAATCACATAATTCACATAATCCAAGGTTTTTCGCAGAGCACTTCTTTATTTAGTTTTTTGTCCATTAAAATGTTTATATTTTTAACGATATGGTTTTTTTTAAGTAAAATTCCACAAGGTTACGATAAAAAAAGTACCATTATATATCGAAATATTATAAGCCCATACCGGGTTTTTGTGCAATTTAAATTAAAAACTTATTTTTTAAGTAAAAATTAATGTAAGTTTAATATAATTTGTAATAGTAATGTATTGTCGTCAGCTTTTCTGTTGTACTGCTTTGCTGCACCACCCTAATGTGAAGATTGTTTGTATGGTATCACTTAATCCAAATTTGCATTTGTCACGAAGGAGTCACTTACTTGGTTTTGTTGTGAACGGGGAATATGTACATATATTAAGAGAGAATTGAAGAAAATTTCAGATGGTCGAATTTCGACCACGGGCGATCCTAGTAATAATTATTTCCCGATTTGGCATAAGTGCAGAATACATACATTTCGCAAATCAAAAAAAAATATATATGGATCGATAGCAGTATTTGCGAAAAGTTGAAACGTATAATTTTTTTTTGGTGCAAATAAAAACTTTAGGGGTAATTTCACGTGAAAGGCAAATTTATTTTTTTTAAATCGAAATATCTTTCAAACTACTAATCGGATTGGAAAATGTTGAATACCAATAATTAGGTAATAAAAATACCTTTTATTTGATGTATAACACTCCCACCTTTATGTAAAATTTTTATATTTTTTTTTAAATTAATGAAAATGAGTAAACTGTTCAAAAAACGAAAAAATGTCGCGTTAATGGTATTATTGGATAGTAAAATATTGTAGAAAATGCAATAAGCTTCATTTTATACACATATTTCTATATGAAAATTGTGTATTTCCATTATAAAAAGTTTAAAAAAAGTAATCGGCTCAGGGTAAATTTTTTTTTTAGTAAAAAACAAGAACTAAAAGTGGTTTAGAAAGGTGTTCTGCTCATAAATACCATGGCGGGATCCATAGAGTTCAGGCAACCACCCGGAGTTGGCATGGCGTAGCCCAGGGTTATTTATCATGGTTGACATAACTTTTAATAACCGTAAGATGGCCATTCTAAAAGAAAATTAAGTATTTGATCGTTTTTGGGTGAAATTTGCTTTATTGTTCGTTTTTTAGTACATAGTGTGTCCAAGGGTTAATAAAGTATAAGCAATTGCTTTAACCGCTTCGGTGCAGACACAGTAGTTCTGTGTCCGAAAATCCATCTGATGTGGACCCTGGAAAGTCCGAAACGTCGTCATGGTATCCATCGCTGTGTAAATCTTTGTCAATTTTCTCTAAGTATCAAAATTCATAAAAATTTCGTAACACCAAAAATTAGAATACCCTAGTACTAGTAAAAAGTACAGCAGGTATAAACAATTTTTCGAGCTAAGCTCCAATAAGAAACATTCATAATTGATACATAAGTACACACCATAGGTAGAGCAAACCAATAATACACAAAAAAGTGGTATGAAGGAATGCAAATTAAAAACCTCATAATATACTCATATTCCGTGTATCATATGGAAAATATGTCGCGGCCTTATGTCTAAAGGTATGAAATTGGCACGCTTATAAGAAAGTTGACTTAGAAATACTACAGGGCATCGTAGCTGATTTGTTATAAGCAATTGCTTTAACCGCTTCGGTGCAGACACAGTAGTTCTGTGTCCGAAAATCCATCTGATGTGGACCCTGGAAAGTCCGAAACGTCGTCATGGTATCCATCGCTGTGTAAATCTTTGTCAATTTTCTCTAAGTATCAAAATTTTTTTTGACGTTTGACCTTGAATATTTTTTTAACCATTCGAGTGCACCAAAAACGAAAAAAAAACAAAATAATAATAATAATGGCGGCGATATACCAACAGGTTATCATAACCTCTAACGAGATTTTTAGCCAAGCTTCTTTCCAACTTGTGGTGTGTTGCTTTTTGAGTTTTCCTACAAGTTGGCGGGACCTACAGTTTTTTGTCGACTCCGAACGGCACATGCAAAGCAAATGAATTTTTTGCTGAGAAGCTTCTCATAGCAGAAATACACCCGGAGAGTTTGCCAAACTGCTGCCGAGGGGCGGCCACGTTTAGAAAAATTCTTTTTCTAAATAATTTTTGATGTTACTTTTGCCGGGCATCGAACCGCCACGACTTGGTGTAGAAGGCCGAACACTTAACCGCTACACCACGGCGGCCGCCAAAAAAGAAAAGCACCGTTAAATTCAGCGTAAAACCCTCTTTCAAGCCCAACTTTTTTATTTTTTTGGACAAATGTATGTATTCTGCACTTGTTCCCTTCGGGGAAATTTTAGTATAGACTCGCACAGCTAGAAAAAAAAGGTTTTTTCAGCAGGATAGAGGAGCTTTTTCTGAACACAAATATATAATCTTAGCGTAAGGAGCGTTATATTTACTGAGATAATGGTTGTTGAAGTTTTGCAAATTTTGCATGGCACTATAGGTACCTAACGCACAATTTTTTAAATTTCACGCATTTTTCCGCATAATGGTACCATAACACTTATGAATTGCATATGATTAACAGAAAATAATATTAATATGTATAAATATTCATCTATTTTCACAAAATTATAAATTTTCACCATCGCACAGCTATACACATATTTCACAACAAATTTGTTGTCAAAGAAGGATGTTGCCACACTTAAACAAAAAATAAAAAAAAAAAACATATTTTTTTAAGAATACTTCACCCAAAAAAGAAAATGCAAAATTTTCACGGTTCAACACCTTTCCGCGTAGGCGGCCTTCGTCCCCGCTTATTTAAAATAACCCTGGGCTACGCCATCCCATGTCCGGACGTGTGCACCAACTGCGGCTACAGCCGCAGTGAGTACTTCTGCGTAGTAAATCCATTTGGCGGAGTCCGGACGTGTGCTCTAACCGTGGCTACCGCCACGGTGAGTCCTTCTGCGTAGTACACCCATTTATTTTAGTATAGGTGAGGCTTGCAAACCCTATTCAAATACTTAATTGGTGCGCATGAAAAGTATTGTAAGCCTTATAATTTTTTATTAAAATTTTTTGGATGTGGCAACACTCTTTCAATGTCAAAAACAGTACATACATTTATATACATACAAAAAAAGCGTGCAAAATTTACTAACTTTAACAACGTTTTACCGGCGAACTATAAACCGCCTGACTCTAAGACCTATATATTTGTGATCTGGAGAACTCCCTCTTTCGTTCCATACCAAAAACAGTCCAAAATTCGTGCGAGTCTAAACTAAATCGCACCCTTCCCTTCTTAATTTTAATCATTTTCCTCAGCCATAATCATTATCTTTAATTTTTATAAATTTTACTGAATCCTAATTATTATTTTCGATATTTTAAATTTTCCATCACGGCCTAATCATTTAGGGTACTCACAGTCCCGAATTACTAGCCATTCTAATATTGCCAGTTGGCAATATTTTGACAATTTAACAGGTTTCAAATTTTGTTTTTGTTTTGCCTGCAAATCGAAGATACCACTTTGTGGCAATATTGCCGGGCTTATTCCTATGTTTAAAGTTGTGTCAAATTTTAAAATTGTCATTTTGCTTTCTTTTCAAAAATAAATTCAGAAATACAGAAAGACGATGGAATCGAAATTCCACAACCCGACTATAACGAGGTGCGAATTGCTATATCACGGCTAAAAAACAATAAAGCGGCGGGTGCTGATGGCCTGTACGCTGAGCTATTCAAATGCGGCGGCGAGGAGCTGGTAAGGTGCATGCACTAGCTCTTGTGCAGAATATGGTCGGATGAATGCATGAAGGGTGATCCCGCAAACTGCGCCAACTATCGTGGAATCAGCCTTTTGAGTATCGCATATAAGGTCCTATCAAGCGTATTGTGCGAAATACTGAAGCCTGGCGTAAACCGACTGATTGGACCTAATCAGTGTGGCTTCACACCTGGTAAATCTACCATCGACCAGATTTTTACAATACGCCAAATCTTGGAAAAAACCCATGAGAAAAGGATCGACACACACCCTCTCTTTGTTGATTTTAAAGCCGCCTTCGACAGCACGATAAGGAGTTGCCTATATGCCGCTATGTCGAAACTAAGCGAGGTTTCAAGTAGGGCGACCCCCTATCGCGCGATTTCTTTAATTTGATGTTGGAGAAAATAATACAAGCTGCAGAACTTAACTTACTAGAGCGTACAACTGTGGGCGTATGTCGACGACATCGACATCATTGGCCTCAACAACCGCGCCGTAACTTCTGCGTACCCAAACTAGAAAAAGAAGCGGAAAAATGGGTTTGGTGGTGAACGAAGGTAAAACGAAGTACCTGCTGGCATCAAGCAAAGAGTCAGCGCATTCGCGTCATGGCAACCACGCCACTGTTGGCAGCAAAAATTTCGAGATAGTAAGGGACTTTGTATACCTGGGAAGCAGCATTAATACCAACAACAATGTAAGCCTGGAAATCCATCGAAGGATAACTCTGGCAAACAAATGCTACTTTGGGCTGAATAGGCAATTGAGAAGTAAAGTCCTCTCTCGACGAACAAAAACAACACTCTATAAGTCACTTATCGTACCCGTCCTGCTATATGGTGCAGAAGCATGGACACCGACAGCATCTGACGAGGCGGCTTTGGGGGTATTCGAAAGAAAAATTCTTCGAAAGATTTATGGACCCCTAAAAATTGGCGACGGCGAGAACCGAAGAAGATATAATGATGAGCTGTATGAGCTTTACGAAGACGTCGACATGGTTCAGCGAATTAAAACCCAGCGGCTTCGCTCGCTAGGACCCGTGGTGCGAATGAACGAAGACGCTCCGGCCCAGAAGGTATTCTTATCGGCACCCGCCGGTGGAAGTAGAAGAAGAGGGAGGCCACCACTCCGATGGCAGGACCAAGTGGAGGCAGATCTGAGAACACGCGGTATATCCAATTGGCGCATGTTGGCTCAACAAAGATAACCCTTTGTTAGCACACCATCTTTCAATGATGCGCAGGGCTTGTTGCATGCGATCGGATATTGTTTCATGCATTCCTCTTACGCAGACTACTAAGTCATCCGCATATCCCTGTACGTTAAAGCCATTGCCCTTCAAGAGATGAAGGAGCTCGACTATGACTATGGTCCACAGTAGAGGAGAAAGTAAACCTCCCTGAGGGCATCATCTTGTGACCACGATTGAGCCAGCACTTCCTCCAAGCTCTAAGCTGACTTTTCTTTGCTTTAGCATGGCCAGGACCCAGCGAGTGATCATTTAGCTTACATCCTTGCTAATCAGGGCTTCCTCAATGGCCTGATACGTTGTATTATCGAAAGCACCTGATATATCGATGAATGCACACAAGGCTATGTTTTTAGACTCTATGGCCTTTTCAATTTTTTCAGTAAGGCAATGGATAGCAGTCGCCGTGGATTTTCCGGGTTGGTAGGCAAATTGTTTAAGTTTACTTCCCTAATGTGCTGATCTGAAAGTTTCTCCATTCCCTTTAGAAAAAAGGAACTTAGACTTATTGGTCGATATGACGATGACAGATTTTTCGGTTTCCCTGGTTTCTGTATAAATGCAACCTTAACCTCTGTCCACATGTTGGGAATATATCCTATTATATAAACTTGATAGGACTAGAGCTGTATAGTTGATTCCTTGCTGCAACAGACAAGGATAGATCCCATCCGGTCTTGGATATTTAAAAGGACTGAAAGTCGATAAAGCCCATTGGACCTTCTTAACATTGGTTAGCTTTGTCAACAGGCTCTTTTCTCTACCACTAATTGTTGGAGAATTGTCTACTACGGGATGTGAGTGTTGATCAGTGATGCCACATTTTTTTCCTCCAAAATCCCTACAAATAAAGTAAAACTCTCTAGGTTACCCTGCGCTTAAAAAAAGAAAATACTTACAAAAATACCTAAATTTGTTTCCTTGCGGAAATATTGAAAACCGCATAGATATACGAAGACATGCATGGATGAAGGGGGTATGTCGCATTCTGACTCAATTTCTGTTGTTGGCATTGGTGAATAGTTTTTCTGCATATCTAGATTTCTGTCTTATCAAAACCCGGGAATCGTGAAAATTGTAGAAGATAATTCATTGATGAAGGAGGTATGTACACAACTTTTCAATATGAATTCTGGAAGAAGGGGTATGTTCCGATTTTTTCATATAAAGTACTAAACATAAACGTATGCTTTTTTTTGCATATTATGCAACTTCTTTTATGGATTTGCATAATTATACCTTTCATGAACATGAAATGGTATTATAACTTTGGTCCGATGTTTGTAAATATGAGAAGAAGAAGAGATAGACCCATCAATAAGTATACCGAAATGATCAGGATGACGAGATGAGTTGATTTAGCCATGTCCGTCTGTCCGTCTGTCTGTTTGAACGCAAACTAGTCCCTCAATTTTTGAGATATCTGGCTGAAATTTTGTATGTGGCCACCATTTTGTAATATAGGAATCATTTGTCGGAACTGACAAGATCGGACCAGTATAACATATAGCCCCCATACAACCGATTGTTCAGATATAAGGTTTTTTGGCCAAAACTTCTGCAATTAAAAAGTTAGGAACGTAAAATTTTGCAACTCGAGTACTTTCTATTTATGTAGTGTATATAGTGAAAATCAACAAGATCGGGCAAATGTAACATATAGCCCCCATACAACCGATTGTTCAGATATAAGGTTTTTTGGCCAAAACTTCTGCAATTAAAAAGTTAGGAACGTAAAATTTTGCAACTCGAGTACTTTCTATTTATGTAGTGTATATAGTGAAAATCAACCAGATCGGGCAAATGTAACATATAGCCCCCATACAACCGATTGTTCAGATATAAGGTTTTTTGGCCAAAACTTCTGCAATTAAAAAGTTAGGAACATAAAATTTTGCAACTTGAGTACTTTCAATTTATGTAGTGTGTAGAGGAAAATCAAGAAGATCGGGTAAATATAACATATATTTAGCCCCATACAACCGGTTGTTCCGATATAAGGTTTTTTGGCCAATACTTCCGCATTTAAAAAGTTAGGAACGTAAAATATTTCACCTTTAGTACTTTCTACATATGTAATGTGTATAGTGTAAGTCAGTACAATTGAACACGTATAATATATAGCCTCCATACAATCGATTGTTCCGATAACTCGGATCCTATTATTTTGTAAGTTTTTTTAAAATTATAACAAAGATGTGTAATGTGTATAGTAAATATAGTTAAATTGAAACAGGCTGTACTGGGGATCGAACAGTGAAAATCGTGACGCTTATTCATGAAAGGTATATAGCCTTCGGCACAGCCGAAGACAGCTTTCCTTACTTGTTTTTATGTAAGTTTTCCTTAAGAGATTTGAAAAAACCTCAAAAGTTTAAGCAAAACTTTAAAGCCAATTTTCTCGTTTCACTGAAAATGCGACATACCCCCTTCATCCATGCATGTCTTCATATATTGAAATTGTTTAGAGGACAATGGTTCTACAAAAATTATCAAAAATAGGTATTTTGAACGAGGTTTTTATACATAAATGTATATTCGGGTGATTCAGATACAAAAAATTGTTGTTTTTTTTTTATATTACCCCCAAAAAATTGTAATTGATATGAGAATAAGCTTTGCAAAAAATCATTGCTGTAACTTATCCCTTAGGGATACCTATTTCTTCGCCCTTTCCCATACATTTTTTATGGGTAAAAAAGGCATTTTTAAAGTGAATTTTGTCATAATTTTAGAATTTTTTCCAAAAAACCTTTACTTATTCTTAAAGTTGAAGTTTATTAAACGTCAAACCGTGTGCGATTATCTTAACTATGTATTGAAATAATTACAGCCATTTAAAAATGACTAGATTTTGTAAGTGTTACTATGTACGTGTGTGCAATAGTACAAAACTCACAGGACGCATGTTGGCAAAAAAGTGTGTTAGCCAACAAACGGTGCATGTTTGCACCTTGCATGTTTTCCATGTAAAAAAACCCTACATTTCGTGATATATGAAAAAATCCGACCTTTTACCCTACGGACACATTTTTTAGCCAAAAAAACCTACAAATAGGTATAAAACCCTAAGTGTGGCAACACTGGTGTTGATAGCCTGGTATACTGTGCGGAAAGTGAGTAGCATGCAAAAGATTGTATGTGTCTTCCGGTTGCTTCGTGTTGCTCCCATCTGATTTCTTCAGAGTACCAATGACTTTGCTATGGCCTCTCGCAAGGGCTTTTTGAAGCCGCACCGCCGTAGGGAGATCTTTAATATTTTCGCAGTGTTCTAAGAAGTTAGAGCATTTCTATAGGAGACCCAGTCTCCCGTGTCTTTAGCTGCATTAAACAACCTTCTGGCTTGACATCTTAATTGTGCAAGCTGTTTGTTTCACCAAGAAACATCACGTTGTATACGTTGTTTGGCTTGGGGACAACTCTCGTAGAAAGCTGTTGTGATATCTGATTGAAGCTGTTCAGCTTCTGCCTCAATCTCACGCACCGTAGTTATTGGTTGGTGCAAGCAATTGCCGCGTTCTTTCATGGTAAATCGAAATAGTTCCCACTTCGTTTTCCTCGGATTTCTGAAAACGGACGCATGGTCAGAGAAGTGACCCATGTGGAATACAATATGTTTGTGGTCCCACATTGAATCCTCCCCCGAGACGTGCCAATTTGTGACAGCGAAGGCTATGTTTTGGCTATATAGAGTAAGGTAAAGAACCTCCCTTCTAATAGCGTTAACAAAAGTGGGTTCATTACCACGGTTCATTACATTGATATTGTGACTACTAATAAACTCCAGAAGGTGCTACCCCAAGCTGTAAGGTGGGAGTTTGCGTCACAGCAGAGGACCCGTAGGATACCCTTCTGATGGCAATACTCAATGAGGGATTTGGATTCAGAAGGGCTGTTTCCTCCTCACCCGGAAAGTAAGCAGCTGCCAAAATAGCCTCTTTTTCGCCTCTTGGGGTTGGAATTTTTGCCCAAACTGCAACCAAATAAGCCGTTATGAACTGTAGGAGCGGAACAAACTCCAGAGTCTTGTTTAGAAGCATCGCCGCCCTGGGACGGGAACCATAGATTAATTAACCTCTGCCGATTTTGTGTTGCAGGCTGTTTGTTCTTCGGTCTTCTTTTCTACCGCAACATTTTCATCACTGCCCCAAGCTTCATCAGGTTCCCGTTGCAGAGACGGTTTGGTTTTAAGCCTCAGTTTCACTTTGGTATACGTCAAACAGATAATATTATTGTGGTGACGGATTGTTTCAGCTGATACGGGATCTACAGCTATTGCGATTTCCACCACTGTGGCCCTACTTGTCCGAGGATTCTCCAGTATCTGGTGTAGGTATACATATGTATAACAAGTTTTAAATCTATAGAAATTAATTTACAAGATAGAAAATGATAGGTAAATAAAAAATGTTTAACTTGAAGTGAATCTTTTTTATTTAGATATGGTGCCACAGTTATTCTGGTAAGCGCTATGCCGTTTGTTTCCAATTCTCATATTTCTATTTAAGTTTAATTACGTACAGCCAACTTTTACCCCAATATTTGCAGGGAATTGAACGCTCTACAAAACAGGTAAAATGCATTTTGTTCATTTACCAAATTAAAATTTTGTAGTTGCCTACATTGATTTCTATATTTGGTTAGCAATGACGAGGAGAATCGAAAATAATAAGTTTTGCAAGTGCCTTAGAGATGACTTAAATGTATGTTCAATAAGCTGTGCCTTATATCACCTTTTTTTGCAAATATTGGGTTCGCCGGGCGGAATATGATAGATTTTGCTCCAAAAAAAAGCTATGCAAAATTACACTCGAATTGGATAACTTTTAGAATTTGCACGTTGCATTTGAAATTTAAAAAAACCATATGCATTCAGGGTGCAGCAGATTATATAAAAACATTGATAGGCGTAAACTTGGTACACATTAATTACGTGGAAAAACGTGCAGATTCCGATTCTGAAGAGAAAAATAAAAAAATTCGCTTTAGGTTTTGAGATTTTGCAAAGTTATCGTTTTTAAAAAAGTGAGAAAACGCCATTTTTGTATTTTACGAAAAATCTCCAGCTTTGCTTATCCGATCGAACGCCTCTATTCGCCGGATTAAAGATCTTCTGTAACTCTAAAAATCCGTCATATAATGGTTTTCAATCAAATGACCAAATTAGGAGCTATTAGTAGATTAATGAGAGAAATAGAGCACAATTTCAAGCCACCAATTCATTAACAGACGTCAGAAATTGCCAATTTATGGAAATAATAGAAATGATAGCCAGGGAGACTATACAATTATATAGCATGTATATGATTCAGATTTTAAAAAAATTGTTTTTTTTTCGGTCTTACCCCCTGAAACTTTAGTTATTGATGAGAAAATAAGCCGACTGTAATTATATTAATAGTTAAGGTAATCGCCCATGGCTTAGCATTTTGGAAGCTCCAAAGCTTCAACTTTAGGAGTATGTAAAAATATTTTGAAAAAAGTTTCAAAAATTCAAAAAAAATTCACTTTGAACAAAAATGCCATTTTCCTCCATACAAAATGTATGGGAAAGGGTGAAAAAATAGCCACCCCTAAGGGTTAAGTTAGAGCGCTAATTTTTTGCAAGGCTTATTTTCTCATCAATACATAACTTTTTAGGGGGTAAAGCCCAAGTCGACATTTTTTTTAATCACCCTAATGTATATGTAAAATATGTCAAAAATATGAATTAATATAAAAAACAAGTAAGGAAAGCTGTCTTCGGCTGTGCCGAAGGCTATATACCTTTCATGAATAAGCGTCACGACTTTCACTGTTGTACCGAAATTATCGGAACTATCGATTATATGGGGGCGATGTGTTATATTGGTCCAATCTCATTGATTTTTAACATCGACATTCCACATTCTAAAATAGCAATTGTTACGAAATTTCACTTTCCTACCTGTTCGCGCCCCTCTTTACAGCAGGCGCACCTGCCTTTCCAACATATCGTTTTTTTAATATCAACTCACCTATGTACATACATACATACGTATACAAACTCTCGCTCATCGCACGCATTAACACTTTTGTTGTACAAATCTATATTACCGTCGTCGCTTTTTTTGCTTTGAAGAGCTCCAAATTCAATCATCGAATATTCGGCCATGCACTGCTGCTGCAGCAGCATACTGCATACGCACAATTCTTCGCATATGTACCTACTCTTCGCACTCATCACTTTTTGTTTGCCATTTCTACAAATCATACGATATTTTTTGCAAATGTTAAATAGCTGGACTTTTCCATGGAAAATTTTGATGTATCACTCATTTCTGGCAGCCTTCGCTGATTTAACTTTTTAGCTATAAGTTAGTTGCCGTGTAACCTTGAATTAATAAGCACCAACTAATGAAATTTACGTAACTCTAAAATTTGCTCGCCTTATTTCATCGGATAAAAGTTGTAGAAAAAGCTCTATAATTCAACACGGTCCTTCGAGCCGGTTTATTGTTCTGGCTCGATTTAATTGACAATTTTCATCGTTTCGATATTGTCCCACAATGGATGCAGAATCCAACATAGCAGATGATGGCGCATCTTTAGCATCCTCTTCCAACGGAAGTTACTCTACATGCAACGAGAGAGGCGCCCGAGATATTCGCATTAAAATTCACCAGCGTGACAGCCTGTTAACTCGCTTGCGGTCGGTACACAATGGAGTGCGGGATGGTGATTCACTTTCGCTGCGCCAGCTTACAGCAAAACTTAGCTTGGTAGAGAAGCAATATAGCACACACGATGCTTTGCAAACGCAACTAGAGGAGCTGGACGAATCACAGCTCTATGAAGAACATCGAGTGGCATTTGAGGAATCATATGTTGAAGCAAAAAGCGCAATTCTCGACCAAATGGAACAACTACAACGGATGCAACAACCGTCTCAGCTTTGCAGCACACGGGTAGAACGCCACCCACGTCATCGTATTAATTTGCCAAAGCTACAGCTAACAAGATTTAGTGGCGAACAAGCTGAGTGGCTAGATTTTTACAATGTATTTACCACTTTGGTACACAACAACCGAGATTTAAGCGAAGTCGAGAAATTTCAATACTTGCGGTCCTGCTTAACTGAAGAAGCCTCACGATTGATACAGTCCCTAGAAGTAACCAGTAGCAACTACAACATTGCACTAGATCTCATCGTCAGTCGTTTTAACAACAGCCGACTAATATTTCAGTCCCATATGCAGCAAATATATGATCTCTCTCCACTTTCGTCGTCAAATGCATCATCAATTCGCAGCTTCATCGAAAACATTAATGTTAATCTGCGAGCAGTGCAATCTCTTGCAACTACTCAACAACTTGGCGATGCGATTCTACTACACCTAGTGGCAGGTAAACTAGATACAACAACTCGTACGAAATGGGAAGAGGAAGTGGCCATGAAGTGGACCACAACTAATTCAACAGTCCCACAGATTCCCACCTGGGCAGATCTTGCGTCGTATCTGGAACGTCATTGCCAGACAGTTGATGTACTTGCACAACACAAGTCACACACTGCGTGAACCATCAACTCCATCAAAAAGATTCTCATCAAAAAACTCAGGCCATAAAGGGTACGCTCACGCGGTAGCAAATGCAGCCAGCAAGTGTGTTTTGTGCGACACCAGCCCTTATCATAGTCCATTCAACTGTGAGCAATTTATGAGCATGGATGTGCACGGGCGGTTTCTTCGGGTTAAACGTCTCAATTTATGTTTGAACTGTTTGGGTAAGAATCATACTTCAAGTACATGTCATTGTAATAGTAGGTGCCAGCATTGTGGAGTTAGCCATCATACGTTGCTACAACGAACTAACGGAACAGCAAATCCATCAAATAATAATACGACTATTAACGAGGCCAGCGGTTCAACAGATAACAGCAAAAAACCGGCCGTTCTCATGGTCAATTATGGGTACGAAGAAGTCATACTCGCTACAGCCCGTATCGCCTTATACAGTTCATCAGGACACTCAATCACGGTCCGCGCACTATTAGATTCTGGTTCCCAACTAAACTTTATCACTGAGCGTGTAGCACAGCACCTACATCTTCCGCGTATAAAAAAATGCCTTGAAGTTATAGGCATTGGTTCGACGCCTACGAAAACTCAGCAAATAACTCAAGTAACTATGAAATCACTTCAAACAAATTACTCAGCCAACTTCGGGGCTGTGATACTTCCGACAATAACGTGACAGCAACCAAATAATCGCATCACTACCGACTCCTGGAACATTCCCAAAAACATCAGACTCGCAGATGACAGTTTTAATGTACCAGGCGGAATCGACTGTCTCATCGGTGCAGGTTTATTCTTTGATTTGTTGCTAGTGGGTCAGATAAAAGACAACACTAGATCTCCAATTCTCCAGAAGACGAAACTAGGATGGATAATTTCAGGCGTATCCCAATCAACACAGTCAGCATCCCATGCCACAATGGCATCGTCATCGCTATCAGAAAACTCGTCGCCGCCTGCATATAAGGCGCTCATCGCAGTGGATAATAAATTATCCCTTGACGATCTACTGCAACGGTTTTGGGTATCCGAAAGTTACACAGAATCAGAAAAATTCCTATCTGAGGAAGAAAATGAATGCGAGAGATTTTTCGAATCAACAACAAAATGCTGTCCAGCCAGCAACAAATATATTGTGCGCTTGCCCTTTAAGGAGATGCCGGAGACGTTGGGACAATCATATGACATTGCATTCAAAAGGTTGGTAGCTTTGGAATACAAATTACTAAAACACCCCTTTGTTTTGAAGAGTTATCGAGAGTTTATCGCTGAGTACGAAGAACTTGGTCACATGGCGCTTGTCGACAATACTACAAAGGGTCACTACTTCATTCCACATCACTGTGTGATAAAGTCTGATAGCAGCACCACAAAGCTGCGGGTCGTCTTCGATGCTTCCTGCCGCACATCAAACGGAAGGTTATTGAATGACATACTTCGAGTAGGCCCAACACTACAAGATGATATTTTCACAATACTTTTTCGATTTCGCAGTCACAAGTATGTTTTAATGGCTGACATAGCAAAAATGTACCGACAGGTACTGGTTGACAATGCAGACACATCGTGGCAATGCATTCTATGGCGTAATTCCCAAGACGATCCAGTGAAAGTCTACCAGCTGAAAACAGTCACCTATGGCACCAGCAGCGCACCTTACCTCGCTACAAAAAGCTTTCTCGATCTAGCAAAAAAAGAATCAGCGCAATTTCCTATTGGGTCTCTCGTTACTCTAAGGGACTTCTACGTCGACAATTTGATGACTAGCGGTCCTACTGTAAGTACAGTGATTGAAATAAAAAATCATGTAACCTCATTATTAAAATGCGGCGGATTTCCTCTACGTAAATTTGCATCAAACAACGAAGAAATTATTGACGACGTGCCAGTCGAAGATAGAGAGGAAATCATAAAGCTTGGCGACTCGACATATATAAATACTCTCGGACTTAGGTGGTCACCCACGAAAGATCTGTTCACATTCAGCTACACTGGACCATCACCAACACGTAAACCAACGAAGCGAACCATATTATCACAGATTGCTGCAAAAATATTAATGCAAGACTTATGGAAGTTAAAACTCGATTGGGATGAAAGTGTTCCTCAAGATATCCACACCCAGTGGCGTAAGTTTCAAGAACATCTGAGCCTTATAGACAACATTGAGCTTCCCAGGTATGTACCTATGAATAGCACAACTAAAATCCACGATTTTGCAGATGCCAGTACTAAAGCATACGGGGCGTGCATCTACATCATCACATGCGAGTAGGACGAAGTTAAGTCATCTTTACTTTGGGCCAAGTCCCGTGAAGCCCCAACGAAGCAATTGAGTCTCCCTCGCCTTGAGCTTTGCGCAACAGTGCTGTTGGCTGAGCTCTTACAATCTATCGTGACAATACTTTCCCCACTATTGGAAAACATTCACTGCTGGACCGATTCGACGATAGCCTTATGCTGGATTGGTGGCGAACCCAGTCGTTGGAATATATTTGTGGCCAATCGAGTATCAAAAATACAGCAACTCACAGCACATTACAAATGGCATCATGTACCGTCTGAGCTCAATCCCGCAGATTTAGTTTCGCGTGGCTCAACTGCGGCTGGCATCCGTGGTAATCAATTGTGGTTTGAAGGTCCGTCATTTCTAAAAAGGCCACATGAAGAATGGCCGAGTTCCCCATTCGACACATCAACAGACATTCCTGAGCAACGCAGACAACGAGTGGTAGCAGTATCGGCACCGCAAGCTGACATTTTCGCCGAAAATAAATACATCAATAATTACAACAAATTTCTGCGGATTTTCACCTACATAAGGTACGTTATATCAAGAAAAACAAGCAGTACGATCACAGCTGATGACATAATAGAAACACTTGAGATGGTCTGCAGAAGAATTCAACAAGTTTATTTTTGTGATGAGTACCGGAAACTTTAGCCAATCAACCTATTGAGAAAACATGAAAGCTTGCCTCTTTATCGCCGTTTTTGCACAATAATCTTATACGAGTTGGTGGAAGGTTAAAAACTCAACACTCAGTTTCGACGCCAAACATCTAATTCTCTTACCGCATACCCATCCGTTCGTACATACTCTCATTTCACACTACCATCGCAAAACTCTTCATGCTGGAGCTCAAACTTTACTAAGGGCCGCTTGCATAAAAGCTGATAACGACTAACCGGAGTTTAATTGACGTATTTTGTATGGTTAGCTGTCAAGTTAATCACCGATTAGGCTTAATCGGCTTTTATTCAAGTGGCCCTAAATATACTAAGAGACAAGTTCTGGATCATCGGGGCACGAACGACTATCAGGCAAGTTATTCACAACTGCATAATGTGTTATCGCCTTCGTCCAATAATTACAGAACAACTCATGGGATCCCTTCCGACGTCACGGGTCAATACAACGTATCCGTTTGAAACCACTGGAATAGATTACTGCGGTCCTTTCTTGGTCACTCAACAAATTAGAGGGCGATCGCCAATAAAGATATATATGGCAGTTTTCATATGTTTCACCACTAAAGCAGTGCATTTTGAAATTGTTGCGGAACTCTCCACATTGGCATTCATCGCGGCATTTAAGCGTTTCATTGCTAGACGCGGAAAATGTCGAGTAATTGTATCCGACAATGCAACGAACCTTATTGGAGCTAATCGGGAGTTGCGCGAACTGCTGACATCATTCACTACCGAAGTACACATCGAAACAGTTGGAAGAATTTTGCAGAAACGAAGGAATCGCCTGGAAGTTCATTCCACCACGATCCCCACACTTCGGAGGTTTATGGGAGAGCGCAGTGAAACTTGCCAAACACCACTTGCGCCGTGCCATTGGGAACAACATTTTATCACACGATGAACTACACACCATAACCTGCCAAGCGGAAGCAATTGTGAACAGCCGCCCAATCACTCCAATTTCAAGCGACGCAAATGATCCTCGACCGCTCACGCCAGGACATTTTCTCATTGGTCGATCCCTCTTAACCATTCCTGAACCATCAGTATAGGAAAATGTAAGTAAAATCTCTCGATTCAAAATGGTACAATTCGTCCAACAACAATTCTGGCATCGCTGGAAACAAGAATACCTAAAGGAATTACAAAAACGGTCGAAATGGAACACTGCACTTCCCAATCTAGAAGTAAACGATTTAGTGATCCTCAAGGATGATTTTGCTCCACCATTAAAATGGCCCATGGGTCGCATCACAGCCATTATGCCAGGAGACGATGGCAAGGTAAGGGTAGTGGAGGTGAGAACCACAGAAGGAATTTACAAACGGGCCATAACGCGAGTATGTATATTACCAATAGAACAAGAACCCGCACACGCATCAAATTGAAAGTAGCACTTTCAAGGGGGGGAGAATGTTCGCGCCCCTCTTTACAGCAGGCGCACCTGCCTTTCCAACATATCGTTCTTTTAATATCAACTCACCTATATACATACATACATACGTATACAAACTCTCGCTCATCGCACGCATTAACACTTTTGTTGTACAACTCTATATTACCGTCGTCGCTTTTTTTGCTTTGAAGAGCTCCAAATTCAATCATCGCACAATACACATACACACAATTCTTCGCATATGTACCTACTCTTCGCACTCATAACTTTTTGTTTGCCATTTCTACAAATCATACGATATTTTTTGCAAATGTTAAATAGCTGGACTTTTCCATGGAAAATTTTGATGTATCACTCATTTCTGGCAGCCTTCACTTATTTAACTTTTTAGCTATAAGTTAGTTGCCGTGTAACCTTGAATTAATAAGCACCAACTAATAAAATTTACGTAACTCTAAAGTTTGCACGCCTTATTTCATCGGATAAAAATTGTAGAAAAAGCTCTACAATTCACCACCTTATATAATTACAGGAGTTATCTACCAAAATACGTTTATCGGAACAATCGATTGTATGGGGGCTATGTGAAATATTTATCCCATCACAATGATTTTCAACACCGGCAGTTCTTATATAAAAAAAAGCAATTCTCACAAAATTTTACGTTCCTACCCTTTAATTACAGGAGTTATAGCCCAAAATCCGTTTATCGGAACAATCGGTTGTATGGGGGCTATGTGTGGCCGGCAAAAATCCTCAGACTGAAACCTCCTCGAGGTTGCTGGCTGGAAATGGATACCACAGTTGTTCTGCTCAGTTCTGATTATGAGCGGAAGGTATCCAGCTAATGTCAGGAATCACAGCTATACGTCTTGGCTCCTCAATAGCCCTGGCGTATGGAAATGGTTTCTGACTATGGTCGCGAGGTAACCCTACGAGGACAGACACCTTGAAGAGGTGTAGGGGCTTGGTCGAGACATCCGATACAGATCCGTTGGGCTGACGTGGTCATGGCTACGTCAACCCAACCGGGTTTGAGTCGCATGCGCTTGGCAGGAAAGAGATGTCACCTCCAAATCCAGGGTGTTATGCGTCACCGTGCCCATTGGATGGTTTGCAGCCAGGAGGTTTACAACACCGGCTGTATTCGAACGGCGCCTCCCTAACACCGGGCCACCTTGGGGAGTAAGCATGGCCTTACCGCGGTATGGGGCTCTGCCGCGGCGTACCGGATAAGTTCCCCTTTATTATGATTGACCGCAACGCTCGCCATGTCGAGCAAGTGGTCGTACGACTTTATGATGAACAACTACGAAAAAAATAAAAAGAAACTCGATGGCAAGGAGGAGAGGGGTAGAGGAAGAGCGCGAGGCAGCGGAAGGCGCACACCAAGAAGCTACTCGGGCGGCCAGCTGGAGGGCCTTTCGGCGGCGGAGCGAGAGCTCTTTGAAGAGCACGCCAGGGATGAGGATGACATTCCAAGCACCAGCAGCGAGCTGCGCAGGCAAATAGTGGCAAGGACTGCGCAAAGAGCCGAGGACGCAGATCGGCGGCGTGACGAGCACGCGATCACCGCATCCGATGGGACAAGCACCATCGGCAGTGCGGGAAAAAAATTGGGTAAAGAAGTACCGAGTAAAAAACAACACGAATCCTGCACTAGCGCCGTGGATCCAATCGCCGGATCTAATAAAAGCAGTCAGGAGGTACGAAAAGATAAGAATGCACGTGAGCAAAGCGGCGGCAAGATGCCATACGGGGTGGCTGCTCAAGTCAAACCCAGAGCAGAAGGGAAAAAGGGAGTAAACCGATCCGATCGGGCAGAGAGTAATCGTGACAAAGCCGACCACAGGGCGCAAGATCGCAGGCAAAGATACAGCCACCCCGAACGTGAAAGTAGACCGGTGCACAATAGACACCCGACCTCCAGCGAATCGGATCGTCACAGCTCTCCGAGGCGTAAGCATCCGTATAACGACGACAGGAGAGAGCAAGAGATGAAGAAGACGAGCAGAGGCAAACCTCCCTTCACACCAGCCCTGGGCAACCCAGGTGGCTGGGACGATGTAAACAGGAGAGGGCTAAGCGGGTCCGGGGTCAAGTGGTACCTTCGCTACTTGCAGCAAGGGATGAACCCCGAGGTTGCCAGGGCGCAGGCGGTCCTACATATGGATGCAAGCAGGAGAGGGGCCGCACCTACAAACAGCGGCCAAGGTGGAAGCTTGACGGGAAACCAGCAGCCATCATTTGCCAACGAACACGGTAGCAGACTAAATGCGGGAAACGACACCACATCCACTGGAAAAAGACGAGGTGGGCAAAGTACACCTGAGGAGACACCAATCCCAAAGCGGCAGAGAGCGCAACAACAACACGCACCGGCCTCGAACTCGACCGTAACGGGGGGGGGGGGGCTGCTGCTGGGTCGGGGTCCGCGAGGGAGGGACCGAGACAACAGAGCTACTGTGATGCCGCTAGGAGCATAAGAGTGGCTGTGATGTCCAGGAACTACCCAGCGGGGGCTCTGAGCCAGGAGGAGCTCACCACGTTGCAGAACGTAATAATGGAGGAGATAGTAAGGGAGAGGCGATAGGGGATGAACAACCCAATATCCTTCATGGGCGTGTTCTTCCGACCGGGTATGCTCTTGGTGGACTGCTATGATGAGTTCACTGCATCGTGGGTTGCCAGGACCATCCCCACCCTGCGGGGCTGGAATGGACCGCCACTCGACACCAGGCGGGGGAACGACATACCCCCCACGCATACAATCACCCTTTTCCTGCCACGAAGCGCCGAGTGGACGACGGAGTTTTTTCTGGACCTCCTTGGGGGCCAGAACGCGGGACTTAACACCGGACTCTGGCGGGTCTTCGGCTCGACGATAGAGGATGGAGGGTTAAGGCTGGACGTGGCCATAGACGATGAGTCGTTCGGGGCCATCAGAAGAGCATCCTTCCGGGTGTTCTACCGGTTCAGCCCTATACCCGTAAAACCCTGGAAGCAGAGAGCTCCAGGTACCATCAAACCCGCAGGGGGGGAATGGGGAAGGCGAAGGCGAGACGGAAGGGAACGAAGTAAATGTGGATGCCACCATGCGGGACGGAACACCTGCAGGGGTCACGGAGGATTCCAATAGTGGGAATGTGGAGGCCACCGTAGGCACAGGAACGCAGGACCTGCTAGAGGGGATGGATTTCCAGAACCTGGACCTGGAGAGCAGGGGCGAGGCGGAGGACATCCGGCTATCCGACGAGGACGAGCCGGGAGTCGGCAAACAATGATGGGCCCCAACACTATGAAGGCAGCCCAGATCAACCTCCACCACGCCAAGGCGGCCTCGGCTGTCCTGGCGCACAAATTTGCCGCGGAGAATCTGGGCATTGCGCTCATCCAAGAGCCATACATAGTGAAGGGGCAAATCAGGGGTCTAAAAGACCGGAATAATGAGGTAATATGGGATCTCTCTCAGGAAAGACCCAGAACGTGTATAATGCTAAAGAAGTGTATTAATTATCTTTGCATTACAGAATTCATGAATAGAGATTTGGTGGCAGTGCAGGCAACACTGGAAGCGGGTGTAAGAACCGCACATATTGTCTTTGCTGCGGCCTATTTTGCGGGAGACGGAGAAATCCCGCCAGCGGATGTGACAAGGCTAGTGCAATACTGCAGGAGGGCACAACTTCCACTTGTCATAGGATGTGATGCCAACGCCCATCACGAGGTCTGGGGTAGTACGGACACTAATCAAAGGGGTGAGTACCTTTTAGAATTCATTATGAGTAACGACCTTAGCATCTATAACGTGAGGAATACACCCACCTTCGTAACTAGGGCAAGAGCTGAGGTTTTAGACATAACCCTGGGGAACAACCTGTCTGGTGATATGATCTCGAGATGGAGAGTGTCATCGGAACCCTCCCTCTCGGATCATCGCATCATACAGTTTGACGTAGGGGCGAACGTGGTACCTAGGGTACCCACCAGGTATCCCAGGAAAACAGACTGGGAGGTATTTAGACGAGTAATTGAGGAGAACCTTCCAAGTCTGGGAGGGGAAGACAGAGTCGGAAGTGGACTGGAATTAGATGATAGGGTAAACAGGCTCAACAGCATAATGTTGGAGGCCTTTAACTCTAGCTGTCGAGAACCTAGGGGCACCAAGTACAAAACCCCGTGGTGGTCCAAAAAGCTCTCAGAAATGAGGAGCAAAGTGCGGAGTCTGTTCAATAAGGCAAGACGCACTGGCCACTGGGAGGAGTATTCGACACATCTAACTGAGTACAACAAGGAGATAAGGAGATCTAAAAGAAACAGCTTTAGGACCTTCTGTGAGAGAATAGAATCCACTCCGGAGGCAGCCAGGCTCCATAAGGCCATGGCTAAGGAGCAGGGAGACACTAGGATGGCGCTAAAACTTCCCATGGGGGGTTCACGCGCAATGAGGAAGAAAGGGCTAAGGCCTTGCTGGACGCTCACTTTCCAGAATCATCCACCGACCTAGAGGAGACAGAATCCCATTGGGAGCGGCCCACACGGCAAGATTGGCAATTGGCGAGAACGTTGTTCTCACAAAGTTCAGTCAAGTGGGCCGTATCTTCTTTTGAGAGTTATAAATCCCCTGGGGTGGACGGTGTATATCCGATATTTTTGCAACAGGGAGATACGCTCATCCCTTATTTGTCGGGCATCATGAGGGATAGTCTAGCACTAGCCTACATACCGGCAATATGGAGACGAGCCAGAGTTGTATTTCTACCAAAAGTGGGGAAAAAGGATTACTCTCTAGCGCAATCCTTCAGACCAATCAGCTTGACCTCCTTTGTCCTGAAGACAATGGAGAAAATAGTCGACCATGAGATTAGATCGAACGCCCTGAGGCACAGTCCATTGCATGTAGGCCAGCATGCATACAGGACGGGAAGATCAACGGACACTGCCCTGTACCAGCTGACCTCGGAAATCACCAGCGCGTTCGACTGTGGAGAAGTGGTGGTATGCGCCTTTCTTGACATAGAGGGGGCTTTTGACAACACATGTCACGATAGCGTAAGTCGTGCACTAGAGAGGAAAGGAGTACAGGGAACCGTTATACGATGGATCAACGCCCTGCTCAAAACAAGACTGGCGGAAACTCAGGTTGAAAACCGCACTGTTCAAATTAGAACCACGAGGGGGTGCCCACAAGGGGAGGTCCTGTCACCCCTCCTATGGAGCGTAGTGGTAGATGAACTGTTGGAGATACTAACCAGTAATGGCATTAGATGCCAGGGGTATGCAGACGACATAGTAATCATAGCAAGAGGAAAATTCGAGAACACCCTCTGTGACATTATACAAAGAGCATTAAATCTAACAAAGGAGTGGTATGCTGGAGTGGGCCTCAATATCAACGCCAGCAAAACAGCCATAATTCCCTTTACTAAGAGAAGAACTCTTCCGGGACTGAGAACAATCACACTAGGTGGGGAAGACTTGGTGGCAGTTTCCGAAGTAAAATACTTGGGGGTTACATTTGACTCCAAGCTACTATGGAGGAAACATGTCGATAACACGACAGCCAAGGCAACCAGGGCAATTATGGTGTGCAGAAGAATCGCGGGCAAATCTTGGGGATGCAGCCCCAAGGTGCTAAGGTGGATGTACACCATGATAGTTAGACCCATAATAACCTACGGAGCGGTGGCATGGGCACCCAGATCGACCCTAATAACGGTGAGGAAATCCCTCACCAAACTCCAGCGTTTGGCCTGCGTATGCATAACGGGAGCCATGCGTACCTGCCCTACTACGGCAATGGAGGTGCTACTCGATCTGAGTCCCCTGCACATAGTAATTGAACAGGCAGCCAAACGAACCATGCTAAACATAGCAAGGGAAGGGACTGGCAGAGGCAGAGTCATTTCGTCCACGGGAGCAGACAGACTAATAAAACAACTCCCGATCTGTCAACTTCCTAGAGACGATATCGCGAAGACTATGAGATTCGAAAAAAGATTTAAAATAGAACTAGGTGACAAGATCACCTGGGACGCCTCCAAAGTGGAAGGTTTCCATCAGGGCAGAGCACTGGTATGGTACACGGACGGGTCAAAAACTCCCGAAGGGATTGGAGCCGGAATAACAGGCCCCCGATCTAACGTGTCCATACCCCTTGGAGAATATCCGAGCATATTTCAGGCGGAAGTAGCTGCGATAAGCGTTTGTGCAGACATAAATCTGCAGCGTGGCTACATCAATGAGAATATAAAAATACTACGCGACAGCCAGGCGGCCCTAAAAGCAATATGGGCATGTGAAATAAGATCTCTAGTGGTACTGGAGTGCGTAGACAGATTAAATAACCTGGCATCTCGCAACAGGGTCCGACTAGCATGGGTCCCGGGCCATGCTGGGGTGGAAGGAAACGAGCGAGCTGATCAACTTGCTCGTGTTGCGGCAGCAACAAAGCCCATAGGCCCAGAACCGTTTCTGGGCATCGGCCCACATACCATAAAAGAGAGACTGAGGAAAGAAGAGCAGGATTTGAGAGAGGTACATTGGCGTCAGACCACCGGGCTGCGTCAGGCGAAGGCAATGATGGGCGGTTACAGCACTAAAAGATTTGAAAACATAATCTGCCTGCCCAAGAACAACCTTAGGATCATCACAGGAGTCCTCACAGGTCACTGTAGGCTCAAAGAACATATGCACAGATTGGGCATTGCATCCAGTAGTCTGTGCCGTTTCTGTGATGATGAGAACGAAACTGCGGAGCACATAGTGTGCAGATGCGACGCTCTCTCTAGAAGTAGGCTAAGGATCCTAGGATCCACAACTCTGGAGAGCAGGCACATACATCAACTGAGGCCGACCTTGATTCTGGATTTCCTGAAGGTGATCGGCCTGGAAGATGTGCTATGAGACTATGAGGGCACAATAGATCTATAGGTCGCAGTGCGTTTACCTCTACTACTATTATTATTATATGGGGGCTATGTGAAATATTTTTCCCATCTCAATGATTTTCAACATCGACATTTCTTATATAAAAAAGCAGTTCTTACCAAATTTCACATTCCTACCTCTTTAATTACAGGAGTTACAGCCCAAAATCCACTTATCGGAACAATCGATTGTATGGGAGCTATATGTAATATCGGTCCGATCTTGCTGGTTCCGACAAATGATTCCTATATTAGAAAATGGTGGCCGCATACAAAATTTCAGCCAAATATCTCAAAAACTGAGGGACTAGTTTGCGTTCAAACAGACAGACAGACGGACATGGCTAAATCAACTCATCTCGTCATCCTAATCATTTTGGTATACTTAGTGATGGGTCCATCTCTTCTTCTTCTCATACTTACAAACATCGGACCAAAGTTATAATACCATTTCATGTTCAGGAAAGGTACTCGTATAATAAATGAAATCTTACAATGGCAAACTTGCACTTTTCCTTTTGTATACCTACTAGCTCACTATGATTCCCGAATCCACAGTGTATTTATATGTACTCGTACAAACTTTGTGACTCCTATAAATGCCGAGCTTTTGAGTGTTGCGCTGCTGTGTATTTTGTGTATCAGCTCGCTGTGTTTCATACACACTATTGAAGTAAGTTTGTACGTGTGGCAAATTTCGTTATTGGATTCGTGAGTATGTTTTTGGCCATTCACGCAGGGCACTTGTACATACCATGTTCAAAGTACATTTACAAATAAATACAAAAATAAAATAAAAACCATAAAATACCGTTTTTTTCGTGTGTGGTAGTGCGTGTCGTGTTTTAACAAATTTTCCCCGTGCGTGTTAGTGCATATTTTCGAAAATCTGTTTCGTGAACGTGTCGTGTTGCAAAAATCATGCAGGCGTAGACTGAGAGGCATGAAGGCTAGACCAGACACTTCTCTATAGAGATGCTACTGCTAAATAATAAGAACAGACTCCCGAAGCATAGTAAAATTATATCACTACAACCGATGTCGAATAAGAATGGTATTTTGAGAGTTGAAGGGCGATTGGGTGGAGCAGGGCAAGGCACCAAGCGACTGTAGCTAACGGTTTCAGGTTAGCTTGATAGCTGACTATGCTCATAAAATATTGGATTCCACGTTTAAGGGACGAGCTTAGGAAATTTTTGATTAAATGCGTACCATGCGTGCAATACAATTACAAACTGGAGCTTAATGGCAGATTTGCCTGCTTAAATGGTGCAATCAGGCAAACCTTTTCTTAATAGTGGACCAGACTACACGGGTCTGTTTAACGTTCGTATGAGTTCTGATCACGCAATCCTTTATTGCATGTTATGAAAGGTTTATTGGAAGGCGTAGCCGATGAAAAAAGACATTCACCGACAGTTCAGCAACTTTTGGTGAGGCAAGCAAATGATCAAGATCGCTATTGAATATTGGTGGGGGGCATGAGGCGCTGGAACATCTCGGCATAAAAGGTGCTGAGGGGCTTTGAAATCTATGAAATTTCATAAGGAGAGAATTGTGGCCTATAAAACGCTGGCACAGGATCAACTGTAACGTTGCTAGTCGAGATAGAGGCAATATTGAGCTCAAGACCATTAGATGACCTGATCCTTAGTAAGAACAAGCTGTTGCGACCCACCCAGAAGATATGGTTATTACGCGTGGAGCCAGACAGAGCAGAGCAGAGGTGAAACCAGAATATGCTGCACTAACTAAAATTTATTTTTTCCTTTTGATTTTCTTTAAATATCTTATTATATTAGAAAACCGTTAGTTTTCGCTGGCACTTTTACGCACAGGGGCATTTTGTCCCAGCGGCTAAAATGTCGCACAGGGACACAATGCACTGTGCGAAGAGATATGTTCCGTTATTTAAAATAGTTATATTGAGCACAATATGTCATGGCATGCTTTGAGTTGTCTATTGCGTATTGGAGCAATTCGAGAAAGTTCGTTTGAGTGAAAACGAGTACAAGCGGTGCCATCAAGACGACGAAGGAGTTCAGTTAATCTTTGTCCGTGTGCGCGAGTGGATGCTTCTTTTTACTTTTGATTACGTTTGTGCGTGAGGTATAACTAAATAATTGTTGCTGCAAGTACCAGGCAATTGTTGTCGTGTGCTAATTATTATTGTATAAGTGGGCTAGACATAAATTAGAGTGCGTTTTGTTATGTTTAAATAAAAAGGGGTTTTTCACGACATGGGTGTTTTCGCTTAGTTGCTTGTCTTTTCATTTGAATTAGGTAGTGTGTGCCTACATACACACTTACTTGTAAGTACGTCCGAAACATATAGAGTGCATGCCTCCAGATTGGAACTCAAGTGTGCTCTGCCCAAACCACAAGAAAGGCGATCCCGCTAACCGCACCAACTACCGCGGAATCAGCATTTTAAATATCGCACATAAGGTTCTTTCTAGCGTATTGTGCGAAAGATTGTAGACAAGTTGATTGGACCTTATCAGTCCTCTCTCGACAAACAAAGATCACGATTTTTAAGTCTCTCATCATACCAGTCCCGAAGTACGGCTCGAAACCATGGAAAAGTTCTCCGGAAGATGTATGGCCCTTCCCGTGATGCCAACGGCGAGAATCGAAGGAAATTTAACGATGACCTGTACGAGCTTTATGCAGACCTGACCATAGTGCAGCGAATTAAGTCCCAAAGTCTTTGCTGGCTGGGTCATGTTATGCCAGAGACAGAAAATAACTAGTATTCTTCATTCTTTCAACTTAAGAAATCAGAATGTTCTAAACATCGCAAAACAATTTTACAAATACCACCATACTTGTACAGCAATCTGTAATAATTTATATTTGTTTAGTTTTATCCATATTAATCAAAGATAATCATTATAGCTTGAGTGTAATTTTTTTTTCAAAATTAATTATTAAAATTGAGTTTTAATAATTTCCCAGTGGGAAAATAGGGAATGCATTACCTTTTCCCATGCATGAAAAGATATATGAATTTTGTTATAAGAAAAGATCACACCAAAAGCAAGTATGGGAGTAATGTGGCGCTCAGTTTTTGATTTGTAGCTTTAAAAAAAAATTGTTTTTTCGTGCATGAAAATATGTACGAATTTTGTTATGTATGTGTCGCTCTATTTTTATTTGTAGTTTGAAAACTTCAAAAAAAAAAAATACAAAACTTTCAAACATAAAAAAAATACAATTTAAATTCATTTTGAAACTGCTGCTCGTTATTTACATCTTCATCGCTTTTTCTGCTGCAGTGAGGCTTTTCAGAAGTCGAGAGTCGACTGGACTGTTTGCTCCTGATGCCGGTGCCTTTTTGGTTTTGGTTTTTTTTTTTCATTCTAATTTTTTTGGGTGCACTCATCTTTGTCGCAGCCCATTAGGAGCTCGTCATTCAAACATTTAAAATATGACCTTAACTCTTCCCCCGCTGTAGAGCCTCACTGTGTCTTAATGTCCTTGTTAGGTTAGGTTAGGTTCAAGTGGCTGCCGCAGAGGCACACCTAGGCCAGTATTAAAAGGCCCGTTGTGATACCACCAACACTAGGAAAGTCAGTTCCGGGACCCTGCCATATGGAAAATCCCGGTATTAACGGAATTCTCCACATAGCAGAATCCCGGGACTGACGTTCCTATACCGACACCGTTACTCCTCCTCGAACCATTTAAATGACTTGATGAAGGCCATCAGGTCCTTTATGTCCAGCTCCGTGACCTGGCGTAGGCTAACCAGGAAGGGAACTCCCAAAAAGCGCATTCTCGCGCCATTTAAAGCCGGGCAGTTGCAGATGAGGTGCTCCACCGTTTCCTCCTCCTCATCATCCTTACAACTCCTACAGCATCGTCGGTAGGGCTCACCTAGTCTTTCTGTGTGCCTACCAATGAGGCAGTGCCCAGTTAATACGCCTATTAATATGGAGATTTCTTTTCTCCTTAGGGCATAAATTTGTCTTGATCTTTTATGATCCCATATCGGCCAGGTTTCTTTGGATATCCGGCATCCTGGAGATTGCAGCCATCTTTCGTTGGCTTGGCGGAGTGTGTACTCCTTCAGCATAAGCTTGCATGTGGCAAACGGCATACCTAAGCGCTCTTTATCCCGAAGAACCTGCTTGGTCGTGCCCTGCCTCGCAAGTTCGTCTGCCCTACAATTTCCCTCAATGTCCCTATGCCCCGGGACCCATGTGAGGTTCACGCGATTCTGTTGGGCCATCTCTTGTAGAGATCGACGACAGCTGAGCGTCAGTTCAGAGTTGAACGAATAAGAACCAAGGGATTTGATGGCCGCCTGGCTGTCGCTGAATATAAAATAGTCCTGTCCGATAGTGTGTTGGCCTATCCAAGCCGCGGCGTCCATGATTGCTGAAACTTCAGCCTGGAAGACACTGCAGTGATCAGGTAGTCTGAAGGAGAGCTCAAGGTTCAGATCCTTTGAATAAACCCCTCCTCCAACTCTGCCGTCTAGCTTCGAGCCATCAGTATAAATGGAAGTGCCGCCATGAGTGGCGGGACTCCGATCCGTGCTCTCCCATTCTTCCCTGCTGGGAATGTTGACTTTAAAACCGGTATCTTCGACTGTTGTGGTCGCACAACGATTTGTGCTCAGCGGAAGAAAGCTATAGGATCCCAAAATACAGGCGTGTCCAGTAGTGCTTGCGCCCCAGCCGGACGTTTCCCTTAGACGCAGAGCCGATGCTGCTGCCACCCAGTGCCCTTCCAGATCGAGTGGCAAAATGCCAAGAATGGCCTGGAGTGCTTCATTGGGCGTTGTTCTTAACGCACCGCTTATACAGATCATGCAAGATCTGTGTACTTTACCTAGCAGATTAAGGGTTGCTCAGCGCAGGTCACCATACCACAACTCCATAGAGCATGATTGGTCGAATGATTGCAGTGTAGATCCATTTGCATATTTTGGGGCTGAGCCCCCATTTCTTTCCAATGGCTCTCTTGCACGTGTAGAGTGCAATACACGCTTTCTTCTGGCGCTGAAGAACATTCTCCTTCCAGGTTAGTTTCCTATCCAGAACTGTGCCCAAGAATTTGGCTTTGGCAGCCAAGTTCAGGTGCACGTCATTCAGTTTTGGTAGTATTAGCGGTGGTATCTTATAGCGGTTGGTAAAGAGAACCAGCTTTACTTTTCCCGGGCTGATGCTCAGTCCGCAGCGGAAGCACCATGAGGAAACCTCTCGCAGTGCTACTTGCATCAAGTCGCACAGGGTTTGTGGGAATTTGCCCCTATATACTATAGCTAAGTCGTCTGCATATGCCACTACCTTCCCGCCCCCCAGCTTGTGTCTCGCAGCATCGAGTTGACAGTGAGGTTCCATAGAAGCGGGGAGAGAACACCACCCTGAGGCGTTCCCCTTGTGACATAGCGTGATAAGTCAACCGAGCCCAGTGATGAAACTATTCGTCTACCCTTTAGTAGTTGATCAATAAGTCCAATAAGAGACCTGCTTATGCCCAGACTTGTTAAAGCGGTGTTTATAGCATCAGGGCTTATGTTGTTGAAGGCTCTATTAGTTATTTATTATCCTCTCGAAGGTTTTGAGCACAAAGGATGAGAGACTGATCGGCCTGTAGTCCTTGGGCTCGTAATGAGACGCCTTCCCCGCCTTAGGAATAAACACTACCGTGGCACTTCTCCGGGAGCACGAAATGTAGCTAAGAGAAAGGCAGGCTGTATAGAGAAATACCAGCCATTTGGCTGATGTCTCCAGCGTGTTTATGAGTTGTGCGGGAATAATCCCGTCTGGCCCGGCAGCCTTGAACGGTTCGAAGCTTTTAACCGCCCACCTAACCTTTTCATCCGTGATGGGTATGTATACAGCCAGGTTTGTTGTAGGTGCTACGGGTTCCTCATGCAAGTTCCCTGTGAAGTGCGTATTCAAGAGCAGCTCTAGGGTTTCCCTCTCCGTGCTGGTCCAGGATCCGTCAGGTTTGCGCAAATAGCTTGTGGCTTTTTGAGTTTTTGAGAGCACTCGTCTAAGTCTCGCTGTATCGTCGACATTTTCGACCCCAGTGCAGAAATTTCTCCACGATACTCTCTTCGCCTGCCTCAGAGCTTTTTTGTAGGCCCTGAGTTTAACTTTATATTCGAGCCATTGAGTCTCCGTGCCAAGGCTCTTGGCCTTATTAAATTGTGTCCTACATGATTTTCGGAGCGAGTCCAGGTCGTAGGACCACCAATGCGGCCTATGTTTACCTCGTGGTTTTGGCACTGGGCAAGCCTGCTCTAAGGCATTCGAGAGCGCCGTTGTAAAGGTCTTTACCATATCCTCCAACCCCCCTACTGATGAGGGGACTGGTGGGGGCAGTGCTGGTAAGTCCCTAGATAGTATTTCATTGTGTAGCTGCCAGTTAGTGTTACGTGGGTTGCGTTTCATAACCGGCTGCTCAACAGAAAAGTCTAGAACTATTTCTACGTACCGGTGGTCGGAGAATGAGTGCTCATCGAGAACGCGCCATTTTCTTACCCACTCATAAGCGCCTTCGCTGCAAATAGTGAGATCTATGACCTCCCTACGGGTTTTAGTAATAAACGTAGGTTCGTTACCCACGTTGCAAACTACCAGGTTAGTTGTTAACAAATAGTCAAACAACGACTCTCCTCTAGCATTGATATCGAAGCTTCCCCACTGGACGTGATGAGCATTGGCGTCAGTTTCGATAAGATGACCCATGGAAAAATTTGCCACGAGGTCTTTTACCTCCCTATGTGGCGGAGGTTCTTCGGCGTCGTAGGGCATATAGACCGACGCCATCGTCAGACTGGTACTGTCGACTGTTAAACTGGCAGCTGTAACGTCACCATTGGTACAGTTGGGCAAGAGAAAGGCATTTAGCTCAGACTTAACCAAAATACAGGCTCTAACCCTGCCCCCGTCGCTGGCTCGAATAAGCTTAAAACCCTTAGTCCCCAAACCGCAAATCCTTGAGCTGTTGACCCAGGGTTCTTGGATGAGGACCACATCTACGTCGCCTTTAGAGAGACGACTGATTAAATCAGCCGAGGCTGCTTTAGATTTGTGCAGGTTTATCTGAATCACCACCAACATGAGAGCGCTCAGACTTCCCTGCCACCGCCGTATCGTCGAGTTCCGCCTCGTCTGGAGGCTTATCTTTCAACGACGATTTGTTCAGACCACGGTTTGGCGTGGCAGAGATCCTACTAACTGTGGCAGTGTCAACATTGGTGCGCTCAGGACTAGCTGCTATCACTGTGACGTTGAGGTCTTCCCCGTCCAGCAGGCTGTCTCCCATCTCCGAGCTGTCCACTGCTCCTTCGCCATTTGACGTGGCAGATACCATACTTTCCAAGTCGGACATCTCCGACTCCCCTTCCGGCACTGCGATGTCCGAGTCCTCCGGTGCAGCCGAAATAGCAGCGCGCTGTGCATCGCCGCGGTATACGTGAATCACGATCTGACCCATACCGTAGTGCACTCGTCCGTTGCACCGTTTAAGGGGATCGAGTGCCTCCTTATTCAAGGTGAAGATCACTTGCCTATCAGGCCCTACCGCATCCTCGACCAGATTGACACCCCAGTCCTTCGTCGGGAGAGACGGGTTCATGATCCTCAGCATCCTGAGAATTCTCTCAGGTTCAGCAGGGATAGCAGGAATC
Source organism: Campiglossa producta (assembly GCA_964058755.1). Taxonomy (NCBI): domain Eukaryota; kingdom Metazoa; phylum Arthropoda; class Insecta; order Diptera; family Tephritidae; genus Campiglossa; species Campiglossa producta. Next base: position 74,907,080 of record CAXKVI010000001.1, read on the forward strand.
CACGCTCTTGCCCTTGGCAGAGCCGGGATGTCGTTCCAGTCGACAACCTCGATTCTTGCCCCTTGGTAGATCTCACCTAGTCTTGCAGCTGCTACCTTGTACAGTGCAACAGTTTTTGCATCCTCGCAAGCGAATACCTTGATTCGGCCCTGGTGCCATCCCGCATCAGAACCCATCGGAGTGGCACCCGGAGACTCATCCATAATGTCGAGAAGGGCATTACCGATAGCATTCCGGACGTACCGCCACTGGTCCCTAGGGATGGCCCAGCTTTCATTACCTCGGTCAATGACGCCTATGAGGATCCTATCCTTAGTCACTTCAGCAAAGCTGAGTTTCCCCATTACGGGGGCGTGTTGCTGCCGCTTCGGGTGAGGTTTTAAATCCACGTCCGATCTCTGGCGTTTGAAGGGGTTTCCATTAACCTTCTTTGGCGCGTAATCGCTTTGGAAGTTCGGTAAGATAGCTTCAGCCATATCCACCGTCTTTTTAGCATTCGGCGATAGCGTCTCTTGTGACCCTCGTATTTCTTCAAAATCCTTGCGGCCGCTCTTTTGTCCAAGTACTCAGAGCGACTGGGAGATGTCTTTTGGGGTAAATTTCGACCCGTAGTTGCCATCGCGGTCGTTCCCTTATTTGGATCTCTGGGGCCAGGTCGTGAGACGACTGCCACAGACGTTAAAGACTTGGTTTCGGTACCGGCACTTACTGGGACTTTAGCATTAGCCGTTGTTGGCTTCACCGTGTTTGTACCGGTACTTACTTTGGGGATTGCCCCCTTGTTATCCAGAGCTAATCGACTCGTAGTTGCCATCGCTGTCGATCTCTCGGCTGATAAAGAAATGGAGTTTGTCCTCCGACGTTGCGTTCTCGCTTGCTCCAGCATTTTCCTCCTCTGCTGTGCAGTATACATTGTTGTATCTTTAGTTTTAGGGTTTTTGTTACTATCTTTCATCTTGTTCGTACGACCCCTCGCCGGGCAAGGCCAGTTTAGGGTCAAAGGAAGAGTAAGGGGAATGTATCGTCCACCGCGGCAGAGCCCCATACCGCGGTAAGGCCATAGTTACTCTCCGAGGCGGCCCGGTATCAGAGAGGCTCCGTTCGATTACAGCCACGATTTGCCTCCCGGCTGCAAACGTCCAATGGGCACGTGGTCGCATAACACCCTGTATTGGGAGGGGGAAGATCTTAGTCGTCGCGCCAGAGAGGCTTGGCTTCTCTCGTGATGTAGTACCGGCGGCGCTATGATCACAAGGGCAGCGTAGCCCTGTGGCTATCGACTTAAGCCCTCGTACCGCGGCAAGGTGTCCACCCTTCACGAGGGTGGAATGTCCTTGTTACTCCACAAGGAAATTTATAAAATGTTATGCAAACTTTAATATATCCGTTGTAAAGCATCTTTTCATTCAAGAAAGGCAATGCAAGATATAATGTATCCTTTGTAGTGCATATTTTCATTCATGAAGTAATGCATATTTTCATTTATAAAAAGTAATGTAACCATGTAGCTTTAGTTTGTAGGCGAGCGACACATTACTTTTTCTATGACATCGCTGTAGAAAAATTCATGCATGTTTTCATGTATAGTCTATAGGAGCTATACATTACTTTATGCATTGCTATACATTACCTTTTCCCACTGAGTTAGATCATAAATAATAATTATTTCCCGATTTGGCATAAGTGCAGAATACATACATTTCGCAAATCAAAAAAAAATATATATGGATCGATAGCAGTATTTGCGAAAAGTTGAAACGTATAATTTTTTTGTTTTGGTGCAAATAAAAACTTTAGGGGTAATTCCACGAGAAATGCAAATTTATTTTTTTTTAAATCGAAATATCTTTCAAACTACTAATCGGACTGGAAAATGTTGAATACCAATAATTAGGTAATAAAAATACCTTTTATTTGATGTATAACACTCCCACCTTTATGTAAAATTTTTATATGAAAACTATGTTTTTTAAAAATTAATGAAAATGAGAAAACTGTTCAAAAAACGAAAAAATGTCGCGTTAACGGTATTATTGGATAGTAAATTATTGTAGACAATGCAATAAGCTTCATTTTATACACATATATCCATATGAAAGTTGTGTATTTCCATTATAAAAAGTTAAAAAAAAGTAATCGGCTCAAGAGTTAATTTTTTTTTTTTTTTTTTTTGAGTAAAAAATAAGGATTAAAAGTGGTTTAGAAAGGTGTTCTGCACATAAATACCATGGATCCCGCCCATAGAGTGCGTACGGTTCAGGCAACCACCCGGAGTTGGCATGGCGTAGCCCAGGGTTATTTATCATGGTTGACATAACTTTTAATAACCGTAAGATGGCCATTTTAAAAGAAAATTAAGTATTTGATCGTTTTTGGGCGAAATTTGCTTTATTGTTCGTTTTTTAGTACATAGTGTGTCCAAGGGTTAATAAAGTATACATTGAATGAAAGGTATTTTGAAGAGAAAATTTAGGAACAAACACTTTTAAAAATCCGTTCACCAGTTTGTAAGATATTTTGAATTGAAAAAATTATTTTTTGACGTTTGACCTTGAATATTTTTTTAACCATTCGAGTGCACCGAAAAAGAAAAGCACCGTTAGTCTTTCAATCCCAACTTTTTATTTTTTTGGACAAATGTATGTATTCTCCACTTGTTCCCTTCTTAATTTTAATCATTTTCCTCAGCCATCAATTTTACTTTCAAAACCACAAGATTGTACTTTTGATAGCACTGTAGATAAGCTAAAAAAATTGTTTGGATATAAAGAAACCAAGTTTTCAAAGCGACATAAATGATTCAATCTTGCGAAGCTTGACCATGAGGATGTTAGCATGTATGCTGCTCGTATAAATAAACACGCCGAAAAATTTGGCATAGCACATTGTACTTCGGACGACTTTAAAGTTGTGTTATTTGTGAGTGGCTTGAAAGACGCTAAGGTTTCGCTCATTTTGGAAAAGCTTCTTGTAAAATTAGATAATCAGTATTTAGATCCGAAACGAGCAACAGATGCGACAGCACTTGCAGCAGTACATAAGTTGACTTTGCAAAACTTGATAAACGAAGCGGAGCGTATAATCAATTTGAAGCTTGACAAGGAGAAAGTTTGTGAGTCATTTCCTGTTCAAGAAGTTCATTCATTGCAACAAACAAAAGGTTCAAAGTCAGCTTTCAACAAGTTTAAGACAACGGCTCGCGACCAAAGGAAGGACATTCTTCGTTTGACCTGTTTTCGTTGTGGCGAAATTTATTGGAGTAATAGTTGTCCGTGCAAGGACAAACAGTGCAGTGAGTGTAATGAAAAAGGACACAAGACTTCTATGCGTTTATGAAAAATTTCAATGGTTATAAGCCATTGGGCAAGAAAAATAGTAATGCAAATAGTGTAGATGCAACCGATTCCATAACTAATCGAAAATTAATAAGTCCGGTTATCAATGAGACTGCAATAAAATTGCAGTTTGATACTGCATCTGATATTACGATTATTGCAAAATCAAATTGGATCCTAATCGGGCAGCCGTTGCTGTCATCTAAACTACACATGAATGCAACAAGTGCATCAGGCTCCTCAATTCCTATTTTGGGTGCTTTCAACTGCTGCGTCAAGCTAAATGGAGAGGAAATACGTGAAATTGGTTATGTTTCATCACTTCAATTGAATCTATTTGGCATACCTTGGATTAAAGCGTTTGATCTCTTATTCAGTTTGCAAGCAGGTTAAATCAATCAAACCTGATTTGGCTGATGAAGTTCGCGAAAAGTTTCCTAAGCTTTTTTCGGAGGGACTCGGCTGCTTCAACCAAGGCAAGGTTTCTTTGAAGCTCAAACCTAGAGTTCAGCCAATATTTTGTAATGCCCGACCAGTGCCACAAGCAGCTCGTGAACCAATTTCTATTGAATTGGAGCGACTTCAACATCTTGGCATTATTAGCCCAATGGGCAGCTCCTATTGTGGTTGTTAAAAAGAACAAGTAAGGAAGTCTAAGTTCGGGTGAACCGAACATTAAATACCCAGCGGTAATTTTCGCAACGGGATAGCAAAGATATAGGCCCTAGGAGGATTTACCTAAAGTTTTTACTATCTTAGCTATTTACCTTACCGAATTATGTCAATTTATGTGATTTTCGAAATTTTCCATATCGAAAGTGGGCGTGGTCGGGAAGAGATCTCGTCCAATTTCATCACCTATATTGCTAGTATATGTTGTGCCAAATTTCATGAGTCGGAAGTAATAAGTTTAAAAGTTTTGACCAGTCGAATATTCCAAATGCCTCCCTTAAAGGTGGGCGTTGCTACGCCCACGCCCCTACGAGGGCAGGCACCTTGACGTTGGTGTAGGGGCTTAATCCGCTGGGCAGGCGTACCTAGACGTTGAGGCAAAGAGCGCTTCGGCTCTCTCCCCCTCAACAGCTGGGGACGCATGCTCGGCGGCAACTAAGAACTGCCACCTCCTAATCCAAAGTGTTATGCGACACCGTGCTTATTGGAATGGTTTGCAGCCAGGAGGTTCGCAATACCGGCTCAATTATAACGGCGCCTTCTCAACACCGCTTCACCTTGGGAAGTAACTATGGCCTTACGGCGGCAAGGGGCTCTGCCGCGGCGTACCGAACAAGTTCCCCACTATTTATATTGGAACAGGTCCCTAAAGCTAGCAGAGCAATGTTAGCAGAACATGTTGTTGTTGTTGTTAACAACAAAACACTCCCCGAAGGTTTTGGGGAGTGATGCCGAAGTTGACAGTCCTTGGCCGGATATGACCCCGGTACGCTGCGGTACTGCCCGACTGTCGTGGTAGCGATTTGGTATGACCAGTGGAACCTTCTAGGTCATGGCATCCTTCCATCCATGAGGAAGGAGAAGATGGGTAATAAGAGGCATCATATCCGTAGATCAACCATCGAGTAGCACGTCAATTACCTATGTGCATATTAGTCGCCTCTTACGACCGGTATGCCTACCTCGGGCATATTCTAAACCCCTAACCCGCAGGGGCCTAGCAGAACATAAAAGTAGCATGTGGAAAATTATGTGCTCATTATGTGCTAATTAAGTGCTCTAATCCTAAAAAATGTGCTCCTCAACTTTTCCCAAAAATCGATGCTCTGCTAGCTTAAGCCTTAAGCGTTAACAGTGAAGGATGAGGACTACATCAAAAGTGAATATACAGAAATTATGTGCTCTTCATGTGCTAATTAAGTGCTCTAATCCCTATTAGGGTGCTCCTCAACTTTTTCCAAAACACGATGTTTGTACACGACAAATAACAAAATATATATAAATAGAGGTTGTTTAAATAGAGGTTGTTTTTGTTTCCTTCAAGCTAGAGCCACAAGCTTGTCCTGCAATTGCCGCTACTGCATAAATGTATGTACGTATTTATGTAAATACATATGTGTGTGTCTAGTACGTCTATATTCCCAATTAACAATTTTCTTTAATTAAAACGTTAATTCTCAATAGCATCTCAATAGCGGGGTAGTGTTTTCAACTTAAAGTCTGTTTCTAAAAATTCTGACAAAAGAGTTTCAAATTGTGATAGCATTTTTTTAAGTTAAATTAACTGTTATGAACTTTGTGTAAACTTTTAAATTTCTTTTTCGCTGGTTTCCGTTATAGAATTTGCTATACTAAAAATTAAAATTATAAAAATACAGCTTCTTCTTATTTATTCCAACGATATCAAATCTAATTTCACTGCTATTATTTTAACCGTAGCTGTACTATAGCATACGTCATTAACTTTGCAATGAAGCAAATCAACAACCAAAGAGAGAAGATTGTGCCAAAAGCGATACCGTTAGAATGAATTTGCCTGTACTCTACGTTTACCGCAGGTGTGATAAAAAAAACTGTGTTTTGGGGGCAGCTGTAGACGAATTCAAGAGGACCAACTTAGTAGCACAGTCATGAAGTCACACGCAAACTGGGGAAGTTATAGGCCTGGAAGCAAATGCATTCTGCAAAACCCACTACTATTTTACTAAACACAAGTGTGGAGTACTTCAATATTGCAAGTTTTTCCCATGAATTTTGCAGTCCACAAACATACTGCAGTCCAGACATACATCGCAAAAAGGTTATAAGATGTCAGTCGCGGGGGCTCTACTTAGACCACATAGACACATATGTACATTTATAAAAAACAATGCACCAAAATGTGTAGCAGCGTTTGTTATGTTCTTCGTATTCCTGAACAAGGTGACCCGCTATGATCGTTACTGCTTATGGCATAAACAGTTAAAGACAGAAAAGGAGCTTCGGATCAGGTCATCTTTGGTCGTGTTTCTGCCGGCGCTGATTGCCCGAAATCTAAAATTTAGGATGAGTTTGAGTTTGAGTTTAACGCCCGTTTAATTGTATAGTTTCGCATCATATTTGACAAACCAGGGTGGTAATGTTGTGATGCGCTAGGATATTTCCTTAAGCTAGCAGATCATCGTTTTTTGAAAAAAGTTGAGGAGCACCCTAATTGGGATTAGAGCACATAAAGAGCACATAATTTCTGTATATTCACTTTTGATGTAGTCCTCATCCTTCACTGTTACCGCAGAGTGCTCTGCTAGCTTAAGCCTTAGGCTAGCAGAGCATCGTATTTGGGAAAAAGTTGAGGGGCACCCTAATTGGGATTAGAGCACTTAATTAGCACATAAAGAGCACATAATTTCTGTATATTCACTTTTGATGTAGTCCTCATCCTTCACTGTTAACGCATAGTGCTCTGCTAGCTAAAGCCTTAGGCTAGCAGAGCATCGTATTTTGGAAAAAGTTGAGGGGCACCCTAATTTACTTTTGATGTAGTCCTCATCCTTCACTGTTAACGCATAGTGCTCTGCTAGCTTAAGCCTTAAGCTAGCAGATCATCGATTTTTGGGAAAAGTTGAGGAGCACATTTTTTGGGATTAGAGCACTTAATTAGCACATAATTTTCCACATGCTACTTTTATGTTCTGCTAACATTGCTCTGCTAGCTTTAGGGACCTTATTAGACCGCTATGCTCGCCAAGTCGAGACGGCGGTCGTACGAACAAGATGATGAACAATTACAACAACAAAAAACAAAACAAAAAGGATGAGCAGAGAGGTACAAGGCGGGCGACTCGGAGTTACTCGAGTAGCCATCTCGACGAGCTATCACCTGACGAGCGGGCCCTCTTCGAGGAAATCGAAAGGGATGACGACGTGCCAACTACTAGTCAGGGGCTCAGACGACAAGCTGCTATAAGGGCTGCACGCAGGGCGGAATAGTTGGACCAATCGCGTGGCAGCCTGGTCGAAGGAACTGCACCGGATGGGGCGAATCCCACCGGAAGTGCGGATGGGACAGTGAATCAGGGCAGTAAGCGTAACACCAGCAATAACACAAATAATCTTGCTCCCCCAACTGCCACCATCAAGGCAGGGCCCGATACCTACAACAGGGACTGCCTCCGGATGAAGCTCGGGCAGAGGCCTACCTTCACATGAAGGCGAGCAGGGGGGAGAGGTGAGGGGCAGATGGCAGAAGGTTCGAACCCCGCATGGAAGGGAGATTCGGATACAGGGTGCAAGGAGGATCGCAACGGGATGATCAAATCGCACACGCTCCTGGGCGTAGTAGCGGGCACGGGAGGAACGAAAGAAACCCCGCTCCCGCTGAAAAGCGGAGAGGCGGGCAAGGTATGCGAGAAGATACGCCCCAACAGATAAAACAGTGGGCACAAAACTCCGGCGCCTCGACTTCAGCTGCTGCAGCGGCTGCCAGAGTGGCGCCTGGCTCCGGGACTCGGCGGGGTGGGCCTGGGCAGCACAGATATTCGGATGCTACCAGAAGTGTCAGAGTGGCGGTGGTTCCAAGGGACTACCCTGCGGAATTCCTAAGCCAGAAACAACTCACAAGGCTGCACAACGTCGTGCTGCTAGAAGTCGCCGAGGGGTCGGACAGATCGCTGAATTTCAGTGGGGTGTACTTCAGGCCAGGAATGATGCTCTTAGACTGCAGGGAGGAGATTACAGCAGCATGGCTGGAAAGAGAAGTTCCAAGGTTGGGGCGGTGGGCAGGTGCACCATTGACGACACGAAGGGGGGACGATATACCCCCTTCGCACATGGTCACTATGTTCCTGCCCATGAACGAGGACTGGACGGTCGAAGAGGGGGGAATCCGCTTGAACACCGTGGTAGACGAGGGGTCGTTCGAGGCAATCAGGAGTTCGGGCTTCCAGGTATATTACCGGTATAGCTATATACCAATAAAACCCTGGAAACAGAAGGTGCCGAACACTAATGTTTGCAACAATGTGGTGATGCAGAGTGAGCAGGTTTCGGGAGAAGCGGTTGAGGAGGGGCACCCGAACCCTCAGAAAGCTCCACCACAAGCACGGTAACTGCGGGGTCCAGCACTATCACCGGAGTGGACCCTGCGGTTCCTAGCACCCAGGAGTTGCTGGAGGGCATAGACTTCCGCAACCTGGACCTGGAAAGCAGAGGGGGAAGACACTCGGCTGTCTGAGGTAGACGAGCCGATGGAGGATCAGCAGTGATGGGCCGCGGCGTAACTGCGGTAGCCCAGATTAACCTCCACCACGCGAAAGCAGCTTCGGCTGTACTTGCGAACAAATTCGCAATGGCGGATCTGGGCATAGCGCTGATCCAGGAACCGTGGGCCATCAACGGGCAATCAGAGGATTGAGAGCAAACAACAAGGTAATTTGGGATATTTCTCAGGAGAGACCCAGAGCATGCGTGATGCTAAAGAATTCTATTGATTATTTTTGCATTACAGAGTTTATGAACCAAGATTTAGTGGCTGTGCAAACGGTGATGGAGGTTGATGGTGCAAAGAGGAGCATCGTGTTTGCTGCGGCATATTTCGCGGGCGACAATAACAACTTCCCGCCTCAGAATGTGACGAAACTGGTAGACTACTGCAGGAGGGCAAGACTTCCGCTAGTCATCGGGTGTGATGCCAATGCGCATAACGTGCAATGGGGAAGTACGAATCAAAGAGGTGAGTGTCTTTTAGAGTATATCATAAGTAACGACCTAAGTATTTATAATGTGGGGAACTCACCCACCTTTGTCACTAGGGTCCGAGAAGAAGTGCTAGACATTACCATAGGGAACAATCTGGCCGATGCTCTGGTCTCGAGATGGGAGGTGTCATCTGAACCTTCACTCTCAGACCATCGCATCATACAGTTCATTGTAGGGGCCGAGGGGGGGAACTAACCTACCCAGGAAAAACCCTAGGAAAACCGACTGGGAAAAATTCAATAGCATCATAGAGTTCAACCTTTCCTGCAATAGAAGCAGTAGAAGAGGTACAAGTTCTGAGGATCTAGAGGAGAGGGTGAACAGCATCAATCAAGTGGTGATTGACGCCTTTAACACTAGTTGTCGGGATTCCAAGCGCAAGAAATATAAGACCACATGGTGGTCGAACGAGCTCTCAGCTACGGTCACTGGGAGGAATACACGACACACCTTACAGAGTACAACAAAGCAATTAGAAACTCCAAAAGGAGCAGCTTCAGGAATTTCTGCGAGACAATTTCTTCCACTCCGGAGGCTGCCAGGCTGCACAAGGCACTAGCCAAGGAGCAAGGGGAAACTAGAATGGCTCTGAAACTCCCGAATGGCGGGTTCACGAGCAATGAGGTAGAAAGAGCCAAAGCCCTGCTGTCCGCCCACTTTCCGGATGCATCAGGGGATCTAGAGGAGATCGAGCCTCAGGGAATAAGACCGACACCACAAAGCTGGCACCTGGCGAAACATATCTTCTCTGAGAGTGCAGTCAGATGGGCGGTCAAATCCTTTGAGAGCTACAAATCTCCGGGGGTGGACGGAATCTACCCGGCCTTTCTGCAGCAGGGCGAGACACTTGTCCCATACCTGTCCAGGATCATGCGAGACACCCTAGCATTGGGATATATTCCAAAAATTTGGAGGCGTGCCAAGGTTGTCTTCATACCCAAGGTAGGGAAAAAAGACTACACATCAGCGAAATCATTCAGACCCATCAGTTTAACTTCCTTCGTTCTCAAAACGATGGAAAAGACAGTGGATCATGAGATCAGATTGAACACTCTGAGGTATAGGCCTCTACACGTAGGTCAGCACGCATATAGGGCCGCTAGGTCAACTGACACAGCCCTATATCAGCTGACCACGGAGATAATGAGTGCGTTCGAGTGCGGAGAGGTGGTGGTGTGCGCCTTCCTAGACATAGAGGGAGCTTTCGACAACACTGCACACGGAAGTGTAAGTCGAGCATTGGAGCGAAAAGGAGTCCAACAACCAATAATACGGTGGATAGACTCGCTACACCGGACAAGGATAGCAGAAACCGCCGTGGGGGAGGAAAACGTTCAAATAAGAACTACAAGAGGGTGTCCACAAGGAGGAGTTTCATCACCCCTTCTGTGGAGTTTGGTAGACGACGAACTCTTGCATATACTAACCGACAACGGCATCCGATGTCATCCCCTTTCACAAAAAGAAGATCCCTTACGAGTATGAGAACAGTTACTTTAAATGGGGCACGCCTGGAGGTAGTTTCTGAAGTGAAATACTTGGGGGTCACGTTCGACTCCAAGTTACTATGGAAGAAACATGTTGAAATCACAACATCAAAGGCAACCAAGGCTATAATGGTGTGCAGAAGACTCGCGGGCAAATCCTGGGGTTGTAACCCAATGATACTGAGATGGATGTACACCATGATGGTAGGTAGGTAGAAGTGGCTGCCGCAAAGGCACACCTAGGCCAGTAATAAAAGGCCCGTTGTGATACCACCAAACACTAGGAAAGTCAGTCCCGGGGCCCGGCCATATGGAAAATCCCAGTGCTGTTGGGACTCTCCATATAGCCGAAACCCGGGACTGACACTCCTAACCGACACCGCTACCCCTCCTCGAACCATTTTGATAACTTGATGAAGGCCATCAAGTCCTTTATGTCTAGCTCCGCGACCTGGCTTAAGCTAACCAGGAAGGGAACTCCCAGAGAGCGCCTTCTCGCTCCGCTTAAGGCCGGGCAGTTGCAGATGAGGTGCTCCACCGTTTCCTCTTCCTCATCATCTTTGCAACTCCTGCAGCATCGTCGGTAGGGAACGCCTAGCCTTGCTGCGTGCCTACCAATAAGGCAGTGCCCGGTTAAAACACCTATTAATATGGAGATTTCCTTCCTTTTTAGGGCGTATATGTGTCTAGATCTTTTAAGATCGCATTTTGGCCAGGTTTGCTTGGATATCCGGCACCCTGGGGCTTGTAGCCATCTTTCGTTGGCTTCGCGGAGTGTATGCTCCTTCAGCATTAGCTTGCACGTGGCAAACGGCATACCTATGCGCTCTTTATCTTGAAGAATCTGCTTGGTCGTGCCCTGCCTGGCAAGTTCGTCTGCCCTACAGTTTCCCTCAATGTCCCTGTGTCCCGGGACCCATGTGAGGTTCACGCGGTTCTGTTGGGCCATCTCTTGAAGAGATCGACGACAGCTGAGCGTCAGTTCAGAGTTGAACGAGTAAGAGCCAAGGGATTTGATGGCCGCTTGGCTGTCGCTGAAAATACAGATATCCTGTCCGATGGTGCGTTTACCTATCCAAGTCACGGCGTCCATGATTGCAGAAACTAACTTGCAAGGGCAGCGGCAGCAACAAAGCCCATAGGCTCTGAACCTTTGCTAGCCATCGGAGAACACACGATAAAAGAGATGCTCAGGAAAGAGGAGTCTGACATGAGAGAAGAACATTGGCGTCAGACGATCGGGCTACGTCAGGCAAAAGACATGTTGGCAGGATATAACACAAAGAGCGCTTCAAAGAGATAATAAACTTGTCCAAAAATAGTCTAAGGATTATAACAGGTGTCCTCACCGGGCATAGCAGGCTTAAGGCCCACATGCACAGAGTGGGCATTTCGTCTAGCAGCCTGTGTCGTTTCTGTGACTCAGAGGACGAAACAGCGGAGCAGATTCTGTGCAAATGCGATGCAATCTCTAGAAGAAGGCAAAGAATCCTTGGAGCGATGACTCTAGAGTGCAAGCTCGTACGTGAACTAAAGCCGATCCTAATCTTGGATTTCTTGAAGGTGATAGGCCTCGTAGACGTGCTATGAGTATATGAGGGCACAATAGATCTTAAGATCGCAGTGCAATACCTCAATTCAATTATTATTATTATTGCCACGCCCACATCTAAACATTTATCAAAAATCATAATAGATTGATTGAGGGTTTCCTCCTACCAACCTATATCATTTTAGCCATTTTCGTTACCGAATTATGTCAATTTAACGCAAAGGCACCGAATTCCGACCACTGATCGATATGGCAAAATGAATCGCTCAAAAGATAAATTAAAACCCCCAAAGGTTATTAGAAAATATAGTTTTCTGATAGAAAAGAAACCTAAATTTGAAAATATATGCATAATTTTTTCATATAAAAGATTAAATATATATTTTTTTCTATTTAATCTTTTAAGTCTGAAAAAATCTGAAAGCACCGTTTTCCGACCGACTGGCTGCAAACTTTCCTGTATCCGACCACTAAGTACCCAGATTCCGAGCACCCAATTTATTCCTTGTAAAATCAGCAGAATAGGAGAATATATGTTTAAAAACACAACATTTTTGAATATTACTTCAACATTTATTAAAAATTTGATATAAAAACAACAAACAAAAATTAATACAAATATATTTCCTTCAATATTCATTAAAAATTTTATATAAAACTACCAAAAAAAATTAATTCATACATATTCATATAGAGATAGGGATATTGATATGGATAGGGATGGGGATGGGGATAGGGATAGGGATTTTTTGGATATATATTGAGTCTCCGGAAGGTAATCTGAATTTTTACCGCCGTTCGACACACTTTAACCATTTCCGGTTGGTTGCAAAATTTCTGCACGATATATACGCCTATGTTGTTGTTGTTGTAGCGAGCTGTAGCCCTGCCTAAATGTCAGACAGGGTCACCCCGAGTGTATTGCTCTTGGCCGGGTCGATATAAGAAAACGGCCCGGGTCGTTTCAGCACGATGGGTACAGCACAAGTACTGGTACCGTTCTCGTAGAACCGGCAATACAAGAAACTAACCGTGAAGGCTATCTACGCCTATAGTACTATGTTGTTGTTGTAGCCATACTTTGTCTTGCCTAGTCGGAAGATCCACTTATAAAAAGTTACGTGACAGACCAGGCAGGAGATGTACGGGTGTTGACAGTTCTTTTCCGGTACGTTCCGGTACTCCTTGCGGTACTGCCTGACTGTATTGGGAACGATTTCGTGGATTTTAGTCTCCTCTTACGACCGGCATACCTACCTCGGGCATATTCCAAACCACTAACCTACAGCGTTATCGAATGCATTGGTTGAGCCTTAGGAAATCTGAAGCCAAAACTGTTTCCTTCCAAATGTTTTTACGATTAGAATATCAAAGAGAAGGTATTGCCGGTGAAAAAAATGAAGACCCGAGTTTTGGAGTTATCAACCCAAATAAGGACTATGGAGACCAAAAAATCTTTATGTATGGAGATCAGACTATTGTTTTGTGTCGAAATTTTGCTCTGTGAGCGTTGTTAACGAAAACATTGTTCGGAAGTTTGCATGAAATTGTATTAGGTCTTTCTGGAATTTGTACTGGAACAATAGAGAGGGACATGGTAGAGGTAGACGGAGAAGATATACTTAGGTGTATGATCTAATCGGTTCTCCAATTATTAATAGGCCAAAACAACACTCCGCTACAAAAATTGTATTGTAAGTAAGTAAGTAAGTTTTATTCATTATTATCTTAAAATAATAAATTTTTTATACATCAATTCCATCGAAAATCAAACAAAAACAACACATAATGTTTACGTAAGCATGGGGGAGGGGGTATCCGCTTTGTTAATTTTCAATGACAAGGGGGGTGGGGGGTAAATAATTGCTGGCGTAATATTTGAACGGCCCCAAGCACACAAGCCTAAGGCTTAAGCTAGCAGAGCATCGTATTTGGGAAAAAGTTGAGGGGCACCCTAATTGGGATTAGAGCACTTTATTAGCACATAAAGAGCACATAATTTCTGTATATTCACTTTTGATGTAGTCCTCATCCTTCACTGTTAACGCATAGTGCTCTGCTAGCTAAAGCCTTAGGCTAGCAGAGCATCGTATTTTGGAAAAAGTTGAGGGGCACCCTAATTCACTTTTGATGTAGTCCTCATCCTTCACTGTTAACGCATAGTGCTCTGCTAGCTTAAGCCTTAAGCTAGCAGATCATCGATTTTTGGGAAAAGTTGAGGAGCACATTTTTTTGGATTAGAGCACTTAATTAGCACATAATTTTCCACATGCTACTTTTATGTTCTGCTAACATTGCTCTGCTAGCTTTAGGGACCTTATTAGACCGCTATGCTCGCCAAGTCGAGACGGCGGTCGTACGAACAAGATGATGAACAATTACAACAACAAAAAACAAAACAAAAAGGATGAGGAGAGAGGTACAAGGCGGGCGACTCGGAGTTACTCGAGTAGCCATCTCGACGAGCTATCACCTGACGAGCGGGCCCTGTTCGAGGAAATCGAAAGGGATGACGACGTGCCAACTACTAGTCAGGGGCTCAGACGACAAGCTGCTATAAGGGCTGCACGCAGGGCGGAATAGTTGGACCAATCGCGTGGCAGCCTGGTCGAAGGAATTGCACCGGATGGGGCGAATCCCACCGGAAGTGCGGATGGGACAGTGAATCAGGGCAGTAAGCGTAACACCAGCAATAACACAAATAATCTTGCTCCCCCAACTGCCACCATCAAGGCAGGGCCCGATACCTACAACAGGGACTGCCTCCGGATGAAGCTCGGGCAGAGGCCTACCTTCACATGAAGGCGAGCAGGGGGGAGAGGTGAGGGGCAGATGGCAGAAGGTTCGAACCCCGCATGGAAGGGAGATTCGGGTACAGGGTGCAAGGAGGATCGCAACGGGATGATCAAATCGCACACGCTCCTGGGCGTAGTAGCGGGCACGGGAGGAACGAAAGAAACCCCGCTCCCGCTGAAAAGCGGAGAGGCGGGCAAGGTATGCGAGAAGATACGCCCCAACAGATAAAACAGTGGGCACAAAACTCCGGCGCCTCGACTTCAGCTGCTGCAGCGGCTGCCAGAGTGGCGCCTGGCTCCGGGACTCGGCGGGGTGGGCCTGGGCAGCACAGATATTCGGATGCTACCAGAAGTGTCAGAGTGGCGGTGGTTCCAAGGGACTACCCTGCGGAATTCCTAAGCCAGAAACAACTCACAAGGCTGCACAACGTCGTGCTGCTAGAAGTCGCCGAGGGGTCGGACAGATCGCTGAATTTCAGTGGGGTGTACTTCAGGCCAGGAATGATGCTCTTAGACTGCAGGGAGGAGAGTACAGCAGCATGGCTGGAAAGAGAAGTTCCAAGGTTGGGGCGGTGGGCAGGTGCACCATTGACGACACGAAGGGGGGACGATATACCCCCTTCGCACATGGTCACTATGTTCCTGCCCATGAACGAGGACTGGACGGTCGAAGAGGGGGGAATCCGCTTGAACACCGTGGTAGACGAGGGGTCGTTCGAGGCAATCAGGAGTTCGGGCTTCCAGGTATATTACCGGTATAGCTATATACCAATAAAACCCTGGAAACAGAAGGTGCCGAACACTAATGTTTGCAACAATGTGGTGATGCAGAGTGAGCAGGTTTCGGGAGAAGCGGTTGAGGAGGGGCACCCGAACCCTCAGAAAGCTCCACCACAAGCACGGTAACTGCGGGGTCCAGCACTATCACCGGAGTGGACCCTGCGGTTCCTAGCACCCAGGAGTTGCTGGAGGGCATAGACTTCCGCAACCTGGACCTGGAAAGCAGAGGGGGAAGACACTCGGCTGTCTGAGGTAGACGAGCCGATGGAGGATCAGCAGTTATGGACCGCGGCGTAACTGCGGTAGCCCAGATTAACCTCCACCACGCGAAAGCAGCTTCGGCTGTACTTGCGAACAAATTCGCAATGGCGGATCTGGGCATAGCGCTGATCCAGGAACCGTGGGCCATCAACGGGCAATCAGAGGATTGAGAGCAAACAACAAGGTAATTTGGGATATTTCTCAGGAGAGACCCAGAGCATGCGTGATGCTAAAGAATTCTATTGATTATTTTTGCATTACAGAGTTTATGAACCAAGATTTAGTGGCTGTGCAAACGGTGATGGAGGTTGATGGTGCAAAGAGGAGCATCGTGTTTGCTGCGGCATATTTCGCGGGCGACAATAACAACTTCCCGCCTCAGAATGTGACGAAACTGGTAGACTACTGCAGGAGGGCAAGACTTCCGCTAGTCATCGGGTGTGATGCCAATGCGCATAACGTGCAATGGGGAAGTACGAATCAAAGAGGTGAGTGTCTTTTAGAGTATATCATAAGTAACGACCTAAGTATTTATAATGTGGGGAACTCACCCACCTTTGTCACTAGGGTCCGAGAAGAAGTGCTAGACATTACCATAGGGAACAATCTGGCCGATGCTCTGGTCTCGAGATGGGAGGTGTCATCTGAACCTTCACTCTCAGACCATCGCATCATACAGTTCATTGTAGGGGCCGAGGGGGGGAACTAACCTACCCAGGAAAAACCCTAGGAAAACCGACTGGGAAAAATTCAATAGCATCATAGAGTTCAACCTTTCCTGCAATAGAAGCAGTAGAAGAGGTACAAGTTCTGAGGATCTAGAGGAGAGGGTGAACAGCATCAATCAAGTGGTGATTGACGCCTTTAACACTAGTTGTCGGGATTCCAAGCGCAAGAAATATAAGACCACATGGTGGTCGAACGAGCTCTCAGCTACGGTCACTGGGAGGAATACACGACACACCTTACAGAGTACAACAAAGCAATTAGAAACTCCAAAAGGAGCAGCTTCAGGAATTTCTGCGAGACAATTTCTTCCACTCCGGAGGCTGCCAGGCTGCACAAGGCACTAGCCAAGGAGCAAGGGGAAACTAGAATGGCTCTGAAACTCCCGAATGGCGGGTTCACGAGCAATGAGGTAGAAAGAGCCAAAGCCCTGCTGTCCGCCCACTTTCCGGATGCATCAGGGGATCTAGAGGAGATCGAGCCTCAGGGAATAAGACCGACACCACAAAGCTGGCACCTGGCGAAACATATCTTCTCTGAGAGTGCAGTCAGATGGGCGGTCAAATCCTTTGAGAGCTACAAATCTCCGGGGGTGGACGGAATCTACCCGGCCTTTCTGCAGCAGGGCGAGACACTTGTCCCATACCTGTCCAGGATCATGCGAGACACCCTAGCATTGGGATATATTCCAAAAATTTGGAGGCGTGCCAAGGTTGTCTTCATACCCAAGGTAGGGAAAAAAGACTACACATCAGCGAAATCATTCAGACCCATCAGTTTAACTTCCTTCGTTCTCAAAACGATGGAAAAGACAGTGGATCATGAGATCAGATTGAACACTCTGAGGTATAGGCCTCTACACGTAGGTCAGCACGCATATAGGGCCGCTAGGTCAACTGACACAGCCCTATATCAGCTGACCACGGAGATAATGAGTGCGTTCGAGTGCGGAGAGGTGGTGGTGTGCGCCTTCCTAGACATAGAGGGAGCTTTCGACAACACTGCACACGGAAGTGTAAGTCGAGCATTGGAGCGAAAAGGAGTCCAACAACCAATAATACGGTGGATAGACTCGCTACACCGGACAAGGATAGCAGAAACCGCCGTGGGGGAGGAAAACGTTCAAATAAGAACTACAAGAGGGTGTCCACAAGGAGGAGTTTCATCACCCCTTCTGTGGAGTTTGGTAGACGACGAACTCTTGCATATACTAACCGACAACGGCATCCGATGTCATCCCCTTTCACAAAAAGAAGATCCCTTACGAGTATGAGAACAGTTACTTTAAATGGGGCACGCCTGGAGGTAGTTTCTGAAGTGAAATACTTGGGGGTCACGTTCGACTCCAAGTTACTATGGAAGAAACATGTTGAAATCACAACATCAAAGGCAACCAAGGCTATAATGGTGTGCAGAAGACTCGCGGGCAAATCCTGGGGTTGTAACCCAATGATACTGAGATGGATGTACACCATGATGGTAGGTAGGTAGAAGTGGCTGCCGCAAAGGCACACCTAGGCCAGTAATAAAAGGCCCGTTGTGATACCACCAAACACTAGGAAAGTCAGTCCCGGGGCCCGGCCATATGGAAAATCCCAGTGCTGTTGGGACTCTCCATATAGCCGAAACCCGGGACTGACACTCCTAACCGACACCGCTACCCCTCCTCGAACCATTTTGATAACTTGATGAAGGCCATCAAGTCCTTTATGTCTAGCTCCGCGACCTGGCTTAAGCTAACCAGGAAGGGAACTCCCAGAGAGCGCCTTCTCGCTCCGCTTAAGGCCGGGCAGTTGCAGATGAGGTGCTCCACCGTTTCCTCTTCCTCATCATCTTTGCAACTCCTGCAGCATCGTCGGTAGGGAACGCCTAGCCTTGCTGCGTGCCTACCAATAAGGCAGTGCCCGGTTAAAACACCTATTAATATGGAGATTTCCTTCCTTTTTAGGGCGTATATGTGTCTAGATCTTTTAAGATCGCATTTTGGCCAGGTTTGCTTGGATATCCGGCACCCTGGGGCTTGTAGCCATCTTTCGTTGGCTTCGCGGAGTGTATGCTCCTTCAGCATTAGCTTGCACGTGGCAAACGGCATACCTATGCGCTCTTTATCTTGAAGAATCTGCTTGGTCGTGCCCTGCCTGGCAAGTTCGTCTGCCCTACAGTTTCCCTCAATGTCCCTGTGTCCCGGGACCCATGTGAGGTTCACGCGGTTCTGTTGGGCCATCTCTTGAAGAGATCGACGACAGCTGAGCGTCAGTTCAGAGTTGAACGAGTAAGAGCCAAGGGATTTGATGGCCGCTTGGCTGTCGCTGAAAATACAGATATCCTGTCCGATGGTGCGTTTACCTATCCAAGTCACGGCGTCCATGATTGCAGAAACTAACTTGCAAGGGCAGCGGCAGCAACAAAGCCCATAGGCTCTGAACCTTTGCTAGCCATCGGAGAACACACGATAAAAGAGATGCTCAGGAAAGAGGAGTCTGACATGAGAGAAGAACATTGGCGTCAGACGATCGGGCTACGTCAGGCAAAAGACATGTTGGCAGGATATAACACAAAGAGCGCTTCAAAGAGATAATAAACTTGTCCAAAAATAGTCTAAGGATTATAACAGGTGTCCTCACCGGGCATAGCAGGCTTAAGGCCCACATGCACAGAGTGGGCATTTCGTCTAGCAGCCTGTGTCGTTTCTGTGACTCAGAGGACGAAACAGCGGAGCAGATTCTGTGCAAATGCGATGCAATCTCTAGAAGAAGGCAAAGAATCCTTGGAGCGATGACTCTAGAGTGCAAGCTCGTACGTGAACTAAAGCCGATCCTAATCTTGGATTTCTTGAAGGTGATAGGCCTCGTAGACGTGCTATGAGTATATGAGGGCACAATAGATCTTAAGATCGCAGTGCAATACCTCAATTCAATTATTATTATTATTGCCACGCCCACATCTAAACATTTATCAAAAATCATAATAGATTGATTGAGGGTTTCCTCCTACCAACCTATATCATTTTAGCCATTTTCGTTACCGAATTATGTCAATTTAACGCAAAGGCACCGAATTCCGACCACTGATCGATATGGCAAAATGAATCGCTCAAAAGATAAATTAAAACCCCCAAAGGTTATTAGAAAATATAGTTTTCTGATAGAAAAGAAACCTAAATTTGAAAATATATGCATAATTTTTTCATATAAAAGATTAAATATATATTTTTTTCTATTTAATCTTTTAAGTCTGAAAAAATCTGAAAGCACCGTTTTCCGACCGACTGGCTGCAAACTTTCCTGTATCCGACCACTAAGTACCCAGATTCCGAGCACCCAATTTATTCCTTGTAAAATCAGCAGAATAGGAGAATATATGTTTAAAAACACAACATTTTTGAATATTACTTCAACATTTATTAAAAATTTGATATAAAAACAACAAACAAAAATTAATACAAATATATTTCCTTCAATATTCATTAAAAATTTTATATAAAACTACCAAAAAAAATTAATTCATACATATTCATATAGAGATAGGGATATTGATATGGATAGGGATGGGGATGGGGATAGGGATAGGGATTTTTTGGATATATATTGAGTCTCCGGAAGGTAATCTGAATTTTTACCGCCGTTCGACACACTTTAACCATTTCCGGTTGGTTGCAAAATTTCTGCACGATATATACGCCTATGTTGTTGTTGTTGTAGCGAGCTGTAGCCCTGCCTAAATGTCAGACAGGGTCACCCCGAGTGTATTGCTCTTGGCCGGGTCGATATAAGAAAACGGCCCGGGTCGTTTCAGCACGATGGGTACAGCACAAGTACTGGTACCGTTCTCGTAGAACCGGCAATACAAGAAACTAACCGTGAAGGCTATCTACGCCTATAGTACTATGTTGTTGTTGTAGCCATACTTTGTCTTGCCTAGTCGGAAGATCCACTTATAAAAAGTTACGTGACAGACCAGGCAGGAGATGTACGGGTGTTGACAGTTCTTTTCCGGTACGTTCCGGTACTCCTTGCGGTACTGCCTGACTGTATTGGGAACGATTTCGTGGATTTTAGTCTCCTCTTACGACCGGCATACCTACCTCGGGCATATTCCAAACCACTAACCTACAGCGTTATCGAATGCATTGGTTGAGCCTTAGGAAATCTGAAGCCAAAACTGTTTCCTTCCAAATGTTTTTACGATTAGAATATCAAAGAGAAGGTATTGCCGGTGAAAAAAATGAAGACCCGAGTTTTGGAGTTATCAACCCAAATAAGGACTATGGAGACCAAAAAATCTTTATGTATGGAGATCAGACTATTGTTTTGTGTCGAAATTTTGCTCTGTGAGCGTTGTTAACGAAAACATTGTTCGGAAGTTTGCATGAAATTGTATTAGGTCTTTCTGGAATTTGTACTGGAACAATAGAGAGGGACATGGTAGAGGTAGACGGAGAAGATATACTTAGGTGTATGATCTAATCGGTTCTCCAATTATTAATAGGCCAAAACAACACTCCGCTACAAAAATTGTATTGTAAGTAAGTAAGTAAGTTTTATTCATTATTATCTTAAAATAATAAATTTTTTATACATCAATTCCATCGAAAATCAAACAAAAACAACACATAATGTTTACGTAAGCATGGGGGAGGGGGTATCCGCTTTGTTAATTTTCAATGACAAGGGGGGTGGGGGGTAAATAATTGCTGGCGTAATATTTGAACGGCCCCAAGCACACAAGCCTAAGGCTTAAGCTAGCAGAGCATCGTATTTGGGAAAAAGTTGAGGGGCACCCTAATTGGGATTAGAGCACTTAATTAGCACATAAAGAGCACATAATTTCTGTATATTCACTTTTGATGTAGTCCTCATCCTTCACTGTTAACGCATAGTGCTCTGCTAGCTAAAGCCTTAGGCTAGCAGAGCATCGTATTTTGGAAAAAGTTGAGGGGCACCCTAATTCACTTTTGATGTAGTCCTCATCCTTCACTGTTAACGCATAGTGCTCTGCTAGCTTAAGCCTTAAGCTAGCAGATCATCGATTTTTGGGAAAAGTTGAGGAGCACATTTTTTTGGATTAGAGCACTTAATTAGCACATAATTTTCCACATGCTACTTTTATGTTCTGCTAACATTGCTCTGCTAGCTTTAGGGACCTTATTAGACCGCTATGCTCGCCAAGTCGAGACGGCGGTCGTACGAACAAGATGATGAACAATTACAACAACAAAAAACAAAACAAAAAGGATGAGGAGAGAGGTACAAGGCGGGCGACTCGGAGTTACTCGAGTAGCCATCTCGACGAGCTATCACCTGACGAGCGGGCCCTGTTCGAGGAAATCGAAAGGGATGACGACGTGCCAACTACTAGTCAGGGGCTCAGACGACAAGCTGCTATAAGGGCTGCACGCAGGGCGGAATAGTTGGACCAATCGCGTGGCAGCCTGGTCGAAGGAATTGCACCGGATGGGGCGAATCCCACCGGAAGTGCGGATGGGACAGTGAATCAGGGCAGTAAGCGTAACACCAGCAATAACACAAATAATCTTGCTCCCCCAACTGCCACCATCAAGGCAGGGCCCGATACCTACAACAGGGACTGCCTCCGGATGAAGCTCGGGCAGAGGCCTACCTTCACATGAAGGCGAGCAGGGGGGAGAGGTGAGGGGCAGATGGCAGAAGGTTCGAACCCCGCATGGAAGGGAGATTCGGGTACAGGGTGCAAGGAGGATCGCAACGGGATGATCAAATCGCACACGCTCCTGGGCGTAGTAGCGGGCACGGGAGGAACGAAAGAAACCCCGCTCCCGCTGAAAAGCGGAGAGGCGGGCAAGGTATGCGAGAAGATACGCCCCAACAGATAAAACAGTGGGCACAAAACTCCGGCGCCTCGACTTCAGCTGCTGCAGCGGCTGCCAGAGTGGCGCCTGGCTCCGGGACTCGGCGGGGTGGGCCTGGGCAGCACAGATATTCGGATGCTACCAGAAGTGTCAGAGTGGCGGTGGTTCCAAGGGACTACCCTGCGGAATTCCTAAGCCAGAAACAACTCACAAGGCTGCACAACGTCGTGCTGCTAGAAGTCGCCGAGGGGTCGGACAGATCGCTGAATTTCAGTGGGGTGTACTTCAGGCCAGGAATGATGCTCTTAGACTGCAGGGAGGAGAGTACAGCAGCATGGCTGGAAAGAGAAGTTCCAAGGTTGGGGCGGTGGGCAGGTGCACCATTGACGACACGAAGGGGGGACGATATACCCCCTTCGCACATGGTCACTATGTTCCTGCCCATGAACGAGGACTGGACGGTCGAAGAGGGGGGAATCCGCTTGAACACCGTGGTAGACGAGGGGTCGTTCGAGGCAATCAGGAGTTCGGGCTTCCAGGTATATTACCGGTATAGCTATATACCAATAAAACCCTGGAAACAGAAGGTGCCGAACACTAATGTTTGCAACAATGTGGTGATGCAGAGTGAGCAGGTTTCGGGAGAAGCGGTTGAGGAGGGGCACCCGAACCCTCAGAAAGCTCCACCACAAGCACGGTAACTGCGGGGTCCAGCACTATCACCGGAGTGGACCCTGCGGTTCCTAGCACCCAGGAGTTGCTGGAGGGCATAGACTTCCGCAACCTGGACCTGGATAGCAGAGGGGGAAGACACTCGGCTGTCTGAGGTAGACGAGCCGATGGAGGATCAGCAGTGATGGACCGCGGCGTAACTGCGGTAGCCCAGATTAACCTCCACCACGCGAAAGCAGCTTCGGCTGTACTTGCGAACAAATTCGCAATGGCGGATCTGGGCATAGCGCTGATCCAGGAACCGTGGGCCATCAACGGGCAATCAGAGGATTGAGAGCAAACAACAAGGTAATTTGGGATATTTCTCAGGAGAGACCCAGAGCATGCGTGATGCTAAAGAATTCTATTGATTATTTTTGCATTACAGAGTTTATGAACCAAGATTTAGTGGCTGTGCAAACGGTGATGGAGGTTGATGGTGCAAAGAGGAGCATCGTGTTTGCTGCGGCATATTTCGCGGGCGACAATAACAACTTCCCGCCTCAGAATGTGACGAAACTGGTAGACTACTGCAGGAGGGCAAGACTTCCGCTAGTCATCGAGCTCTCAGCTACGGTCACGACACACCTTACAGAGTACAACAAAGCAATTAGAAACTCCAAAAGGAGCAGCTTCAGGAATTTCTTCGAGACAATTTCTTCCACTCCGGAGGCTGCCAGGCTGCACAAGGCACTAGCCAAGGAGCAAGGGGAAACTAGAATGGCTCTGAAACTCCCGAATGGCGGGTTCACGAGCAATGAGGTAGAAAGAGCCAAAGCCCTGCTGTCCGCCCACTTTCCGGATGCATCAGGGGATCTAGAGGAGATCGAGCCTCAGGGAATAAGACCGACACCACAAAGCTGGCACCTGGCGAAACATATCTTCTCTGAGAGTGCAGTCAGATGGGCGGTCAAATCCTTTGAGAGCTACAAATCTCCGGGGGTGGACGGAATCTACCCGGCCTTTCTGCAGCAGGGCGAGACACTTGTCCCATACCTGTCCAGGATCATGCGAGACACCCTAGCATTGGGATATATTCCAAAAATTTGGAGGCGTGCCAAGGTTGTCTTCATACCCAAGGCAGGGAAAAAAGACTACACATCAGCGAAATCATTCAGACCCATCAGTTTAACTTCCTTCGTTCTCAAAACGATGGAAAAGACAGTGGATCATGAGATCAGATTGAACACTCTGAGGTATAGGCCTCTACACGTAGGTCAGCACGCATATAGGGCCGCTAGGTCAACTGACACAGCCCTATATCAGCTGACCACGGAGATAATGAGTGCGTTCGAGTGCGGAGAGGTGGTGGTGTGCGCCTTCCTAGACATAGAGGGAGCTTTCGACAACACTGCACACGGAAGTGTAAGTCGAGCATTGGAGCGAAAAGGAGTCCAACAACCAATAATACGGTGGATAGACTCGCTACACCGGACAAGGATAGCAGAAACCGCCGTGGGGGAGGAAAACGTTCAAATAAGAACTACAAGAGGGTGTCCACAAGGAGGAGTTTCATCACCCCTTCTGTGGAGTTTGGTAGACGACGAACTCTTGCATATACTAACCGACAACGGCATCCGATGTCATCCCCTTCACAAAAAGAAGATCCCTTACGAGTATGAGAACAGTTACTTTAAATGGGGCACGCCTGGAGGTAGTTTCTGAAGTGAAATACTTGGGGGTCACGTTCGACTCCAAGTTACTATGGAAGAAACATGTTGAAATCACAACATCAAAGGCAACCAAGGCTATAATGGTGTGCAGAAGACTCGCGGGCAAATCCTGGGGTTGTAACCCAATGATACTGAGATGGATGTACACCATGATAGTCCGACCCATTATAGTATACGGAGCGGTAGCATGGGCTCCTAGATCAGCTCTAAGCACAGTGAGGAAATCACTCGCTAAACTCCAGCGTCTGGCATGCGTATGTATTACGGAGGCTATGCGTACCTGCCCGACTGCAGCAATGGAGGTGCTGCTGGATCTGAGCCCACTGCACATAGTAATTGAACAAGTAGCCAAACGAACCATGCTAAATATAGCAAAAGAGGGCTTCGGGAAAGGGGAGGGCATTTCGTTCGCGGAGGCAGATAAACTAACAAGACAGTTGCCCATCTGTAAACTGCCAAGGGATGACAGAGCAAAGGTAGTAGAGTTCGAAACGAGATACAAAATAGAACTGGGAGACAAGAGTACCTGGGATTCCTCGAATGTGGGTAGATACCACGGGAACAGGACCCTGGTATGGTGCACCGATGGCTCGAAAACTCCAGACGGAATTGGAGCGGGAATACACAGCCCCCGCACCAATTTGTCCTTCCCCCTTGGAGAATACCCGAGCATCTTCCAGGCAGAAGTAGTTGCTATAAGCCTGTGCGCGGATATAAATCTGCGACGCGGCTACTTCGACGAGGACATCACTATATTAAGTGACAGCCAAGCCGCACTCAAGGCGGTATCATCCTGTGGGATAAAATCCTCACTGGTGCTGGAGTGTGTACAGAAACCAAAAGAGCTATCAACTAGAAATAACCTCAGACTAGCATGGGTTCCAGGCCATGCGGGCATAGAGGGCAATGAAAGAGCGGACCAACTTGCAAGGGCAGCGGCAGCAACAAAGCCCATAGGCCCTGAACCTTTGCTAGCCATCGGAGAACACACGATAAAAGAGATGCTCAGGAAAGAGGAGTCTGACATGAGAGAAGAACATTGGCGTCAGACGATCGGGCTACGTCAGGCAAAAGACATGTTGGCAGGATATAACACAAAGAGCGCTTCAAAGAGATAATAAACTTGTCCAAAAATAGTCTAAGGATTATAACAGGTGTCCTCACCGGGCATAGCAGGCTTAAGGCCCACATGCACAGAGTGGGCATTTCGTCTAGCAGCCTGTGTCGTTTCTGTGACTCAGAGGACGAAACAGCGGAGCAGATTCTGTGCAAATGCGATGCAATCTCTAGAAGAAGGCAAAGAATCCTTGGAGCGATGACTCTAGAGTGCAAGCTCGTACGTGAACTAAAGCCGATCCTAATCTTGGATTTCTTGAAGGTGATAGGCCTCGTAGACGTGCTATGAGTATATGAGGGCACAATAGATCTTAAGATCGCAGTGCAATACCTCAATTCAATTATTATTATTATTGCCACGCCCACATCTAAACATTTATCAAAAATCATAATAGATTGATTGAGGGTTTCCTCCTACCAACCTATATCATTTTAGCCATTTTCGTTACCGAATTATGTCAATTTAACGCAAAGGCACCGAATTCCGACCACTGATCGATATGGCAAAATGAATCGCTCAAAAGATAAATTAAAACCCCCAAAGGTTATTAGAAAATATAGTTTTCTGATAGAAAATAAACCTAAATTTGAAAATATATGCATAATTTTTTCATATAAAAGATTAAATATATATTTTTTTCTATTTAATCTTTTAAGTCTGAAAAAAATCTGAAAGCACCGTTTTCCGACCGACTGGCTGCAAACTTTCCTGTATCCGACCACTAAGTACCCAGATTCCGAGCACCCAATTTATTCCTTGTAAAATCAGCAGAATAGGAGAATATATGTTTAAAAACACAACATTTTTGAATATTACTTCAACATTTATTAAAAATTTGATATAAAAACAACAAAAAAAAATTAATACAAATATATTTCCTTCAATATTCATTAAAAATTTTATATAAAACTACCAAAAAAAATTAATTCATACATATTCATATAGAGATAGGGATATTGATATGGATAGGGATGGGGATGGGGATAGGGATAGGGATTTTTTGGGTATATATTGAGTCTCCGGAAGGTAATCTGAATTTTTACCGCCGTTCGACACACTTTAACCATTTCCGGTTGGTTGCAAAATTTCTGCACGATATATACGCCTATGTTGTTGTTGTTGTAGCGAGCTGTAGCCCTGCCTAAATGTCAGACAGGGTCACCCCGAGTGTATTGCTCTTGGCCGGGTCGATATAAGAAAACGGCCCGGGTCGTTTCAGCACGATGGGTACAGCACAAGTACTGGTACCGTTCTCGTAGAACCGGCAATACAAGAAACTAACCGTGAAGGCTATCTACGCCTATAGTACTATGTTGTTGTTGTAGCCATACTTTGTCTTGCCTAGTCGGAAGATCCACTTATAAAAAGTTACGTGACAGACCAGGCAGGAGATGTACGGGTGTTGACAGTTCTTTTCCGGTACGTTCCGGTACTCCTTGCGGTACTGCCTGACTGTATTGGGAACGATTTCGTGGATTTTAGTCTCCTCTTACGACCGGCATACCTACCTCGGGCATATTCCAAACCACTAACCTACAGCGTTATCGAATGCATTGGTTGAGCCTTAGGAAATCTGAAGCCAAAACTGTTTCCTTCCAAATGTTTTTACGATTAGAATATCAAAGAGAAGGTATTGCCGGTGAAAGAAATGAAGACCCGAGTTTTGGAGTTATCAACCCAAATATGGACTATGGAGACCAAAAAATCTTTATGTATGGAGATCAGACTATTGTTTTGTGTCGAAATTTTGCTCTGTGAGCGTTGTTAACGAAAACATTGTTCGGAAGTTTGCATGAAATTGTATTAGGTCTTTCTGGAATTTGTACTGGAACAATAGAGAGGGACATGGTAGAGGTAGACGGAGAAGATATACTTAGGTGTATGATCTAATCGGTTCTCCAATTATTAATAGGCCAAAACAACACTCCGCTACAAAAATTGTATTGTAAGTAAGTAAGTAAGTTTTATTCATTATTATCTTAAAATAATAAATTTTTTTATACATCAATTCCATCGAAAATCAAACAAAAACAACACATAATGTTTACGTAAGCATGGGGGGAGGGGGTATCCGCTTTGTTAATTTTCAATGACAAGGGGGGTGGGGGGTAAATAATTGCTGGCGTAATATTTGAACGGCCCCAAGCACACAAAACCCAAAAGAACCCGCGTTGGACGGAAGCAGGGACAGCGAAATAAATCGTATCCAGATTCCGACCAAACCCAAATTTACCTAATAAGTCCTTTACTCCGGGCTTTATCCAAATTTTTTCAGCACGTTTCTACTTCCACGGACTTATAGGAATCTAACAATAAAGTAATTATGCAATTATATCTAATAAACTTAACGTAAAAGACTTTTAAACCCGATTGGTTTTTCGAAATGAATTGGAAATAAAGTGAAAAAATAGAGCAAACTTAAACGTAAATTACAAAAAATCCATTAAAGTATTAATAGGTCGGATACAGGTGTATTATAAAAAACTATCTTAAAGAATAATAAAAGAAGCACTAAACACTCATAAAACAACATAAACAAATAAAAAATTCATTTAAATTACAACCTTGCAAATTCCTGTTACCGACCAAATGGTCCAAGAGCTCCTCTTTCCGTCCACAATTAATTTACCGATTAATATATTAAGATAATCAAATTTTTCTTGCATATTAAAATTTAAGGACGTTAACACACTAATAAATCATATAAAATTAATAAATATCAAACTTATGGCTGAATAGTTTAAAAAAACCTCACATCTTTTTTTTGTCCGGTTTATGTTTTTTTCGGATAAAATTTGATGCGAAATGTACTACTGCGTAGTTTTTTTTGAACTGCCAAAGTATCCGTTAACGTTTGCAACTCAAGTTTTGACAATTGACGCAAGATGATTTCTCGAATCGAATGAGATCGGTTTTACTACTTTTAATCAACTCCTCTTTTAATCCTAAGAACTTTCATATATGGAACTCTATATCTATCTCGATTATTTTGTGCCGTTACATACAACCGTTATGTGAACAAAATTAATATACCCTTGTTGTTGTTGTTGTAGCGAGGTGTAGCCCTGCCTAAATGTCAGACAGGGTCACCCCGAGTATATTGCTCTTGGCCGGGTCGATATAAGAAAACGGCCCGGGTCGTTTCGGCACGATGGGTACAGCACAAGTACTGCTACCGTTCTCGTAGAACCGGCAATACAAGAAACTAGCCGTGTAGGCTATGTAGGTCATTTAGCGTTACCCAGGGTGCACCACCTGGGAGGCGACCTACTTTTACACCTACTTTTACGCCCTTGTACTAGTACTAGTACGCTGGGTATAAAAATGGCAAATTGCGAATTTGCGCTGATTATTCTACAGGCCTTAATGAAGCACTCGAGTAAAACCGGTATCCTTTGCCAACTCCTGATCAAATTTTCTTTAAGTTTGCATGATAATGAGCAAACCCAAAACACCGCGCCAATAATAATAAAACTTTGCTCCTCACATGATCGCTCTCAGTTGTTAAAATCAATTGCCGGGCTCTGCAAATCGCCTAAGAGATCTTTGACACTCTGTGACATTGATATACCTGGCTATGGTCGTGTATATGTGCATGAGTGTCTGTCTAAAACAGCGCGCGAAGTCATGTCTCATGCTTCTGAGTTACGGAAGAAAAAGCTTATGTTCTCTGTATTTTCTATTAGAGGCAAAGTATACGTCAGACGTAAGAAGAACGAAGAGTCCCAACTAATATGCACAAGAGACGAAGTGAATGCTCTTACGAGCACAACAACCTTATAATTGTATCGTTCTCTTTTCAATTTTTTTTTAATAGGCTTGCTTTGTTTTGGTTTTTTTTACATTATTTATTCTCTTGTATTCTCTGTATTAATATTAGGTTTGTTTATTGGGCTGCTCTAGCTTACGCCAGATTGACATATTTCACAAAATTGTGTTTAATTTGAAAACACATATTTGTTTACAACAATGGAATTGTTGTTTTACGGCTTTTTGGTGCTAAACTTCATTGTAATTGCAAGCTTGAAGCCAAGAAATAAAGTTTTGTTTTTCAACAATATCATTATTGCTATTGGTATTTTTAATTTTAATAATTCATATTAATAATTAAAAAAATTTGTTAGAATAGAAAAAGTAAGTGTTTGGGTCACACGCCATAGCTTCATAGATCGATTTCGGGAGGTGCTATTTCCACTCATCAGTATGATTTAGGCAACGCGTCTCTAACCTACCGCCTAGTTACGTGTTATTTTTGTGAACGCCTTAAACACCTTTTTCTATTCTTGGTTCTTGCCAACTGGTTTATTAGCGCTAAACATTTATCAAAAATCATAATAGATTGATTGAGGGTTTCCTCCTACCAACCTATATCATTTTAGCCATTTTCGTTACCGAATTATGTCAATTTATTAGATTTTCGAAATGTTCCATATCGAAAGTGGGCGTGGTCGGAAAGCGACTTCGTCCAATTACATCAGGTATGCTCCCTATTATGCTAGTATACCTTGTACCAATTTCATCGTTCTACCATAATCAGTTTAAAAGTTATGACCCGTGAAATTTTAAAATATGCCTCCCTGAAAAGTGGGCGATGCCACGCCTACTTTTAAAAATTTATCAAAAAATCATAATAGAATGACTAGGGGGTTCATCCTACCAAACTATATCATTTTAGCCATTTCCGTTACCGAAGTATGTCAATTTAGGTGATTTTAGAAATTTTCGATATCGAAAGTGGGCGTGGTTGGAGGGCGATTTTATCCAATTTCATCAGGTATACTCCCAACTATACTAGTATGCTTTGTGCCAAATTCCATCGCTCTATCGTAATCTGTTTAAAAGTTACGCCCAGTCGAATTTTCAACAATGCCCCCCTTAAAAGTGGGCGGTGCTACGCCCACTATAAATTTTTTTTGGAAAAATCATAAAAGAATGACCACGGGGGTTCATCTATAAAATTATATCATTTTAGCCATTTCAGGTGCCGAGATATGCCAATTTGTGTTATTTTCGAAATTTTCGATATCGAAAAAGGGGGCGTGGTTATCATCCGATTTCGCCCATTTTCAAAAGCAACCTACCTTGGCCAGAAAGTAACCTGTATACAAAATTTCATGCAAATATCTCAATTTTTACTCAAGTTGTCGTGTACACGGACGGACAGACGGACGGACATGCCTTAATCAACTCCTCTTTTAATCCTAAGAACTTTCATATATGGAACTCTATATCTATCTCGATTATTTTGTGCCGTTACATACAACCGTTATGTGAACAAAATTAATATACCCTTGTTGTTGTTGTTGTTGTAGCGAGGTGTAGCCCTACCTAAATGTCAGACAGGTTCACCCCGAGTGTATTGCTCTTGGCCGGGTCGATATAAGAAAGCGGCCCGGGTCGTTTCGGCACGATGGGTACAGCACAAGTACTGGTACCGTTCTCGTAGAACCGGCAATACAAGAAACTAGCCGCGTAGGCTATGTAGGTCATTTAGCGTTACCCAGGGTGCACCAACTGGGAGGCGACCTACTTTTACACCTACTTTTACGCCCTTGTACTAGTACTAGTACGCTGGGTATAAAAATGGCAAATTGCGAATTTGCGCTGATTATTCTACAGGCCTTAATGAAGCACTCGAGTAAAACAGGTATCCTTTGCCAACTCCTGATCAAATTTTCTTTAAGTTTGCATGATAATGAGCAAACCCAAAACACCGCGCCAATAATAATAAAACTTTGCTCCTCACATGATCGCTCTCAGTTGTTAAAATCAATTGCCGGGCTCTGCAAATCGCCTAAGAGATCTTTGACACTCTGTGACATTGATATACCTGGCTATGGTCGTGTATGAAGAGATGAAGTGCGAAGTCTCAATCCCGCAGACCCCCGTATAAAGGATCTCAACGCGGAAATTCGTAGGTTGGTCGATAAACATAAACTGGCCAAATGGAAACAACACCTAGAGCAATGCAACCTCTCTGATGGTGTTGGCAAATTATGGACTACGGTCAAAGCTCTATCTAATCCAATGCAACACAAGGATAAAGTAGATATTACTTTCGGTGACAGGGTGAAGAAGGACCCTAGGGGATGTGCGAACTCCTTCAGTATGCTACTACGAGGAGATAACCGCGTGATCCTGGGCGACTTCAATGCGCACCACGACATTTGGCACTCAAACCTGCCAGCAGACAATGTTGTTGTTGGTGTTTTTTTTTTGTTAACAATGCATTGCCCTGTCTGGAGTGTATGATCATTCCGAATATCTTCATCAAGCTTTCTAAGGGGAGTCCAAGGAAACGTGCAGTTTCAACAGTGTTTGTCCAGAGGGACAGAGGGGTTAGAAGAGTAGGTTCAGATTAACAATTGAAGAGATGTAGAGTATCATGGGGGGTCCTACCACATGCAGGGCATGTGTTTGAGATTGTATCATTCAGTCTGGATAAGTAGGAGTTTAACCCCACACTATATCTAGACCTAAGCTGTGCCAAGGTGACTCTTGTCTCCCTTGGTAAGGTGCGTTCTTCTTCAGCAATATCCGGTGGAGGACTGTCCAGAACGGGATTCCCAGGTAGAGGTCTGACAAAAGTGTCTACCGACTCCGTGTGGATGTCGGTTAGAGCCGGTTATGATTCTGCAGATCAAACGGCAAGGTAATATGATGCCGGATCTCATCATAATGCTTACGGAGATGTCTCCTTATGTCTCTCAGGGGCGGATCTATGTCCAAAAGATGACGGTTTGGATGTGCTGGCTTGTGGCAGTTCAGAAGGAATTGCCTGCTCAGCATTTCCGCATGCTCTTTTACATTGCAGTTTTGCCTCCTGATGGAGGTGAGACTCGGAAGACATGAGGAGACATCCCGTAGCAGTTCTGATGGCAGTATTTTGGCAGACTTGTAACTTCGTCCAGTTGGTGTTATGTACATTAGGCGACCATATGGGTGCAGCATAGTCAAAGACTGGTTGGCCAATGGCCTTATATGTAGTCAGCAACGTTTCCTTGTGTTTTCCCCAAGTACTGCCGGCAAGTTGTTGTTGTTGTAACGAGGTGTAGTCCTGCCCTGTTTTCCTTAACCTAATTGTCATCAATATCTTCTAACGGGAGTCCAAGGAAACTAGCAGTTTCAATAGGGTTGGACCAAAGAGAGATGGGTGTTAGAAGAGTGGGCTCAAATGAGCAAGAAAATAAGTGATTGGTATTGTGGGGGGACGAGCCGCATGCCGGACATACATTCGGCACATCAGGGTTCAGTCTAGATATGTAGGAGTTTAACCTGCTACAATATCCAGAGCGTAATTGAGCCAGAGTAACCCTTGTCTCTCGAGGAAGATGACGCTCCTCTTCAGAAATGCCAGATGTTGCGGCATGTAAGACATTGTTTAGCGGACAGAGCGCAGAGTAATGGCCAACAGACGTTGTATGGATATGCCCCAAGGCCTATTTATGCACCTGTAGATCAAACGGTGTTGTTATATAGTGTCGGATCTCATCAAAATGTTTACGTAAATGCGATGTTATGGTCCTAGGAGGCGGAATGAGTTCAAGCAGTTGTCTACCGGGATGCTGTGGTTTACAGCAATTCAGTAGGTACTGCTTGTTTAGCATTTCATTATGCTCTATAACTGGAAGCATTTCCACCTCATTGTGTATATGAGATATAGGTGACATAAGGACGCACCCCGTAGCGGTTCTGAGCGCGGTGTTTTGACAGGCCTGAAGCTGATTCCAGTGAACGTCTGCAAGCCCCGCCGCCCATATCGGCGACGCATACGTTGCCAACAACGTTTCTTTGTCTTTACCCCAAGTACTGCCGGCTAGTGATTTGAGGATTTTGTTACGGCTCTGTAATTTTGAGACAATTGCAGCTGAATGGGCAGCGAAAGTGTGCATGGTGTCGAAAGTCACTCCTAAGATTTTTGGGTGAGCGACAGTAGGTATTTTTTGATCACCTACATAAATTTCTAATTCCATGCCAACCTGCGCTGTGCACGTCGTGAATAAGGTCGCCGAAGACTTAGTTGGCGACAATGTCAAGCTTCGGGCAGTAAAGAACTCGACTAGAGAGGGGAGATAACCATTTATTTTAGAGCACAGCTCATCAACGGAAGTACCAGTTGCCAATATCGTGCAATCGTCTGCGTAAGAAACAATCGTAACTTCTTCTGGTGGAGGAGGAAGCTTCGAAATATAGAAGTTAAACAATAATGGGGAGAGGACACCACCCTGTGGTACCCCTTGTTTTATCTTCCTGGCTTTAGATTTTTTGTTTCTGAATACAACAGACGACCGACGACCACTGAGATAATTGGCTGTCCAACGCTTTAGACAGAGGGAAGTGACGAGTCTTCCAAATCAGCTACAAGTCGCCCATGATTTACTGTGTCAAAAGCTTGACTCAGATCGAGTGCAACTAGAACCGTCCTGTCATTAGGTCTGTTTTGATTTAGACCGTCAGTTATCTGAGTGTTTATGACATTTAGAGCAGATGTTGTGCTCCTGCCTTTCCTGAAGCCATGTTGGTGCTCGGCTAACATCAAGTGTGATGTATAGAGCGGGAGTAGGGCCGCTTCAAGTGTTTTTGCTACTGGCGAGAGGAGTGAAATCGGACGATATGACTCCCCAACGTTAGCTGGCTTGCCAGGCTTTAGTAGTGGGATCACAGTTGCCTGCTTCCATTTGTCGGGTATGACAGCTGTGATCAAAGACAGGTTGAAGACGGCAGTTAAATATTTGACTCCCGCTGGGCCGATATGCTTGAGATGCACCATGGCTATGCCATCAGGGCCGATGGCTTTGGAATTTTTGGCCTTCCGGATGGCCTCTTGAACCTCTGTAGCGGTGATGGGAACGGGGGCATAGTTTTTGTGTTTATGCGCGCGCCTGAAGATTCCACGTCTTGTCCTGTCTTGCGCAGGGTGTGGGACATACTGTCGACAAAAAGCCTGCGCACATTTCCTGGGGTCATTTAAAGTCTTGTCACCAAAGGTGATGTCGACATTTTTTGGTGGACCCGAAGGATTCGACAAGGACTTGACGGTGGACCATAATTTCCCAACACCGGTAGAGAGGTTACAAGACCTAAGGTGCTCCTCCCATTTGGTTTGTTTGTGTACGTTAACCAGCCGCCTGATTTCCACGTTGAGATCACCGATCTGTGGGTCAGAGGGATCGATGTTGCGTATGAGGTCACGTTCATTGGCCAAGGCTGCGGCCTCAGCTGGGAAGTTAGGCCTGATATTTTCTATTCTATCAGCTGGTATAAAACGGGCTGTAGCCTTTTTAATGACCTCACGTATGTTACGCTCGCCAACGTGTACATCAGTGGGAATGGGAAGATCACCAAAGGAGCTCTCCGTGAATTCCGACCCAATTAGCCTTTTTGAAATTCACGTATGTTCTTTTCTCCGACGTGATAAAATTCGTGGCACGATCGACGGACAGGATGATAGGCAGGTGGTAGGATGACAAGGCCACCATAGGTTGCCAGTTAACGCTGTTAATTAACCCCGGGCTAACAACAGTTAAGTCCGGGGAGCTACTGCAGTTAACAGCCATCCTTGTTGGGGTGTTATTGTTGTTGTTGTAGCGAGGCGTAGCCCTGCCCAAGTGCCACCCCGAGTGTATTGCTCTTGGCCGAGTCGATATAAGAAAACGGCCCGGGTCGTTTCGGCACGATGGGTACAGCACAAGTACTGGTACCGTTCTCGTAGAACCGGCAATACAAGAAACTAGCCGTGTAGGCCATATAGGTCATTTAGCGTTACCCAGGGTGCACCAACAGGGAGGCGACCTACTCCGTCTCCGATCACAGTACAGAAAGAGGAAGTGTCAATTTGCTCGGCTAATTCCCGTCCTCTGCCGTCCATAGAAAGGTGTGAATGCCACATATCATGGTGGGCAATAAAATCGCTCATGATGATACGGTTATCGCCACAAAGAAACGCCCTAAGGTCAGGACGATAACTTCTGGGGCAGCAGGTGACGGGAGGGATGTATATATTGATTAGCTCGAGATCAACACCACCAGCTTGTATAACTATACCCTGAAACTCTAAGGGTAAGTCTCTTTGGTCAGTGTTGATATCAAATTCCCTATATTGCACCGTATGGTGAACAAGGAACGCGAGACCACCTCCGCCGTCCGTACGATCATGCCGGAGTACGTGGTAGCCTCCACTCGCTGCATAAATGTGGTTATCTCCGCTATCTTGCCGGTCAAGCCGTTGCAGTTAAATTGCAACAATTTAAATTGCGAAGGAGAGGCAATGGCCACACTGGGAGTTAAAGACTGATGTGTTCGCCTAGATGGTGGTAGGTTATGTCGCGATATTGATCTCCGTTGCAGTCCTGAAGCCGGCGGAATTCGTTCACTGATAGATGAGTGTACATCCGTCGGCGTTGAGGGCTGCACAACTCGACAGCAAGGCGCGACAAACACATCAGTCCAGAGATTTCTGTTTGCGAGCCCAGAACATATGCGTAGGTGATACAGGCCTAGGCAGGAGTTGCACTTGACCGATGCCACAGACGCATATATCCTGTGCCGACATACAGTGCACGAAGAGTGAGGGACCAGAAGTTGATGGACTTGACTTTCATTCGTGCTAGTGCCGGAAGAAGTTAGTAAAGAGTTTAGAGACGGGGGCTGAAGCTCAGTAGTGCTACAAGCATCAACTGATGTGCTACGAAGAAAGTAGCCATGAGTGGGTGCTTGTGCTGTTGATGCACTAGGAAGTAAGCTACAGCCGGGAACACATATATTCTGCTGGGCAATATGATTATTGCAGGTCGTGGCGACTTGATTATTAGAGGGCGATAAAGCAACATATTAGCGTCGCTTGCCTCGGGACGTCCTAGGACGTGAACAGCAGGGCGCCACAAAACTTTTATAGAAACTAGTGGGCCGATGTGTTTTTGGATCTAGTCCGGAGCAACTAGATTTATGCAACCAACCTTTGCATGATGCACACTGGTCTGAGTGTGATCGTCTTGTATATATTTTCTTCCGACAAAGGCAGCAGAACCATTCTCTTGGGCCAGGATTTGGCTCAATGCCAGCCCGGATCAAGAGAATAAGGAGCAGCCGTGCTGCAAGGGGCTGTTCCGGGGATGACAATAGGTGAGGGAATCGGGACGCGTTAGACAGGGTCTTGAGGATCTTGTTGCGACCACGTACCTTTCAGACCATTGCAGACACATGACCAGCAGATGAGAAAGCATTATCCAGTGTCACCCCTAATAACTTTGGGTGGCCGACAGTTTGTAGCGTAGTGCCATCAACGAAAATGTCTAATTCATTTCTCACCTGGCGCGTCCATGTCGTGAAAAGCGTCGCCGTGGATTTAGCCGGAGATATCGTCAGATCTCGCTCAGTCAAAAACCTGGTAAGGTCGCAGAGGTAACCGTTGATTTTCGCACAGAGTTCATCAGTATAGGGTCCCTCCCCGTCGCCATTATTGTACAGTCGTCGGCATATGAAACGCCGGTGATGCCCTCTGGTGATGGGGCATCTTCGATAGATAGAAGTTAAACAGTGTCGGTTTTGATGTTGCGTTTCTAAAGTTGACCGACGCCTGCCGTCCATTCAAATAATTAGCGGTCCATCTCTTTAACCCATCAGGTATCTGTGTTTCGAAGAGATCTTGTATGAGAGTGGCATGGTTGACTGTGTCAAAAGCTTTCGACAGGTCAAGTGCCACTAACACAGTCCTTTGATTTGGTTGGTTTTGATTTAGGCCGCTATTTATTTGCGTTGTAATGGCATTGAGTGCAGTGGTGGTGCTGTGAAGCTTACGGAAGCCATGTTGATGACTAGCCAGGTGCAGATTTGCAGTATAATACGGGAGCAAAATGGACTCTAGCGTCTTCACTACCGGCGACAAAAGTGATATAGGGCGATATGAATCGCCTATATTTGCCGGCTTTCTAGGTTTTAGTAGTGGAACCATTCTCGCCTTTTTCCATATTTCAGGAATGACGAAAGTGTTCAGTGAAAGACTGAATAGAGCCGCTAAGTGTTTGTGTCCCTCCTGGCCTAGATGTTTCAGCATCTTCATGGCAATGCCGTCGGGGCCGATGGATTTTGAGGGCTTAGCCTCACGTGAGAATTTAAACGGGAGGGGGTGTGACGTAGAAACAGAGAGACTGGTGCTCGGAGTTGCCCATGTCTAAACTGCTCCGGTGGGAGCGAGAGTGTTGAGCTGCTGCGCGAGATGTTGACGCCATAAGGCACGAGCAACAGTCTGGAGTTTGTGTGGCGGGTATAGCAGAAGTGCTGCTAGTCGTTAAGACATTATTATTATTATTATTAGTATTGCTACTAGAAAGTGGCGGTAGGGGCGCTTGAACGGCGCTTACCGCGGGACGCCCGAGGGCGCAAACAACAAGGGGCCACGAAAGTACTAAAGAAAGTACGTGGTCTGTGGTTTTAAGGTTAAGCCCTGAACATCCAGATTTATGGAGCCATCTCTTACACGAGAAGCATTGCACAGAATGCGACCGTTTAATATATATCTTTTTGCAACAGACACTGCATATCCAATCTTTTGGTCCGGGGTTCGGCTCAACGCCCGCTCGTAACAATAGAATATCTTGCAGCCCTGCTGCAAGGGGGGAGGATGATAGTTTCCGAATGGGACAAAACATACTAAACAGGGTTACATTGAAAGTGACAGTCCTTGGCCGAGGTAAAACCCCGGGTGGTTCCACTGCGCAGAGATCCATGGCGATGTCCTGGGTTTTCTGCTCTGAGAAGTGACTGTACATAGGGAACCTTAACACCCCTAATGAGGTAAAGATGAATTTCAAGCAAGATTCAGAGAAATGTGCACAAAGCTACCGCAATTTAGTTTTACAACAACAGCATCACAAGGTGGTCATCTAAGCCACCAAAAAAAAGTTGAAAAAGTTGAGATTTAAAAAAAAAAAATTTTGCCGAACTTTTGATTTTTTACGAAAAACAAAAAATTGTATAACATCGAAGCACAAGAATAACTTTTTTTCTGGTACATTGCTAGATAACACGGTGTTACAGTCAAAAAGTACTTTTTGCGAGACATACCTCATTTTGTAGGTCTAGTCAGACTGACTAAAACTGCATACTCAGAATTTCCAATACACCCCCAAAATCTGAAGTTAGGGGCCAAAAACCCCTTTTCCATAGGTGAAGGCATATATTGGCCTATAACTTTATTTTTGGTCGCCCTATGTAAAATAAATGGCTTATTTTTTTGACAGAAAATTCAGAGAAAAAATAAAAAACACAAAAAATGTCAATTTTTTGAAAAAAATTCCATTGTTGTTGTAGCGAGATGTAGCCCTGCCTAAATGTCAGACAGGGTCACCCCGAGTGTATTGCTCTTGGCCGGGTCGATATAAGAAAACGGCCCGGATAAAAGAAACTAGCCGTGAAGGCTATGTAGGTCATTTAGCGTTACCCAGGGTGCACCAACTGGGAGGCGACCTACTTTTACACCCCAATTCAAAATTCAATTTTACAAAAAATTCCATCTTGAGTCACAGTTTTTTCCACTATTTTGTTCACAAGTGTATATTGCTTGATTTACGTGTAGATTCTCCTGTCAATTTTGTTTCCAACGAGGTATAGTTTTTTAAGATCCGTTGAGGATTTCTAATGTAATTCGTTTCTTTATTGAAAACTAAAAAAAAAATTTTAATGGCATACAAATACATTTTTGTCAATTAAAAATGTTTACAAACTCTTTTTCTTCTATACAAACTATCATCTGTATCCCGTTTAAGAGACCAGCAATACTCCGAGAGAATATTAACAATATTTTTTCCAGAAAACTTTCTCTCTATAGCTTCCATCTCTGGAAAAACGTCCAAATGAGAGTGTAGTAAGTGAATTTTGATGGACATTCTACATCCCATTGCTGAATACGCATTCAGAAACTCATGAACGACGTCTTTGTAGTCCTCACGCCTTTGTAGTCCTCACTGCCTAGAAAATTCGTACATAAAGATTGGAAGCTATTCCAGGCTCTTTGTTCAACCGGACATAGTTTGAATGAAAATTCAGTATCTCTCATAAGCTTGCGAATCTGAGGCCCAATAAAAACGCCTTAAAATTATAAAAACCAATCAATGAAGCATGAGTCATAACATACAGAAATAATATCAGAACTACCTTCTTTTATTTTAGCCTCATTTAATTTTGGAAATGAAGATTTTATATGGAGAAATGCTTCACTGTCTACATTAAGCCTTTTAACAAATTGCTTCATGTAGCCCAGTTTTAAGTGCAGTGGTGGCAAAATTATATTTTCAGGATCCACAAGGGGAGCTCTCAACATATTTTTCTCTCCAATTTGAAAGGTACTTCGCTCTGGCCACTTATCTCTTTCGTACTTAAGCGAAGAACGGCTATCCCACTCGCAAAAATAGCAGGGATACTTTGTGTAACCTCCCTGCATGCCCATCAGTATTGTTAAAACTTTAAGGTCACTAACAATTTGCCATTTGTGCATTGCATAGCTTATTAAGTTAAGAATTTCAATGGAATCGTATATTTCTTTCATACCAGTGGCGTACGCTAATGGGACCGAAGGCATCTCGTTTTGGTTATGTAGCAAAGCAGTATTGTAACAGTAAGGCCTAAAGAGAATTCACATAATATTATTAAACAATTTTTTTTGTTAGTTACTTTTTATACTTCTACAAGATCACCATCGATGAAAAGGCGCCAATCTTTTGGTTCGTAGTTGTATCCAAATCGGACGAAGAGTTCAGACACATCCGCACAATAAGCCAAGTTTTTTTCGTCTTTATCAATTTTAAAAACTTGGTTAAACATCAAGCGCTCATTACTTCGCAACTGCGTAATTTTAAAATCTTCTTCCACTATATTCCACTGCTTTAATCTAGAAGCAAGTACTTCCCTTTGCCGAATTGTTATACCTAGATCTCTTACCAGATCTTCAAAATCCTCGTTAGAAACCAAATGGCGCTCGGATGAACGCGACCCGTGTGGTATATGTAAACTCTTTGTCGCCGTCCTCTGTCGAAAAGTCTTCAGCTTTGTTGAATTTTTTCTCGACAGTATTTGTGCACTTCACTTGACCTTGATAAGGTATTGCCTTCGAAACACTAGAAACATTGGCATATTTGATATATTTACGAGTTTTATAACTATGCCCATATAAATTTGTTTTACAGAAGTAGCAATCACTTATATTGTGGTATAACTGAGGATGCCATATCATTGGCGCTGAATAAGGGAAATCCCAAGTTTGATCGACTCTTTTTCGTGGACACTTTAACAGCTTTATCACACAAGAAAAACAAGCATACTCTGGCTCATACCATCGGCTTTTTACAAATGATTTGCCAAACAAGATGTTGTAACTTGTAACCAAACCATTCGAATTTTCTAGTTTTTCGCGTATTTTTTCGCCTACAAACAAGCCACAAATATAGCAAAATTTATTCCGATTTTCACACATTTTTTAAAATTACATACACTTTGAAGAAGTTTGGGTCGTAGCTAACATAATCAAAAAAATGTAGCGCGCATATTTCGCTGTAAAAATGTATCAAAGTGGAATAGCTGAGGAACGCCTGCTCGAATAAAAACAAATGTATATATCGTTGAAGACAGAATTAATAAGAGATAAATTTTAATTAAAATTACATATGCACTGGTTAACAAATTATTCGAAAAATCTGCTATTAAAGATGAAAAAATTAAAAAAAAAATTGATCTTTCGATATTGTTTCGCCCGTTTTTCTGACATTTATCACGGTATATGAACAATTTATACATTGTTGGAAACAGAAAATTGTCTCCTTTAAAGTAACGCAAAATTAGTGTTAATCGGATAAATAATAAAAAAGTTATTGAGCAATATGTGTCTTAACCTATGAAAAAGGGGTTTTTGGCCCCTAACTTCAGATTTGGGGGTGTATTGGAAATTCTGAGGATGCAGTTTTTATATGTCTGACCAGACCTACAAAAAGAGGTATGTCTCGAAAAAAGTACCATTAATTTTTTTTTTTGTCACACCGTGTAATTAGAAGCTTTAGTTAACCGCCGTTATTCGACTTACATAATGTCTCCAAAAGATATAGTCAATGGATCGGAAATTATAGGGAACAAAAAGGGCATGCTTTTTACAGTTAAATTTAAAATTAATTTAATTCTCCTAATAATTAAAAACAAAAAAATGTTGAAAAGACAGATTTCCGGAAAAAAAATCCTGAAATTTTGCGAACGGCGTTCCTTCCTTTTCTACTACAATTTTCCTAGAGGGGAATTTTTTTTACCCTTTTTTGCATCCTTCGTAAATGCAACTCTAATAAGGAAGCTATGCCTTGGCAAATGTCAAAATCTGCTTAACCTTATATAATTTAACAATTTTCTTAAAATAATTGTTTTTTTTCGCTTTCATTAGTTCAATATTCAAACTTTCGTCACTTTCCATTTTTAATTTCCAAAATTTTGTTTCTAAGTTAAATTACGTTTGTACCATTTTAATTTTTTTTTGCTACTGAGCCACATCAAGGTTAGTTTTTTTTGCCTTGTATACAAACCGCCGCTACTATAGTTTTTATATTTCTGTCAAAGTTATATTATTTAAGTCTAGTTTCTTTTCTTTGAGACACCCGTCAGTATTATACTCCCTTTTATAGCCGCATAGAATTTTAGTTCAACTAAATATTATAATTTTTGTTGTCTCAATTTCGACCGACCCTAATATTAATTTAATTTTTAAGTCACTGCCCTTTTGTTAAATAGTTTCCCTCTTTCGTTAATCAGCTTCTTTACTTAGTTACCTATCTTTAATCCCTCATAGTTTTTAAATTCTTTACGTTCTCTTTTGGTCAATTTTGATAATTTTGTTAAACCCGAATTTCAGCCCTTCAGCGAAACCTAAATTTTGTTGTAATAGTTTTTTTTTGTCTCCAAAAACTCCTTTGCTTGTTTTCGAACCATTAATTCAAATTTCCGCTTTTTTTACAGCTTTCTTAGCCCAAAGTAAACAAGTTTTTTTTTTTTTTATAAGCTTTTATTTGGTTTCACCTGACGGCTGTCTGTAATCAAATCTTGCAAGCTAAATTTGATACACTTTCCGGTGTCCGATTGATCTGAAATTCTGCACCCATGTATAACCCCGATGACAATGCAATATTATAAAAAAAAAATTTCGATAGGTGGCGCGTGGGTCGCTATATTTTCAAAATTCGCATTTATTGTCCGATTTAGCTGAAATTCGTAACATGTATTACTACCATGAAAAGAAATATTTTTGTAAAAAAAAATTCCGCTAGGTGGGGCTGATGTAAGGTAAATAGAAATAAGTTTGATGTACTCATCAGGTTCCTACAGGGCAGCTCCACCCGTCATGCAATGCACCCCTGCAATAATTTGCAAGAATGCAAGTGTGGTGAATTGCATGACGAGTGCAGCAGGTGTCATCGCACATGTAGACACCTGTGAGAGAAAGAGTAAGAGGGAATGACCGATATGAACGCCCGCACGACTGCGGCCGGCCGGTCGTTCAGATCGGCCATTCTGATTCCGGCTTTACACTCGACCAGCAGCTAAAAACTTGAATTTAAAAATAAAGTTTAATTTGTTAACTCGAAAGTCAGACGCGTTAGTTTTTATTAAAATTTAATTGGATTTGCAAAAGTTGTGCTGCAAGCAGCACTAAGTCCCCGCAACCCGCAGAAAAAAGGCGAGTCTCACTTGAAGGTACAACACAGTAGCACCCAGCGGAGCACCCACAAGGTAGGTGCTCCAATATGGCGACCGCAAGGCAGGAGCCTCAATGGATGTGACGATGGTTTTAGTGGCGGTGAGTAGAGTTTTAAGTGGTGTGGAGTGCAAATTAAATATATTTTAAATTAAAATCTAAATAAACGCAAATAATACAATTTAACTAATTAATACGGAAATAATAAAATATGCGGTAACTCGATAATACAAGAAACTAAAAGTATGCAGAAATAAATTTTTACCAATTTACACATATAAATTGGTGCAACTAAATTCGATGGAAGTAATTTCTAAATAAGTACGAATATAATAAAAGAAACTAAATTTTACAGAAATAATACTCAAATTTATGGATATAATAAAACGGCTAAAACATACAGAAATAATTTTAAATGGAGTTTGGATATAATTACAGAAACTAAAGCGTACAGAAATAATTTATAATAAAATACACTAAAAGCAACAGAGATAATTTTTAAAATCGATTTATGGGTATAATATAAAAAATCTAAAAACTACGGAAATAATTCTAAAATTTATCTAAGAACATAATAAAAACCACTAAAAACTACAGAAATAATTTTAAAGGTACGGTTATAATAAAAGAATCTAAAATCTACAGAAATAAATTTTTAATAAAACTTATATACATAATAAAATAAACTAATACTTGCAGAAATAATATTTAAATCAAACTATAATAAAAGAAACTAAAAACAACGGAGATAATTTGAAATTTTTACATATAAAATTTGGTCATTGGACATAATCGG
This sequence comes from Campiglossa producta, assembly GCA_964058755.1. Classification (NCBI taxonomy): domain Eukaryota; kingdom Metazoa; phylum Arthropoda; class Insecta; order Diptera; family Tephritidae; genus Campiglossa; species Campiglossa producta. The sequence continues at coordinate 74,951,547 of CAXKVI010000001.1, forward strand.
GTACTGTACCATCGGGTACCAATTAACGGCACACTCCACACACCACTTAAAATAGCGGCATTTTCTACCCACGCCACTCACACTGCCAACCATCAGCAGCGAGCAAAACAACCGCAACAGCAGCAGCAGAAGAAGAAGCGGCAGCGGATGTAGCAGCGGCAGCGGTGGTAGCAGTAAAGTATTTAGATATATGTATATGTAATTTTTTTCGCCTTAGGGTTTTTTTTCATTACTTATATATATATGTACATACTTTTTATTTCGTTTTTTCATTTTAAACGGTGGTACCGTAAACAACCAACATACATTTTTTCATATTACGGTGGTACTGTAAACAACCAAATATACGTTTTGATTAAAAACGGTGCGTCCGTTTCCATAGCCCAATCATTTCCATCAATAGTTTGCATTCAAAATTTGTCATTAATTTCAATACTAAATTAAATCAATAGTTTTTCATTTCAATAGATCATGCCTTTTGTAAATCGTTTCGATTGTTAATTAAATTCATTTTACTTTTGTACAAAACTTGTGTTAATTAATATAAAAATACACTTAAATACAAAATTACACTTAGAGAAATTTGTTTGAAATTGCATGATCCTCTAGTTCCAATTGCATGCTATATCCCAAAAATTTTTTTGCATGAATTTCAGCGGGTTACAGTGGATACACTACACATAATGGACAATTTCAACAATCGGGTAAAGTTTTTTTTGTATTTTTTTGGATTTTTAATAGCGGTAGTGAAATCTGGTGAAATTAGTTTGTTTTAATCGAATTTTGTGGTAAATTATTTTTGGCAAAAATTCATTCAAGTAAATACGTTTGAGCTCATTTAAAACTCAATTGATTTTCAATAGTATTTTTCATCGATTTTTTACTGCCTTTATTAACGTTTTCAATATTTACATTTTTATTACATTTTCACATTCGATTAAACGCTTAACTGATTTCATCACAAATTTCATTCATTTAAATTTCAAATAGTCCCAAAGCCTCGAATAGTTTTCTCAAGTATAAGTTCCAATTCAAATTTTCGTCGTTGCCCTTAAGTTCATATGAAACTTAGGAGCAATAAGAAAGGTTCCAGGAATTCAGATTCCGAGTCCGAATCCAAAAACTCAAATTCAGGTTCTAGCAGTTCATCTGCATCATCGACTTCTACGGTCATAAATCAGGAAAATAGGCTTTCATTGTCGCAAGACTTTACAGGTTTCGGAGATTCACCACTTGCAAACCAAGCTTCAACTTTTTCTAATTTAAACGCAAATCTTAACGATATAAACAACGCAATCGCCTTAACGATCAAAATATCTCCCTAATTTCTTCTAACAATAATCCAGATCTAAACGATCGAAACATGGCGGCGACACCTGAGCAAAAGAAATCATTCATTAGCATGTGTGCTACAATTATTCGAGAAAACTATAGCGGTGATCCTCTAGCACTTGAATCATTTATAGACAAAATTACATTAATATAAGATTTAACCGATGAAAACCTAACCACAACTTTTATAGCATTTTTGAAATCGAAACTTGAGGGTAAAGCGTGTGAAGCAATTCCAACTGAGGTAAATTCTGTTAGTCAAATTAAAGCCGCGTTACGAAATAGAATTAAACCCGACAACTCGAAAGTTGTCGCGGGAAAAATCGCGTCTTTACATGTTGTTAACAATAACTATACGGAATTTGCCAAGCGTGTTGAGGAATTATCTGACTCATTAGAACGTTCTTTGATCATTGAAGGTATGACGCAATCGAAAGCCCATGAAATGGCAGTTGAACAAACTGTGAATGTATGCAGGCTTAATACTCGTTCGGAGTTAGTAAAATCTATTTTAGCGTCAACTACTTTCAGTGATTCAAAGGACGTAGTTGCAAAAATGATAGTTGAGCGTAATACTGAGGTTAAAGAGCGTCAAGTGCTCGCGTTTCACTCGCGTGGAAATAGGTCAAATAATTTTCGAGGAGGCTATAGAGGACATAATTTCAATAATAGGCAAAATTATAACACCAATCGATTCAATAATGGTAGATATAACAACAATTTCGGAAACAGTTATAGATCTCATAACAATAGCAGAAGAAACAACAATTTTAATAATAGTAATTCCAATAACAGTAACTCAGGCAATCGGTCTAGTAATAGAACAAACAACAATAGTAACAGACGTGGAAATTCGAATGCGAATGTGCGTACTTTAAACGCGGAAGCCCCTCAGGAGCGAACACTGGGGGAGCAAGAGTTCGAATTTTAAATGAAAACGTTCCTAAAAATTCTGTTTATTGTCTGAATCTTAACTATTCCGATTTCATTGAATTAAATTGTTGTGATTCTTACAATCCATGCACTTTTCTAGTAGACTCTCAAGCTGATATTTCTTTAATTAAATTTTCAAGTTTAAATCCTAAAGTTCAAATTAACGGTAAAGATATAATTAACATAACAGGTGTAACAACTAATACGGTTTCAACATTACGCACAATAGATACAAATTTAGTCGCATCAAATTTTTCCATACCACAAAAATTACATGTAGTTAACGACGACTTTAACATTCCTTCAGACGGCATACTCGGCAAAGATTTCTTAAAAACTTACAAATGCATAATCGACTATGCAAATAATATAATAACAATTGGCATTGGTACAAAAAATCACAGCATAAAAATTTTACACGGTACGACTACCGAAACTTTAGTAATTCCTCCAAAATGCGAAGTTTATAGATTGTTTAATTTGCAAAAGTCTGAAAATCCCGTTTTTGTAGATGCACAAGAAGATTGTGATGGTGTTTTCATAGCAAAGTGCATTGTTGACACAAATAACCCGATTTTAAAAGTTTTAAACACAACCGATGAGGTAAAATATGTCAACAAATGCAATATAGCAACAGAAGAAATCACCAAGTACAACGTCTACAAAATCAACAAAACTTCAGACAACCCAAAACGCTTAGAGGAGTTAAAAAATATTTTACAAAAACAAATGCCAAATTATGCCAATTGCCAATTGCTCAATTTATGTATAAAATATGCCGATGTATTTGCTTTGAAAACGGACCGTATGACACTTAACAATTTTTACGAACAGAAACTTAGACTGACTGACAAAACACCAGTTTACATTAAAAATTATCGTTTGCCTTACACGCAGCGTCAAGAAATAAATAACCAGGTCGATAATTTATTGCGAAATGATTTGATTGAACCAAGTTCTTCTAACTTCAATAGCCCACTAATTTTAGTTCCAAAAAAGGACCCATCAGGTCAAAAGGCATATCGTATGTGCGTAGATTTTAGAGCAGTTAACAAAAAACTTATCGCAGATAAATTTCCCTTAGCACGCGTTGACGATATACTTGATAACCTTGGTAGAGCTAAATATTTTTCCACCTTAGATCTTTTTTCTGATTTTCACCAAATTCCTCTCCATCCTAAATCTAGGGACATAACATCTTTCAGCACTGATAAAGGAGCTTTTCGTTGGAAAGTGTTACCTTTTGGTTTAAATGTAGCACCTAACTCGTTTTCACGCATGATGTCTTTAACATTTTCAGGCATCGCGCCTAATCAAGCGTTCATGTATATTGACGATATTATAGTAGTTGGTTGTAGTGAGACACACCATCTTAAAAACTTAGAAAAAGTTTTCGAAACTTGCAGAAAGTTTAATTTAAAGTTGAATCCCAACAAATGCAATTTCCTTCGGTCAGAAGTTACCTTTTTAGGCCACAAATGTTCTTCGAAAGGTCTGCTGCCAGACGACTCTAAAATACACGCGATTAAAAAGTATACAAAGCCTTTGTCGCTTTTGCAAATTATTACAGGCGATTTATTCCCAATTTCGCGTCACTGGCAGCACCTCTCAACCGTTTAAGTAGAAAAAAAGTAGAATTTGTTTGGGATGAAGCATGTGAAACAGCTTTTAATAAACTTCGTTCCGCCCTAATATCTCCTCAACTATTACAATACCCTGATTTCAGTAAAGAGTTTATAATCACAGTGGATGCGTCGAAGGTTGGTTGTGGTGCTATACTTAGCCAAAAGCATGGAGATTGTGATTTACCCATTTGCTTCGCTTCAAAATCCTTCAACAAGGCTGAACAGAAAAAATCAATTATCGAATTAGAACTTCTAGCAATTTATTTCGCAATAAAACAATTTCGTCCGTACGTTTATGGTACTCATTTCACTGTAAAATCCGACCACAGACCTTTGGTTTATCTTTTTAACATGAAAGATCCAGCATCAAAATTATATAATTTTACAATAGAATATGTGAAAGGTAAATCAAACGTTGTCGCAGACGCGCTTTCGAGAATAACCATAGATGAAATTAAAAATTCGACAAAACAGATTTTAGCAGTTACTACAAGATCAAATACGAAACAGTTAGAACTACAACAAGACGAAAAAACTGGGACAGACAAAACTATTGAAATACAACCAGTTAAAGTTTACGATAAATTTTCTTACGAAAAAATACCGCGAGTCAAAACGCAAATACAATACGACAAAAATAATACAATTTCAAATTTACAAGTTTGTGCACATTTAAAACACAAACAAACCCAATTACTTAATTTTGCGAATGCCAACGAAATAACAAATTTAGATGAGTTACTTTTGAGGCTTGAAAAAGAAGCCGACATTCACAACATTAAGCAAATGGAATGGCCAAAAAATGACATATTCTTCCAACATTTTACTATTTTAAATTTAAAAGAAAGCGGTAACAAAATTTTAAAAAATTTACAAATTATACTAACAGATCCTGTAGAAACGGTACTAGAAGACGACCAAAAACAGAAACTAATGACTATTTACCATGAAGATCCACTTTTAGGCGGACATTGCGGTACGAAAAAATTATATGCGAAGTTAAGAACTAAATACTTTTGGAAAAATATGAGTCGAGATATAGCTAAATTCGTTAAAAATTGTAATAAATGTCTTTTAAATAAAGTAAAGCCTAAAACAAAAGAAAACCTAGTTATTACACCTACACCTTGCAAACCGTTTGATATTGTAATAATAGATACAATAGGGCCTTTAGCACAATCGAAATACGGTAACAAGTTCGCAGTTACTATGATTTGCGATTTTACTAAATACCTTGTAACAATTGCAATATCAGACAAATCAGCCAAAACAGTCGCATCAGCAATTTTTGAGGGCTTCATATTAAATTACGGCATAATGAAATCAATCAGATCCGATTTAGGGACCGAATTCAAAAATGAAGTATTTTTAGAACTAACTAAACTTTTAAATATTCAACATGATTTCTCGACGGCGTATCACCATGAGACAGTCGGTACGGTTGAAAGAAATCATAGAGTTTTTAATGAATATTTAAGAGCGTATTTAGATGAAACTTTTTCCGATTGGGATACGTATTTAAAATATTTCACATTTTACCATAACACTACTACAAATACTGTATTCGATAATAAACTTACTCCTTTTGAATTGATATTCGGCAAAAGAGCTACAATGCCATATGAATTGCAAAAAGAGCAAGTTGACCCGTTATACAATGTAGAAGATTATAGTAAAGAAGTAAAATTTCGTATGCAAAAATCTAATGAATTGGCAAAATCTTTAATAAACAAACATAAAATCCAAGCTAAGTCGCAATTTGATAAAACGGCACGTCCGTTATCTATACAATTAAATGATAAGTTTCTTTTGCAAAAAGATCCTCGTCACAAACACGAAAGCGTGTATTTGGGTCCTTTTACAGTAACAAAAATAGACGGGCCCAATGCAACGATTTTCGATAAAACACAAAACAAAGAAAAAGTAGTCCATAAAAATAGACTAATTAAAGTAACATAGTATTGAAACGAAAAAAAAAAAAAAATCCAAACCTCATCTTTAAGAAAATTATACTTATAAAGATAATCGTTTTTCTATATAGCCAAAGAGGCAATATTTAAAATATTATTATTAAAATTAAAAAAAAAAAGAAAGAAATATGTTAACTAATTTTAATTAGGAAATAAGCGTTCATAATCAGCCAAGAAGGCACAAAAGAAAAGCTTTTGAAAAAGGCATATTTCTATGTACACACACAAAAAAAAATTTTTTGAAATTTACCACTTAAAAATGTCAAACTTTTCTAAAGATATTAGTAGGCATAGATCACAAAATTGTAATTAAAACATTTTAAAGAGATTTTCATATTATTTTTAAAATATTGTTAAATTAAAATTTATGCTTTACATACCCTTAACTTTTCAATTTTTTAAAACTTTTGTAAATTGTCTGAATGAACGGATTTGCAAAGGGAAGGAACACCCTAATATTCGTTCTCTCAAACAATTGTGCTTTTATTCGGAAAAAAGAATATGACCAATCTGATCAATTTGTCAGATTCTTTTTTTCCGAAGGAAGGGTGATGTAAGGTAAATAGAAATAAGTTTGATGTACTCATCAGGTTCCTACAGGGCAGTTCCACCCGTCATGCAATGCACCCCTGCAATAATTTGCAAGAATGCAAGTGTGGTGAATTGCATGACGAGTGCAGCAGGTGTCATCGCACATGTAGACACCTGTGAGAGAAAGAGTAAGAGGGAATGAGCGATATGAACGCCCGCACGACTGCGGCCGGCCGGTCGTTCAGATCGGCCATTCTGATTCCGGCTTTACACTCGACCAGCAGCTAAAAACTTGAATTTAAAAATAAAGTTTAATTTGTTAACTCGAAAGTCAGACGCGTTAGTTTTTATTAAAATTTAATTGGATTTGCAAAAGTTGTGCTGCAAGCAGCACTAAGTCCCCGCAACCCGCAGAAAAAAGGCGAGTCTCACTTGAAGGTACAACACAGTAGCACCCAGCTATCTGGGTTCCCTATGTACAGTCACTTCTCAGAGCAGAAAACCCAGGACATCGCCATGGATCTCTGCGCAGTGGAACCACCCGGGGTTTTACCTCGGCCAAGGACTGTCACTTTCAATGTAACCCTGTTTAGTATGTTTTGTCCCATTCCGAAACTATCATCCTCCCCCCTTGCAGCAGGGCTGCAAGATATTCTTTTGTTACGGGCGGGCGTTGAGCCGAACCCCGGACCAAAAGAATGGATATGCAGTGTCTGTTGCAAAAAAATATATATTAAACGGTCGCATTCTGTGCAATGCTTCTCGTGTAAGAGATGGCTCCATAAATCTGGATGTTCAGGGCTTAACCTTAACATCCACAGACCCCGTACTTTCTTTAGTACTTTCGTGGCCCCTTGTTGTTTGCGCCGTCGGGCGTCCCGCGGTAAGCGCCGTTCAAGCAATACTAATAATAATAATAAAAAAAAAAAAATGGATATAGTGTAAGGTTAAACTCCTACTTGTCCAGACTTAATGACACAATCTCAAACACATGCCCTGCATGTGGTAGGACCCCCCATGATACTCTACATCTCTTCAATTGTTCATTTGAACCTACTCTTCTAACCCCTCTGTCCCTCTGGACAAACCCTTTTGAAACTGCACGTTTCCTTGGACTCCCCTTAGAAGAGCTTGATGAAGATCTTCGGAATGATCATACACTCTAGACAGGGCAATGCATTGTTAACAACAACAACAACAACAACCCAGCGGAGCACCCACAAGGTAGGTGCTCCAATACTGAGATAGCGGTAATAAAAACTCAAAATCGTAATTATGGACCGATTTGGCTGATATTTTACGTGTGTGTTACTTAATTAATTTCTAAATGTTAAAAAAAAATTGGACCCGCTAGGTGGCGCGTGAGTCGCTTTACTTGAGAATTACGAAGGTCTGTTTTCGTTTTCCAACGAACTTCCCGTTGAGGTAGGATCTTGAAATTTTCATCATCGCTTAGTTTTATACCCCAATGCACTATAATAAAAAAATAATTCCGATAGGTGGCGCATGGGTAGAGATATTTGAAAAATTTAATTTACAGAGATTTTGCTTTCGATTTTGAACTAACTCCCCGTTGAGCTGGGGTTTTGAAATTTTCACCATCGATCAGGTTTTATTGACAATGCATTATACAAAAAAAATCTAAAATATTGCTTTATTTGCAAAAATCCAATCATCACCCAAGTTTAGTCGTTTTTCCCTATTGCCATAGAAAGAAGATTGGAATTCGCCGCGTGGTGTATTCCAAAAGTACCTTTACTTACCACGCGGCGAATTCCTTTACTCTTATGAGCATTGTCTATGATGCAGATGGCACTGAGCATTATATATTGATATGCAGATGGCGCTGAAGAATGCAACATTCGGCTAATTCCTTCACTCTTTTGAGCAATTATGCATAAAAAGTTGGCTCTGCTGATTTTGAATTATTAAATTGAAGAAAAAAGGAAACAGCTAATTATTATTGAAATGCAGTTCTAATTAATTTATTAGATTTTACTGATTGTGATTTCATTCGCGTGATTCAAGTGCTAGAATTAAGTGTTATTATAAGCTTTTATTTAGTTTCACCTGACGGCTGTCTGTAATCAAATCTTGCAAGCTAAATTTGATACACTTCCTGGTGTCCGATTGATCTGAAATTCTGCACCCATGTATAACCCCGATGACAATGCAATATTATAAAAAAAAATTTCGATAGGTGGCGCGTGGGTCGCTATATTTTTAAAATTCGCATTTATGGTCCGATTTAGCTGAAATTCGTAACATGTATTACTACCATGAAAAGAAATATTTTTGTAAAAAAAATTCCGCTAGGTGGGGCTGAGATAGCG